>JAOXOE010000784.1:8787185-8803607 GCA_028565055.1 Phoeniculus purpureus | reverse complement strand
CGGGGGGGGGGTTGGGGGGGGGGGGGAATGAGGGGAGGTCGCTGATTCCCGTCTCCGCATCCTGGCAGCGGCCGTGCACAAAGGGATGCTCCGCCGCGGTACCCTCCCCGACAGGATGGTTCGAGAGGCTGGACTGGCACTGGGGCAGCTGAACCAGTACCAGGTGGGCCTGGACCGGCACCGCAGGCGGTTGCATAACTCGCTCCGCGCTGCTGGAGGAACCGCTCCGGCCGCGGAGCATCAGCTCAGCCCATCCCTCCCTCAGCTTGCACCGGGGATGGAACAAGATGCTGCGGCAGGGCAGGGATGACTGTCCTTTTCTTCCCTCCCTCCTTCCTTTCTTCTTTCTCTCACTTTCATGCTTTATTTACCCCATCCCCACTCCCTCATCCCATCCCTGAGGGGCTGGGGATGCTGCCTCGGGGAGGGGTCTCTGCTGCTATGAGAAGTGAGACCCTGACTCTGATGAAGGTCCTGAAGCAGAGAGGTTATCCCACTGGAAGAGATATGGGGTGGGGAAGGTCTGCTGGGCAGAGGATGATGGCAGGAGCTGGGAAAAAGCTCCCTGACTGCAGGAAGAGCTGCCTGGCCAAAGGGAGCAGTTTGTGGGGTGGTTCTGTGGGTCCCTGGGATCGTCTTCCAAGACAAAAGGCCTGAAGAGTGGGGCTGGGGTCTGGCAGGGCAGGTGAGCCTGGGTGCACAGTGAGGACAGGGGATGGAGCAGGGTTCTGTGATGCTGTGTCTGTGCTGCCTTTGAAGATGATTCCAGCCCAAAGTCACTTCCAGGTCTACTGGAGTCATCCTAAAACTCACACGAGTGAAGGGTGTCACCCAATGGCACAGGTGGGCAGTGAGACAATGGGCAGGGAAGTCTCTGTGCCTTGAGCCTCTGGAGGAAACTGCAGCACCAGCTATGAATCCCAACTAGTACCACTGGCACCTCTTGGAGCAGTGCATCCCCCCCACCTCCATAGTTCTTCCCATCATTTAAGGGATGACAAAGCCCACCTCCCCATGCCATGTTCAGGTTGCCATCCTAACCCCTCCTGTGCCCCAGGAACATGATGGATTCCAGGTCTGAAGAAGTAGAAAAGGGACACCTGGCCATTCCAGGGCTGTGAAGGGCATCAGGATGGCAGGAGCTCCACTGCCTCTTGCTCCTGCGGCAAGGCCAAAGGGACTTCTGGAAGTCAGACCTGGTTTAGGCTGCAAGACCTGAGTTAGGGTCCCTGGCAGGTTGTAATGATGCTGCTTCCCCTCAGATCCATCCCTAACCCAGCAGCAGGTCATGGTCTTGCTGGTTCGATGCAGTATGAGGTGCATTTTGGAGGTGGCCACCAGCCAAGGGCTCTCTTGGCCTGGCACAAAGCAGGAATGATCCATAGAAATGGGAGGGGACGGGGCGTTTGGCACAAGGATTCATTCCCTCCCCTTAGGATCTGCACCGTGTTACACGGGTCAGGTGAACAACCCACACTGTGAGGAGGCCAGATGGCAGCAGTGCTGCTGGTACAGGGTCAGAGAGGAGGAGGGGGAAATGATGCTGGAGAAATCCAAATCACACTGTGAGCCTCTGAGCTGCCTGCACCAAGCCTTGCCCAGGCGATTCCAGCTTTGTTATTCAGGAGCTGCCAGCGGGAGTCTCCTGTCCCTGTGGGGTTTTGCTAGGAAGGGTCTCCCTGAGCAGCAGCAGAGCCTCTCACAGCCCTGTGGTGAAGCCTGGGGTAGCAGAAGGCAGCAGGCTGCGCCCTTGCACTGGCAGGAGAACAGGCAGCTGCAGCCCCCCAGGCATGGGTAGCATCCAGCTCCCCGCAGCCCCACGCTGTAATCTCCCTGCTTTTAGGGAATTTTAAATGACCTACTTGCAGCAGTGGTTGCATAATAGGGCCAGGGAACATCTCTGTACCATAAAAAAAGGCTGAAGGTTTCACTGATGCTCAGGTTGGGTTGGATAGGAGTCGTCATGGGCTGCCCAGGGTGGTTGTGGAGTCGTCTTCTCCGGAGACATTTAAAACTGACCTGGCCATGTTCCTGTGCGACTGGATCGAGGGGATCCTGCTGTGGCAGGGGGATTGGACTGGATGATCTTTCGAGGTCCCATCCAATCCCTAATGTTCTGGGATTCTGTGATCCTCATCCATCTTATGCAGTGCCCTGGCCTTCACCGATGTTTCCTTTTCCTTCTAGAGCCGCCTCCCGGGCATCAAAGTGAAGTATCTGCTGGTGGTGTGGCTGGGCATCTTCGTGGGCAGCTGGGTGGCCTACATGCACTACTCATCCTACTCCGAGCTCTGCCGTGGCCATGTCTGCCGGATGATAATAGTGAGTGGTGGCCAGCAGCACCCAGAGCCATGCTGGTCCCAGTTTGGGGTGTTGGGGTGAGTGGGGAGCCCTGTTTCCAGCCCCTCAAGCTCTGTGTGGAGCTTTGCAGCCGGGTGGGCAAAAACTGGGCTGAGGAGCCCTTCTGGCTGCTGTTTTCCCAACAGCATGTGGAGGTCAGAGTTGGGGAGAGGTGACCTTAACCTGCCAGGATGATAGCAAAACAGTTCGATGCTGTGTCAGAGCCGGCCAGGCAGATTAATGTCTGTGGAGCTGAGATGAAGTCGCAATGTCAAAGCAGGATCTGCAGGCAGGGAGAGCATCATGCCAGCCCCTCACCTCTGAGGTCTGTAAAAGCGGGGAGCAGCCAGTCTGTGGGTATCTCTGTTAGAAAGGTACCTACTCTAAAGAAAGCAGCAGCCTGCACACAGAGCAGATCCCTCGTGGGAGCTCAGCTCGCTGTGTTTTACCCCTTTCTAGGGTGCTTCTGCTCCCCACAGCATCCTCAGGGCCATCAGCCAAGCAAGGGACCCCCCTGGCACTGCTGTGTGTGCCCCATGGCAGGTCACCCGAGGAGTGGGGGATGCCAGGCTCTGGCTGAAAAGGCCTCGTTGATCAATCCTTCACTGGAGAAGGGAGGCAGGAATTGCCATAACAACAGCGACGATCGTTTAATTTGATTTTCTGCATGAGACTGACCATGGGGGCTCGGGCGCTAATTCCTGCTCAGAGCTCAGGGTTTAAGTCGCTGTGTCCCCTGCGAGCCAGGTCCAAGGGTTAATTCCCACCCGTGTCGAGGGGAAAGAAGGAAAACAGAATGAGATGCAGTGGATTTCTGCAGCTCCTGTTTCCAGCCCCGAGGCTGTTGTGCTCTTGCTGCAGAGCTGCAGCCTCTCCAGCCCAGGGATGCACAACAGCTCCCAAACAAATGTCTGAGCATGAGGTTGTCCCCTTCCTCCCTCCCTCCCAGGCATCCTGACCTGGCCAAAAAGGCTGTCAGACTCCCACTGAGCTGCTCTCTCTTTCTTCTCCTCCCCAGTGTGACCAATACAAGAAAGGAATAATTTCTGGCTCCACCTGCAAAGATCTGTGTGAAGAGCGCAGCCTTTTCTTCCAGCACTGCCTCTCCTCCTCTCCCACCCAGCAGGTAGGTCCTGTAGGGAAATCACCCCATAGCAGGGGATGGGTGCAGGTGTCTGACATGGGAAACATCCTCCTCCACCCATCCTTGGTCCCTGTCTTGAGGAGGAAACCAGTTCCCTGCTCTTTTCCTCCTGTGTTGGCAGTGTCCCCTCTCCTCGGCCGCAGGTTTACAGTGGGCTCTGGAGGGAGAGGGAGGTGATCATCAAATGCAGCATCGAAGAAGCCTTGAAGGCAGACAACCACCCCAACTCAGCTCCCAGGAGGGACGTGGTGCTGTTTGACAAACCCACACGGGGGACGTCGATGGATGAGTTCAAAGAGATGCTCCTCAACTACCTGAAGGTCAGTGGGGAGCGGGTCCCTACGTCACCTGTGATTCTGAAAGACTTCTTGGGTCTTTCCTTTCCCTCAACCCCCCACTCCATCAGCTGCTGGGTACAGGGCAGGGCTTTATAAGACCTTCTGCAGAGCAAGGGTTGGATGAGCCCAGAAGAACCTCCATTCCCACTCAGGATTTGTTCTTTGCAAGAGTTTTGTAGCAGGAACCCTAACCCCATGGCTCTGGGGAACATCTGTGGGCAGAGCCCATTCACAAGGCCATGGGCCTGATGCCACATCTCGTTCTCTTCACAGTCCAACCTGGGAGATCAGCCCTCTCTCACTGCCTTGGTGAACCGGATCATCGCCATGGCAGATGTGAACCGGGATGGGAAAGTGTCTTTAGCAGAAGCCAAATCCATCTGGGCTCTCCTTCAGCTCAACGAGTTTCTCCTCATGCTCTCCTTGCATGAGAAGGAGCACACGTCCAAGCTGCTGGGGCACTGTGGGGACCTCTATGTCACCGAGAAGATCCCCCACACCTCCCTCTACGGAGTCAACGTCCCTCCCTTCCTCCAGTCGCTGCTGCCTTCGGTCGTCCACCAAATCATCCACCAGTGGTTCGCACCAGCGTGGCCCCACCGGGCCAAGATCTCCATTGGCCTCCTGGAGTTCGTGGAGGAGATCTTCCATGGGACTTACGGCAACTTCTACATCTGTGAGACCGACTTCAAGAACGTGGGCTACAACGATAAGTACGACTTCAAAATGGTCAACCTGAGGAAGGTGGCGACGGAGATGACAATCAGAGGCTTCCTCAAGGGCCGTCACTGTGAGCAGAACGTGGACTGCACCTACGGGAAGGACTGCACGGCCACGTGCGACAAACTCATGAAGCAGTGCAAAAGCGACATGGTGCAGCCCAACCTGGCAAAGGTCTGTGGGTTGCTGCAGGACTATCTGCTCTACGGGGCGCCGCTGGAGCTGAAGGAAGAGCTGCAGAAACAGCTCCGAACTTGCATGACCCTCAGCGGCTTGGCCAGCCAGATGGAAGTGCATCACTCCCTCGTGCTGAACAATCTGAAGACCTTGCTCTGGAAGAAGATTTCAAACACCAAATACTCCTAACAGTGGGGGGAGATGCAAGAACCTGAAGTCTTGGAGTAAAGCTTCTCCATCCTCTCTCTCCCTCCTAGGGAGTTGAGCACAGCTGCAGCCCCTTCTTCTTCATGGCAAACCCAGCATCATGACTTCCACCGCCCAGCAGGATCATCAGGACAGACAGCAGGAGCAGCGCTGCGGGGCTGGGATGCCGGAAGCAGGGCTGAGCGTGAGGTGTGGGGGAAGATGATGACACAGGGGAAAAAGGGATAAGGAAGCGGAGCCCAGCTGGAGGCATCTAACTGCTTCTTGGTTAAGAGGAAAGCAGTGTGGAGAGCTGAGAATGAATCATTCATGCTGTACTTGTCACATCTTCTTTTGATGAACATCTCTGATGTAAATAAATAGCTTTTACGTGAATCACAACCCGAACACCACTAGCGAAACGGCAGCCTTTCAAGCAGCAGCTCGCTCAGGATCTGAAAAGGTAGATTTTTCCCTATTCAAAAGGCTCTCCTTAAGCGTCTGAGTCACCCTCTGTCAGATCCAGCTGTAACTCAGGAAGGAGAGAAGCTGTCTTCTCCACAGAGGAGAGTCTTGGTGATATGCTCCTTCCTTTTCAAAGTGCCTGACCCCAGACAGAGGTGACTCTGCTGCGGCAGAGGGATTGGACTAGAAGATATTTTGAGGTTCCTTGCAATCCCTAATGTTCTGTGATGTTGTGGTGGCAGCTTTGGGAAGCACCCAACAACCAAGAATAGCCTAAAGGGAAAGAGCTCAGTGTGAACAATCCTGACCAGCGCTCTGTGTTTTTTTTGCTCAGAGCAGGGCTAAGCCAACCTCTTGGTTTAATTCTCCTAAAAGGAACCTGGGGTCACACCACAGAGGTTAAAGATTAACACCCCAATAATCCCCTGCTTCCCTCGATACTAAAATGAATTTCCAGGCAAGCTTTGAGTCACTCATGTGGCTGAGTAAATACCAGTCTGTTCCATTGCAATACTCCAGCACAGCAACCCTTTAAAGCTGGAGCTAGAGAGGGTTTATGTAAACTACCCTGAGCTGGCTGTTCTGAGTACTCACAGCCCATGTGTTTGCGCTCTTGCTGGGGAAGAGGAGCCACTGAGGGAACAAAACCCATCTGCTAGGGCGTAGAGCCTGCAGAGGGACCAGGCAATGTCCTGGCTGTGTTTATGAGCTCTATAGAGGAGCAAAACCAGTTGGGTTAATGCTATAGGATGGTCACTACCTCTCACTGTTAGATGTTTCAGTGTCAACACTGCTCTAAATCCAGCACAGAAGCAGCCTCGCTGGCTTCCCACAGAGGAGCTGGGCTCTGCCATGCAGTTCCTCTGCGGTAAGGCTGAATGTTTGTGAGGTTTCTGTCTCAAGGGTGTTCTCAGCCCCTCAGTCACTCCTCCTAATTCCACACTGACTCTGCAGAGGTGGCCAAGGCCCCACCTCCAGACACTGCACTGGGGCCAGGGCTGCAGGTTGGGGTAAAGGTGAGAGTTGGAATAGGGTAATGATGCTCCACACAGCCTCCACAGCTCCTGTCCTGCATCCCCATGGCAACCAGCTCTGCTGACAAATTAATAGCAGAAGAAAATTAAAGAGAACAGGAACCTCAACCATGCCAAATCCTCAGATTATCAGGAAAGTCATTTTCCACCCTCTTTTGGGTTTGTACCCCTTCCCCAAACCCAGCCTTGGATCACAGAACATTAGGGATTGGAAGGGACATCAAAAGATCTACTCCAATCCCCCACCACCGCAGGATCCCCTAGATCCAGATGCACAGGAACATGGCCAGGTGGGTTTTAAACCTCTCCAGAGAAGGAGACTCCACAACCCCCCAGGCAGTCCCTTCCAGGGCTCTGGCACCCTCACTGTGAAGGTCCTTCTCAGATTGATGTGGAACCTCCTCTGTTCCAGCTCACACCTGTTGCCCTACCATTAGATGACACTGAGAATAAAGCAGCCAGTAAGCACCTGGGAAAAAAAAAGTAAACCTACTGTGTTCCTCAATTATCCACTTAAACATCAGAATCTCTTGAAGCATTTATGATGCAGGATGAAGTTCAAGGAGAAAAACCAGTCCCTGCACTTGAAAGAACCAGCCAAAACAGGTTTATTCAGATAAAAGACATCACCCCACTGCTAACCAGCACACCCAGTAACAGCAGGGGCCCCTCCCAGGACTGGCTCACCCCAGGAGCAGAGTTTTGATCATCACTAATAAAAAGCCCTGGTGTTTGCAGATGTGTGTTCACAGTTTTACAAGCAATGCCACAATCAGGGAAAAGAAGTGACTAAAGGCAAAGCTATTTTACACTCACACCTTCCCCAGTGTTCCCACATTAGCTGGGATAACATGCCTAACGCTGAACAACACCCTGATCTCACCAGCAGAGATCTGTGCCACCAGGGAATGGAGACAGGCAGCAGGAATTAGACCTTTTGGTGTTTGAAGTGAAAAAACCACCCCAGTTCTCATACCCACAAATACAGCCTGGAATGGTTAACAGTACTGCTCCGGGTGCTGCAAATACACCAGGCACAAGCGTTTCAGGCTTCTCGTAGGTGGCATCTTTATTTAGTTGGGGGTTTTTTTGAGTCCTCCTCAAGAGAAAACCTGGGTGGAAACAGCAGCGCTTTAGAATAGGGCTGTGAAAACAGCACAGGAGCTGCGATGACAGCTCTCTGGGTTATCTGCCAGCCATACAGCAGGAAGGACACGTGGAGCTGAACAGCTGTAACCTTCTCTAGCCAGGTATCTCAGAACAGCAAACATGCAGAGCCACAGGCAGCATCAGCGCTCAAATCCATGTAGGAGGAAAGATGGGAGCTGTAGGGATTGAAGTCTCTCCAGATGCTGCCAAGCACTTCCTGTCACCACAGCCAGGTGGGCTATGAATTCTGACACTCACGCGGTGATCTGCAAATAAAAGGCAGCCCAGGATGTTAAAGCAACTCAGATGTGACCAACATCAGCAATAAATGTCAATGTGAACCAGTTAATGAATTAGGACCACCCAGGCTCCTGCTGCTGTGGGGCAGGATCAGAGCTGAGGCACTGCTGCAGGTTCTGAGAGTCAACATCCTCAGTTAATTGGTGAGATCCATCAGGGTTTGTCTTGGGACTATTTAGAGAAGACTTTCACATCTCAGAGGAAATAAACCTTCATAAAACAACATCAGACTTTAGGGAAGTTGTTAGCTGGGCTCTGTTATCACCAAGTTTAACAAGAGCCAGCATTGTGTGCTGGAAGCCCAGAGCACCAGCCATGTCCTGGGCTGCAGCAAAAGAAGCAGTGACAGTT
Source organism: Phoeniculus purpureus (assembly GCA_028565055.1). Taxonomy (NCBI): domain Eukaryota; kingdom Metazoa; phylum Chordata; class Aves; order Bucerotiformes; family Phoeniculidae; genus Phoeniculus; species Phoeniculus purpureus. The sequence continues at coordinate 8,795,403 of JAOXOE010000784.1, read as the reverse complement.
GAGGGAGGCGATTCTCCCGCTCTACACTGGTGGGACTCCACCTGGAGTCCTGGGTCCAGTTCTGAAGTCCCCAACATCAGGAGGACACAGAGAAGATCAAATCAAATGCTCAGAGGGCTGGAGCACCTCCCCTCTGAGGAAAGGCTGAGCAAGTTGGGCTTGTTCTGCCTGGAGGACGCTCCCAGGTGACCTTCAAGCAGCTTTCCAATCTCTGAAGGGGGCTACAAGAAAGCTGGGGGAGGGCTTTTGACATGGTGGTAGTGAGAAGGGGAAAGGGTTCCAGAGGGGGAGACTGAGGTTGGACATGAAGAACCAGTTCTTTGCTGTGAGGGTGCTGAGATGCTGGAACAGGTTGCCCAAGGCAGTTGTGGCTGCCCCATCCTTGGCAGTGTTGAAGGCCAGGTTGGCTGGGGCCCTGAGGAACCTGCTCTAGTGAAGGTGTCACTGCCTGTGCAGGCAGGTTGGGACTAGATGATCTTTAAGGTCCCTTCCAACCATGGCCACTCTACAATTCTAAGGTCAGAGAGCAATTTACTCCAGAACCACAGGAACAGCCTCACTCACACTGGCTGTGCAGTCAGCAGAAGCCAAGCACCTTTAATTTAGGGGAGGTTCTTCAACACTTTATCAGATGTTTAAGCACAGTTCAGGGATAAACGAACAGCAGAATCACTGCTGCCTGCTCAAGGCTCCTCTTCCACTTACAGGCTCTTTAAAAAAAAAAAAAAATAAATCAAAGGACTGCTGAAAAGAAAAACCCACTGGGCTTATTCTAGCATTCAAAGCCGCAGCACAAATCAGCCGTAAGTGGTGAAGGGCTGAGCTGACATGCAGAAAGCTGTTCAATTTCTCTCAAAACCCCTTTAATGCAAAAATATTCATCCTTTCCACAGCAGAGAGCCAGGTAATTGTCAGCAAAGCAATAGTCACAGCCTGGGATTGTGGAAAGATGGTAACAGTGAGTGCTATTAGGAGGATTTGAATAGCTATCCTATGCCTCACGCAGTAAAGTTCTAAAGAGAGACTCACTGAGCGCTTGCTGCCTATGCAGGACCCTAGATATGAGTGAAGCTTGGTGAAAAAAAGAGACTCAAATCTGTTATTTCAAGGTTAAATCAAGTAAGAAGTTTAAACGGCAGAGCCACATCTTTTCTTAAACTCATTCCTAACAAACCTCATTAGCATTCTCTTCCAAAGCTGCTGCTGGTAGGCAGTGACTTTCCCCAATTAAATGGCTCATTTTGCAGCCAGCAGCTCCTCGCTTGGTTACCGGCACCTTTGGCCCTCGTAATGCCCATTTAATGAGGACATTTTCCAGCGTTTAGTGCTGCCAGGTTTTGTCTGTAGAGCCTCTCAATACTGTCCATGCACAGCCAAAGCTCCTCTCAGCACTTGTTTTAGTAGCCCTGGCACAGCAGCAGCTCACGGGCATCGCACCGCCCACCAAAGGGCAGTGACAAACAGAGCTGTGGGGATATCCTGATACTGTGCTCTGGGGCACCTCACCAGTTAGAGATCGTGTTCCTTCACCATCATGACAGTGTAAACACAGCAGAAACTAACTAAACCCCCACTAAATTGTAAGTTCTTTCTGCAATCGAGAACTGGTACCATTTAGATTTGTACTTGTTTGTGTCCAACAGCAAGTCAGAAGGACAAGATGTTCCAAGCCAAGGACTTCTATCCAGACAGTGACTGGCAATGAGGTTTAGGTTGTTGCCAAGAAATGATCCAATACCCACCTTCAACATCTGATGTTGGCTCTAGAATTCAGTCCTGTTCAGCCAAGTAACTGTAAGAGGGAAAACTTCTTCAGTTTGGATTTTTCTAGGTGAGGAAGAGTGTTGGTTTGAAGTTTCTTTGGATCAAAGCCAGCACAGCTATCAAGCTGCAGTTCAGGAGAGTCTGGATTTCCCCTTCTGGTCAAACTTCAGTGTCTGTTTACACAACTCTCCTCCACCCTCAGAAGTGACTTGATACCTATGCAACACAAAACCTCATACAACTCACACAGTGCCCTTTCACAGACAGAACAAGCAGCAAGCAAGGACCACCTTGCAGGACATGTCTACGGCCCTTGCAGGCCATAAAGGATTGTTGAAGGTAAAAATAGAATTTAAGAATAGAGCTGCCAGTTCTACTTGTCCTTGGGGGAAAATACCTAATAAGGAAGGATCTTCCCCTGATGCAATTTAGATTGGCATCATTTTAAAAGCTCTTCAAAGGAACTGTGTTCTGTCTTCCGCTGATTCTTTGGAGAATGAGGCACACACGGAAACAAAGCCAAACCTCTGAGCAGTCATCAGATTCAGGAATGGGAAGCCCCTGCATCCCTGACCCCTAATGATACAGCCTGTCCCTCCATGGCTGTCCAGCCCTCATGACTGGAGTGGAACATCAAAACCAGGAGCAAACAGTAGCTGTCAGGTTGCTCATTGCTGCCGAGTGTTCACGGATTTCAGAGCACCAGCAACAACACAGCCTTTTCCTTTCTGCCACCTAATGACACAGAGATGGCACAAAAGCCACACCTGCAACACTGGGGCAATGACGCATGGAGCTGTTCCACAAGGGAAACTGCATCCACTGCTGCTCACCTGAGCTCTTTGAGAAGCTTCCAGGGTCTGTCCAATCACACAGCTTTCTCTGAAATGAATTGAAAATATACAGTGTTTTATTTCATACTTTAGACACTTCTTAGCCTTTGTTTTGTGGCTCCTGTTTTACGATGATAGATTTTAAATGTTCAGTAGGAGAGGGAAGATAAAGATATCATTCTCCCCCTGTACCGGGCAGGCTCTCCTCAAGTACTGGAGCCCTCACTTCAAGAAAGGTATTGAGGGACTGCAGTGGGTTCAGAGGAGCAACAAGGCTGGGAAAGGGACTGGAGGGAAAGGCTGAGGAAGCTGGGAGTGTTTAGCCTGGAGGCGACTCAGGGGGGACCTTCTCCCTCTCTGTAACTCCCTCAAGGGAGGCTGTAACCAGATGGGTATTGGACTCTTCCAGACAAATAGTGCCAGGACGAGAGGGCAGGGCCTGAAGCTGCCAGGGAAGAGTTATGTTGAATGATAGGAAGCCCTTCCTCACAGAAAGGGTGATCAGACCTTTAAGTACTGAAACAAACAAGGGGGAAGACAGTTTCTCAAGAGTCTATTAACCAGCTTATTTATAAATCATGTCAGGCTATCAATCACTCTGAGTGCTCACGGGCTGCAGAGCACGCAGCGTAGAACATAGCCTGTCTCTCTCTGCCACCTAATGACACAAAGGTGCCACAGCAGCCACCTCTGCAACGCCTGTGGCAGGCTGAGAAAACACATGCAAAGATTGAAAAAGGCGACAGGTAGAGGTATCAGCAGGACAAGGTTAGATCCTGGAAGCAGCACTACAGAGGTATTTGGTGCACGTGTAGAGAACTAAATGCAACAGCACTTCATGGGATGGCTGAGGCTCACTGGAGGAGCCTTAAGCCTCACTTACCCTTGGATTGTTGAAGATCCAGGATCTTTTTCACTTTGCCCTTTGTCTGCTCTCAGGCTTCAGAAAGAGAAGAACACAGTTAACAACAAGTGTTAACTGCCTAACAAGCTTATTATGAGCAATACCATGTAACAGGAAAATAATGCTAAAATTTTAAAACGTAATAATCTGTTGAAAAGATCCAGCTTTAGCTACTCAAAGCTTTAACACCACCTCATTCAAAGCCTGAAAAGGTGGCAGCCTCCCACTGTCTTCCCTCCTTCACTACAAACAATCCCCATCTTTTTGCCTAGAATACTTTAATCCTAGCGCCTTTCTATACACGGGTTTATAAACAGATTTACACCGAAAACAGGAAACCGAGCACCTACCAGGCCCTCGGGGAGGGAGGGGTTACTTCCCGGCTGGGCCCAGCCACGTGGCTGAGCAGAGCCCGTTCTGTCCCGCATGGGGCCCAGGAACCTGGGCAGGGGAAGCAGGCCCGACCCAGGAGCTAAAGCCTGGGAGTTCAGCTGGACACAGAAGTCCCCACATATCACAGAATCATCCTGGCTGGAAAGGACCTCCAGGACCAGCAAGTCCAGCCCTCAGCCCAACAGCTTCCTAACCTCTAGACCATGGCCGCAAGTGGTCTAGCTACTTGCTTTTTAAACACCTTCAGGAATGGGGACTCCACAACTCCCTGGGCAGCCTGTTCCAGTGCCAAATCACTCTCTCCGGAAAAAACTTCTTCCTAGGAGCCAATCTAAACCTCCTCCTTGAGACCACTTCCTCTCGTTCTATCATTAGTAAACTGGGATTAGAGACAAGCACCAGCCTCGCTACAACCTCCTTGTAGGTAGCTGTAGAGAGCAAGGTCTCGTCTCAGCCTACTCTTCTCTAGACTCAATAACCCCAGTTCTTTTGGCTGATCTCCACAGGGCCTGTTCTTCCAACCCTCTCCCCAGTCTCGCTGACCTTATCCGGACCCGCTCCAGCCCCTCAATGTCCTTCTAATCATGTGGCGCTCCAAACCGTACCCGCTGCAGCACGCACCTCCAGCCAGACCTTCCTCCTGCTCATTCCGCTGCGCACCGGGGTCTGCAGGGCCGCAGGAAGGGTCCTCAAGCCTCAGCCGACTCTTCCTCAACCACTGGGCAGCAGGCCCAGCCGCCATCGCCGCCTGCGGCACTCAGGAGCCGCTATCGGGGATCGCCCTGAAGGAGCTTCGCTGCAACGCGGCGCAAGACGGGGCAGCCAGGGCGAGCAGCTGGCGCTCAGCACCGCACAGGCCTTGCCCAGAGGCTCCTCTGGGGGACCCCGAGGACACACCCTCATGCCGCGGCTGCTCGGACCGAAAGGCCGGCGTGCTCCCGCCGTCTCCTTTTATAGGCCGCGATCGGAAGTTCCGCCCCCACACGCGCTGCCCTGGTACCGCCCCCGCGAGCGCCCCCTGCTGGTCGGGAGGACGCAGCGGCCGCTGCCAGGGCTGCCATGTAAGACAGCCTATCTTGAGACAGTCTGGGCACACCAGGTACTGTAGGCTTACCCTGCTCCAGCAGGAGGGGGTGGACTTAGATGACCTCTCGAGGTCTCTTCCAACCTGTGCAATTCTGTGAAACTGGTAATTTCAGCAAACTTTGAATTTCATGCAGAGCTGTGGAATCGGCCTCCTTAATTTGACCCCATGAACCCAAGTCACTCCCTTTCCTTAAGGTCAGGATGTGACAACACTCCCTCTGCTCTGCAATGTCCCAAGGGTTCCCCAAGCTTCTAATGCCCCCTACCTCCCATCCCAGAGGCTGCCTAGGGGGTGGTGGAGATCCCATCCCTGAAAAGCCATTCAAGGTCAGGATTGATGAGTCTGGGCAACCTGGTCTGGTAAGCGCTGGCCCTGTTTGTTGTTAGGGGGGTTGGACTGGATGACCTTTGGAGGTCCCATCCAACCCTGTGATTTGCTGATTCTGTGATACTGTGACTACAAACATTTCACAAGAGAGGAGAGAAAAAGGATCCCAAAGCCCTTTATTTGTCGAGACAGGACACACAAGTGGTTTCACACGAGGTCACAAGTGCAGGAGCAGGAAGACCACAGGACAGAGGCACCATCTTGCAACATGGATGGACAGGAGAACAGGAGTTGGGTCAGACCTGGCGCCATCACTCACTGCATCGTTCCAGTTCTGTTTTGAGCTGGAGACCCACCAGCGCTGTGATCATCCTGGGATCTCTGCGGAGCAGAAGACTTGGAGGTTCCCTTCCACAAGCAGCCCAGCTCTGAGGACAGCTGGGTGTAGGGTCTGTGCTGAAGTGCCCACGGGAGTGGAGAAGGACACCCATTACCAAGCTGCTGGGCACAGCCAAGTCTCTCCCCAGGGCTCTAATGGCCCTCAGCTTTGCTCTGCAGCTCACTGAAGACCTCAGTCTGCTTCCTCTTGGCCTTGGCACGGATGATGGTCATCTTGAAGAGCTTGCAGTAGAGCTCCACGGCAGTGGGGCTGTCATCGTTGCCGGGGATTGGGTAAGTGATCAAACAGGGGTTACAGTTTGTGTCCACCACCCCCACTGTGGGAATATTCATCTTGGCTGCATCCCGGATGGCCACATGGGATTGAAAGACGTTGTTGAGGGTGTTGATGAAGATGAGGAGGTCAGGCAGGCGGACGCCAGACCCAAATCTCCTGTGGGGATTGGTGAGCAGGCCCCCCTGCCAGTAACGGGTGTGGGCATACTCCCCGCACTCCTGTGCTGTGGTCTCGACTAGGTGGCAGAACTGGCGCTTGCGGCTGACGAAGAGGATGATGCCCTTGCGGTAGGCAATGTGGGCGGTGAAGTTGAGGGCCAGCTGTAGGTGCTGCATTGTCTGGTCCAAGTCAATGATGTCCTGGTCCAGGCGGCAGCCAAAGATGTAGGGTTCCATGAAGCTGGGAGAGGGCAGTGACACAGAGGGAGGGTGACACGAAAGGACATGGGGATAGGGCATGGAGCAGCATTTCTGAACATGCTGTGGCCCCACCCAACCCACACCAGAGGTGCTCTCTGCAGAGCACCCTTGAGCACAGTGTCCACCCCAGCCAGGCTCAGGAGGCTGCAGATCTCACACTATGGGGTCCTGGTGCTTTTTCAGAGCAGCAACCACATCCAGGCAGAAAGAGAATAATTTAATCATTTAGGTTGGAATGATCATGAACCCAACTGTCCCAACCCACTGCTAACCCTCTCCCTGAGCTCCAGATCTCTCTGACTGTGAATCACAGCCAGGGCCGGTAATTCAACCCCCTCCCTGGGCAGCCCAAAGCCTGATGAACATTTCACGGTGGGGTTCTGTGGGCAGGTCCAGTCTATCCAGTCCGATCTAGTGCAGCCCCCAAAGGCTGATGTGGCCAAAAGAAAGGCTCCTGGAGAAGCAGGGTCACTCACCGATGCCGACATCCCTTCTTGTGCCCCAGGTGCACCCGAGCGTCAAAGAGATCCTTCAGAGTGAAGAGCTCCTTCACATTGAAGAAGTCGGGGTGGTTCAGGGGCTCTGTCAGCAGCCTCTCACCTGCATCTAGGAGGAAGAGAAAAACTCCCAAACCACTGTTCCCTCCGTCGTGTTTGCAGGGGATGAGACGGGATCAGAGGAAGGTTCCTGATGTCCCTAGTTCTGCAGCAATGGGTAGGACAACACCCAGCCGTGGGGCGGAGATTGAAGACCCCAGGGGTGAAGTCGTACTCACCGTCGGGTCGGAACACTGGGGCGGGTCCGGGAACCGGTACCGGGACAGACACGGTGCTATAGAGCCGCGGGGCTGCTGCGGGTAGAGAGAGACGCGGGGTCACACGGAGGGGACAAAGTGGGACGGGATGGGGCTGGACGGGATGGGTCAGGGGTGGAAGGGACGGGGCTGGACGGGACCGGGCGGGACGAGGCTGGAAGGGTCGGGTCGGGGCTGGATTGGACTGGAGGGGCCGGTCGCCCCTCACTCACCTGCCCGCAGGAGCCGCGGCACCGCCATGAGACGAAGAAGGAGGATGAGGAGGAAGGTCAAGCGGCGCCTTCCGCTTCCTGCGGGGCCAGTCCCGGTCCCTCCTCCCCGCAGCGATTCGGTCTCCGCCCTCAGCGTTCCGTTACCAGGCAACGGGCTCGTCCGCTATGTCCGTCCCGGAGGGTGCGGGCGACGCCGGGTCCTGCACTAGCGACCAGTCCCGCACCAGCGACTGGTACCGGACCCGCCCGGGGCTCCCTGAACGGTTCCAACATCCCGGCTGCTTCCGCGGCTACGGGTGAGCGCAGCCCCCGGAGACAACCCCCCCTTTCCTCATCCCCTCTGCCACGACTCCCCCCGCTCCGTGTTCCTACCCCCTCGGTGGCTCTTCCTCCCCGCAGGCAGCCGCAGCCGCACCCCCTGTACCGCACCTCGAACCAGGAGTACGGCAGCAGAGCCCCCACGGTGCACGACGTGCCGGTAGGTTGGACTGGGGCTAGATGGGGGAACCCTTCGGGGCTTGGCAGTGCCTGGCAGCGTTGGGTCTAAGGTCTTGAAGGTCTCTTCTAACCAAAGAGATGCTGTGAACCCCCCCAAAATTCCTTTGTCATGGATGACACCAAGATGGGGGGAAGTGTCGATTGGCTGGAGGGGAGGAAGATGCTGCACAGAGATCTGGACGGGCTGGGTCGATGGGCAGAGGCCAAGGGGATGGGGTTTAACAGGGCCAAGGGCAGGGTCCTACACTTTGGCCACAGGAACCCCCTGCAGCTACAGACTTGGGGATGAGG
>JAOXOE010000784.1:8766320-8787085 GCA_028565055.1 Phoeniculus purpureus | reverse complement strand
ATCAATATGAGAAGGAACTTCTTCCCAGTGAGGGTGACAGAGCACTGGAACAGGCTGCCCAGGGGAGTTGTGGAGTTCCCTTCTCTGGAGATGTTCAAAACCCACATGGATGTGTTTCTGTGCGACTTTGTCTAGGGGATTCTGCTCTGACAGGGGAATTGGACTGGATTATCTTTCGAGGTCCCTTCCAATCCCTAATGTTCTGTGAGTCTGTGATACATATAGATATATAAATATTTATAGAATTATATTAATCAAATAAATATGGATTACTTCTATATGTAAATGAATAGATTCTATATAATAAATCCTGCACTTGATCCAAAACCTCATAAATGTTTTTAATGTGTTTTATGGACTCTGTGATCATTTTGAATAAACTTCACCTGTAACCACACACTATCTGAGGCTGTAACTTTGGATGCTCTGTCATACACAGATTTAAGGGGTTTTTTTTTTCTAGTGAAGCATTTAACCCTGTTTGAATGGTGACATATAACCCAAACAGCTCTAGTTTTTACAAAAGCATGAATGCACTTAACTGATTCAAATTCTGCATTTGTTATCACAAACTATAAATAATTTCAGCTTTGACCTCTTGGGTAGGGGCCAAGCAATTAAATGTAAGAGGTAAACACAATAAATAAATACATGTAAAATACAATCCCCTGTCTCTGAAAACAGTAAGCATTTTCTGCATTTCCAAACTAGTTGTGAGAGTTAGCTGAATACTCCTGCACTTCGGAGAGTTGCTGGTTTTGGTTACTAGAATAATAATGCAGGGACTGTAAATAGGGTTTATGACTTTTTATGAGAAAGCCATGTGATGCTTTTACAACTCTCACAAGTAATAAATGTCTACATCAATTTGATTGTTTTATGTGGGTTTTCTTCTTGCTTTACACCATGGAACGGGTTGAACTTCATTAGAAGTCCACTTGAAATTCTGACATTTCAAAATTTGGTTTAGTGCCCAATCGGAAAAGAAAAAAACCCTTTTGAAAAAACCACGTTTTCTCTTCAACCACATTAAAACACAGAAATTTGGGATGAATTAAAATAGCCCGTTCCGATAAAACTCAATCAGAACAAAATACCTTCCTTTGTAATGTACATGAGCCAAAGCATAAAATTAAATCACTTTTGTTATGAAAAGACATTTAAGGATGAAAAAAAATCAAGTAGCCTCACTCCAACAAGGTCCAAACACAATACTGAACCTAGTCAAAACAATTCTTTTTAAAAAATAGTGAAACAAAACTTCATTGGCAACAGCATATTCTGATCGGAAGTCTTGATTTCAACTGGATGGCATTTTCCATTGAAAGATTGCCAGGGGAAGGTTTTTTCTTGCTAGCTCTAATCTGATGTTATCATGCACAGCAGCACTTGAAGTTAAAAATTACAGCACATTTTGAGGTCTCCCAGAACATATTTTCTCTGCCTCCAGCACCACTGCTGGGCTTTGCCAGCTGTGAGGTAGAGTACTAAGCCATGGAAACTCTCCGTCAGCAGCCAAGGTGCTTGTACAGACGGTTATTGAATTGGTAAGCATCATTTTACAGGGCACTGGCATGGATTCCCACCATGGAAGGAAGCTTTCCAGGAGGGCCCATGGCTGTTCTACAGAAGGGGATACTCTGTGGATACTCTCTGGAAACACTCCCAATATGAAATTCACAGTCCCTGCTGTATTTTCTTGTGCTGTGCCCCAGCAAACTCCCCATACAGAAAAGGGAAACGGGCGCACAGCTTCTGGAAGCATGGACACTACTTCTTCCATTCCTCCCATGGAGGTGAAACACATTATATCTGCTATTAATAGGGCATAGCGCACATGGATATGACTGGTCCTAGAAAAGTTTTACTGGAAACAGTGCAACTGGTTTGTATCAGCACTCTGCAGCTCTGCATAGGATGACCATAGTGTCACATTGGGTTGACGGTTGGACTTTACGATCTTGGAGGCATCTTCCAACCTTTATGATTCTATGTTTCTATGGTTCTATGATTCTGATTCTATGGTTCTATCACCATAAAGGGACTTCACCTTAAAGTTGCAACTAACGAAATCCAGTCAGAAGCCTATAGTCATGTGGACGGAGACACGCACAGAAAAGCTATCAGGGTTTATACAAAGAGATTTCATTATGGTTATGGCAAAGAAAGTGGTGTCAAAGGAGAGTTTATACTTTGGACCAAGATCAGTAGGGCATCTGTGGTCCTTCACTCCTCTAGAGGTGTAACATCATGCCACTTGCCATCAGATACATCTGTCTGGGAAGGAGGCACAGCTGTATTTGCAAGCAAACTGTTGGATTGGTGAAGATAAATCCAGGAATTTGCAAACCACTGCATGCCTTTGGGTACTCACATGCAGCACTCTCATCAGCATTGCTCCTGAGGGAGGGCTTATTTCACACATTAAGCTGGATCCATGTGATATGAGATTTGAGACATGAGTTTACTACCACAACTTGAAGCTTCTTCCTACAGGAATTAGACTCATTCATGTCCACAAGGAGCTGGAGTCAGTATTTGCCTTTTGAGATCACAGTGTTCTGTGCAAAGGGTGCTAGACACACAGATACACAGATCATTAAGGGTTGGAAGTGACCTCCAAGGCTCATCAAGTCCAACAACTATGCTTGAGCAGGATCATGAAACCTAAGACAGGTTACACAGAAATGCATCCAGACGGGTCTTAAAATTCTCCAAAAAGAGGACTCCACAACCTCCCTGGGCAGCCTGTTCCAATGCTCAGTAATCCCTACAGTAAAGAAATTTTTTCTCCTATTAAGATGGAACTTCTTGTGCTTCAACTGACACCCATTTTCCCTTGTCCTATCACAGGGCACAAGTGAAAAGAGATTGTCTAAATGAGGTGACCATTTGGTGCTGGCACAGCTCCCTTGGCCTTGTGGTGAGCCTGTTGCTCCAAAACATACTCAACTCTGCTCAAAGGCAAAAGGATGCCTGTACACCCCACAACTCCCTTGAGTCACTAGATGAAGCAATCATCCAGAAAATAACACTGGGAAAGTATGGTAGCCCCAGGTGATCGATAGAATCCCACACTTCCATTAACATCTCAGCTATTGCCCTAGCCAGAACTTCTAAGCAATGAAGGCTCATGGGGAAAGATGAGATGTGGCTGGAGGACAAATAGCCCCAAAGAAATACAAAAGACTGTCAAAACATTTATAGACTCCCTGATAATTATGCTGGGGTGGGGGAGGCTCAGTTTACAGATAGTGCCCCTTTCTCTCCTCACTTCTCCCAACAAGAAAATAAATGATGAACTGAAAAGAGAGAGCGAGCAAGAGAGCAAGTTTTGCAGAGAGTAGCCAGGAGTTTTATTACAAGCCTGTTCCTCATTAAGGCCTTAGCAGCCTCACACACAAAAGCTAATTACTGTTTTTATGTCATGTTATTTTGATTCATATTTCCTGTCTGGAAAACAGACGGGAGTTTTGGGCAGCCAGCCAAGGTGAGGGCCATGGTATAGTGTGAGCAGGAACCTGCCCCAGCCGTGGAACACAGGAGACAAGGGCCTTATTTTTATGGAATGGGGGGGGGGAGCAGTTGTTTTGAGGAGGAAATGGGAACTTTCCATGTAGGCGTAGTTTACTCCCAAAAAAGCTGTTGTTCTGCAGGGGTAGTGGAAAGAAAGAGATGTCCCACCACTCATTTCTGGTCAGGAAGTGCCCCTGCAGACAGGGACATATGGCTTTTGGGTCCCGCTCACGTCTGGCATTACCCATGCTTGGATGTAAGAGAAAGTGAGGGCTTCACAACCAGAGCAGCTTTTAGGAAATAAATGAATTCTCCAAGGACCAAAATATTAATCTCTTCCCTTTTATCAACACACAGATCCCCTGCAATGCTCTCCACAGGGCTGCAGGAGGAAAATCAAAACCAGGTTCACTGCTGCTGCTGCCCCTGATTTCCATGAGGTGGCAGCAAGGAAAAAAATAAAGCTCCTGTGAATTACTTCTCTCCTCCATAAGAAATTAGTCCCAGAATATTTTCTGCCTACACAAATATTTCACTCTTATTTATATCCTCACTTCAATAACACCCAGGTGCTTCACCAGCAGAGCTGAAGCCAACCTCTCCCCGCTTCTTCTGGGAAGAGAGTGGAGTTAACTTAAATTTTAGGAGAGAAAGAACAGGGTAAATGGGTTGTCCAAGCCCATATCATTTTGTTTTCCATGTGATCAATAAAAAGACATCTCAGCCTCAGCAGCAGCAGAACCCTTCTTCAGTAGTGTTCCAGGCTGTAAATGCAGAGATACTCTGTATTTTTAGAGACTCTGACTGTTAGCTGAGAAATGGCAATGGCTGGGAAATTCCAGTCAGAGCTATTACAGGTGTCTGCTATAAAACTGTAGAAATAAAACAGATCTCATATAAAAATTAAAAGATGTTTTAGAACCCACAGTTAATCAACCCCGTTGCCGAATGTCACCTTCCTCTTCTGTTTGCTGATTTTTGGCATACCTCTTGCTGAAGCTAAATAATTCAGTACTCCTGCTAAGTTAAAAAAACAGTTTAAACATATTATATAAAATTCATGAAGTTTTAACTAGACAAATAGATCACAAGAAGGGGTTTTTCTTAAATTCTGATTTGAGAGGCAGAATTCTAATTCACTAACGTACGGATTAAATTTTCCTCGTACATATTCATCACCATCTGTTGCTGTACAAGATATAAATGACCTGGAAACTCATCCCTTAGGCTGGTGATGGAGAACAGGCACTTGAACAAGTTCTAAAAGGGTTCTTTTTAAAAAATGTACTTATTAAGGGATTTTTTTTCCCCTTTTTTTTTTTTTTGCCAGTGCTGCTAATAAGATCAAATTAATTCCTTGAAATGCTTGAGGTGGGTGTAAGCTTTACTCAGAAGACTCACAGTAGATGGAGAATCATAGAATCATTATGGCTGGAAAGGACCTCCAGGATTTTCAAGTCTAGCACTCATCCCAACATCTCCCTAACCCCTAGATCATGACCTCAGGTGCTAGATCTACTAGTTTTTTAAAGACCTCCAGGGACAGTGACTCCATCATATCCCTGGGTGGCCTGTTCCAGTGTCCAACCACTGTCTCAGTGAAGAACTTCTTTCTAAGATCCAGTCTAAACCTCCCCTGATGCAACTTGAGGCCATTTCCCCTCGTCCTATCATTAGTAATTTGGGAGAAGAGACCAGCACTTGTAGATAGCTGTAGAGAGTAAGAAGGTCTCCTCTCAGCCTCCTCTTTCCTAGACTAAATAGCCCCAGTTCCCTCAGCTGCTCTTCATGGGGCCTGTTCTCCAGCCCTCACCCCAGCCTCGTGAAATGAGTTTGGGGGCACTTCTTTTTTAATACAAATGTGCTGCTTCAATCCCACTTCAAGTTAGTAGAAATCAAAAGACAGTAGTGAAAAATTGCTATTTTCTGGCTGCTGGGGATGGAGGCACCGAAAGCACTACCAGTATGAACCAGTACGTGGCCAGTACACCCTCTGCGTTTGCATCAGGGACTTGGTAGAACCAACCTAACTCTGTTCTATTGCACAAAAACTGAAAATGAAAACAGAAGTTCACAGACAAAACCACTTTTGAAAAGAAAAAGGGGGAGTACGGGCACTCGATGCAGTGAAGTTCATTCAGGGAACCAAGAAGCCATTGCTGGGAGACTGCAGGGCATCAAAATGCTTCTTGAGAATAACATGAGGAATTGTTTCAGCCTTGCAGCCCAGCAGTCCATAAAACCGAGTGACATCGGCAGAAATCCCAGGGTCTGAACAGCCACTCCTTCGCTTTTCAGCAGTTGTGCTTGGAATCATCTGCCAGTGGGAGGTTTCAGGTGGTCAAAAAGCTTCTTCTAGCAGCTGCAGATCGCTTTACACAGGATCCACAGACAGACTGGTGCACTCTGTCCTCCCAGTTTGCATTTGTAGCTTCCAGAATGGATCTCCACACCCTCAGTTGTGCTGACTTCGCTGGAGATCTGCCTTCACCCAACCCACCAGTCTCAGGGTGGGAGAACCGAGAGCCTGGCAAATAAATCCCCATAACACAGGATTGTCCTAAGGCAGCTCGAATGGGAACAGACCACAGAGTCGCAGAATCACAGAACATTAGTGATTCAAAGGGACGTTAAAGATCATCCAGTCCAATCCCTCTGCCAGAGCACGACCAGCTAGACCGAGTCGCACAGGAACATATCCAGGTGGGTTTTAAACGTCTCCAGAGACGCCAAAGAAACTGCTACAGAACCACTGGGCTGCTCTCAAACTCTCTGTTTTCCAAGGATCTCCTACCATGTCACTAAATACATCCTATGTGCGCCTGGCTTCCTATTGATATCTGATTAGAGGCCTCATAATCAGCCAGTTATCATCTTATCTCCAGTAGTAGCATCCTGTAGTAACACAAAAGCCCTAGAAATCATTATAAAAAATATCTTCTTAAAGCACTTTAAATAATTTACAAAAAACTCTACAAAAGAAAAAACCCCTCTGTGGGTGTTTAGCCTGTTAAATATTTCACATCAGTGTGTGGATGAGACGCAGAGCTCGGCATCTCCCGCTGCCTCTCGCGTCTCAGCAAGGTAATTACAAGGAGGAAGGGTTTTATTTTCTAAAAAAGGCTGTTAATGTTAAAAAAAAAAACCAACTCAAAACCACAGTGTACTTACAGATTTGAAACCTTTCCTTTCAAGAGGATATCTGGCAGGTCCCCTGCAGGTACCACAGTAAATTCTGCACTGGTTTTGACTATAACTTCCTGCCCTTGATCCGCTCCACATGCAGTCGCCCTATTCTGCAGGATGGGGATTGTTCCTGATAAAACGGAGCTGGATTCCTCAAAATCTTCCTGCCTGGCACTGTCCTGGTACAGAGATTTTGCCTTCTTACTGCACATCTGCACAGTGTTATCTAGACCTGCTCCTCTGCTAGTTTTATCCACTGAAACTGTTGTCGCACTGAGTTCCTGCCGTGGGTAACCTAACCCTGGCTCTGGCCTCCTGTCCTGCTGGTTATCCTCTCCCTCAGGGTGCGGGCGTGTGCTCTGCTGCGATGGGGTTCTGCTAACTTTATCTGCTGCTGGGGTGCACTCAGGGTGTGGGGGAACCACATCTGAATCAGCCTCTCGGTGGGTATCTCCCCGCTCCATCCACGTCTGTGTGTTCTCAGCTTTGAATGTTCCTCTGCGAACCTCGTCTACTTCTACAGCTGCCACACTCGGCTCCTGCAAGGAGAGACTTGTATGTGAATCCCACTGGCAATCCTCCGCCTCCTCTTTGATGAACAAAGGAGCAGCCTCCAGACTTCCACCGCTTTCTGCTACATGGGGACTTGACCTTTCCACGGGGAGTCTCTCAGTAGAACTGGATTCTTTTATTGCTGTTGTACTCTCCCCACTGAACGTGCTTTTCAGCAAGGAGGCTCCTCTTCCCTGGTCAAGTACGTTGACACCCTGGGCTACCTCTGCTCCTAACGCACTGCTCCGGGGGGCCAGCAAACCCTCTGCCTTCTGTTTCTTGATCAAAAGCAGGGATTTCTTCCTTTCCCGGGCGTATTTTAGACCTGCAATGAATTTACTGGAGATTTTTAGGTGAAAGGTGCTTTTTCTTTTAGCTCTAGACTTGGCATTAATGACTTTCTGTACTCGACGTCCTTCGGTTTTGCTGCTTTGCGGTGGAAGCACTTTCTGCACAGGCTCTGCATCAGGGACATCCTTCATACCTGTTACATTTCCAGGTACCTCACCCTCAGCAGCACCTTTAAGCCCCCCCGCTCCTTGCTTAGCTTTTGACTGACCAGTAGTATGAAGATTAACGCTCTCTGCAGAGGAAGACTTCCCACTGCCCTGTAACATTGCACTTTTCCCTTCCATTCTTGGAGAGTTCTCAGCCTCATCAGCCTGCTTAGACACCTCAGGCTTTTGACTCTGACCCATCACGAGGTCAATCTCATGTTCAACTGGCTCTTGCTTTGCTTTTCCTTTATCACCAGTTGGTCCGGTCACCCTCAATAGGTCCAGAGTTGCATCATCTCTCTGCACCTCCGAACTACTCGCAGAGTCTTTAGCCTTTTCTGCCAAAAACCTCCTGATTTCTTGTTCGATGCTGTCGTCACTGTCCACCGAGCTGCTGTCGTCAGCATCTGACGCAGCCGTGAAAGTACATTTCCTATTCTTAGCGAGCTGCAGGTTATTTGGGTTCGAAACTGGTTTAGGTTTATAGCCTTTTTTAAGCTGCAAGCTCAGCTCTACGTTCTTCATGGTTTCGGGTTTTTCACTGGTAGGTTTGACAGCTGCGTTGTCCAGAAAGTTTTTGCTCGTGTTCTCCTTCACAGCTTTTCTGGGTTTTGAGAGGCAGCTTTTCACTAGCCCGGGATTTTTACCTTTCCACTCGTTTTGTTGGAGGCTACTCAATTCATCATGCAGCTGAGCTTCTGCGTTGCTAAATCTGACTCTCTTCTTGCCCTGAGATTTCAGCTCCTTGGACTTCCTCTTTAGTTTTCTTTTCGACTGTAGAAGGTCCTTGATAGCACTATCGAGGTCCTCATCGCTATCCAGAGAGCTGCTCTCATCACACGATCCCTCCCTCTCGTGAGTGGGGATCAGCTTTCTTGCGCTACTCTCAACCTGCACAAAATTGTTTATAGAGTCCAAGACCAGACATCTGCCATCAGATCCAGACAATGTCGAAGATGTCAGCGGCTGCTGCCTCATCTCTTTGTTGTTGAGCCTCTGAGCACCAGAGAGTTCAGCAGAGCTGCTCAGGGCAGGCTCCTCTTGGAGCACAGGAGCCTTTGAGCAGCTACCTGGCGGCAAAAGTCTCGTCTCCAGCTGTTCAGGTGGTTTCAACCCACCTTGTTTTGCTGTCCTGCCTTCCCTTCTCAGCCTCCTTTTCTGACTCAGTGACAGCTTCAGTGTTTTGGGAAGAGAAGGCTCTATGGTACCAGTCAGGGTGTTCTGATCTGAAGGCAAAGGCATCTGGATTGAGTGTGACAGGCCGGGAGCCTTTGTTGCAAGGCTTTCTGACTGTGCTTTCAGAGCCAGGAAAGCCCTGATTTCTTGCTCTATACTGTCATCACTGTCCACCAGGCTGCTGTCACTTTCGCAACGGGCCGATGAGAGAAGCTGGGGAGAAAAGAAGGAGTCAGCGGCAAGGGATTTGCTGTCGCTTCCCATTTGGGATGGCATGATTGTTTTGGAAATATCAAGGATAGCTTCTGCACACATGAGCTCTGCAGATGTGTCCGCTCGGCACGAGGCCTGCAGCGTGAGCTCGCAAGCAGCGATCTTGTTTTCCGGAGGTGCAAAACGTCTGGTTTTTTTCAGTGGTTTAAAGAGCTTGTTGAAGTCATTGCTGGTGCTTTCTAACTCTGTTGCCTTTGAATGAACATCTTTTCTCTTGCTGCTCACGGGGCTTTTACAGATTTCCGGTGAGGCACTTGTCGTTGAGCTAATCGTGAGGCTCGCGGAGATGTCCGCCATCCCCTTCGTGTTGAACCGGTCCCTCTGCAAGGGGGTACAGTCTGTCGCATGACCCGCTTCTCTCCTGATTTTCTCCAGCTGATAGAGCTGAATGGCTTCTTCAATGCCGTCATCACTACTCGAGTCAGACGCGTGCACGCTGTCGTCATCTTGCTCCACTAACCAGGGCTGGCTGGCAGTGGCCGTTTCCAGACAGGCTTCGCTCACTTGGCTCAAAGTGCGAGGCTCTTCTTGCACTTTAGGCTGCGAACACTTGCGCCGTGTGCTGGTTTTCTGCAGCTTGGGATGGCCGTGTCTCAAGAGGAGCGTGTTACAACCCTGGTTTATAGCACCGCAGTTTGGTTTGTTTGCTGTTCCTTTATTGCATTTTAGGACCGATCTCACAGGGGAGTCTTTTTTAGCCTCCTCCACAGCACACTTCCTGATCTCTTGCTGTTTCTTCTCATTCAAGAACTGCACTATTTCAGCTTGTATGCTCTGCTCAAAGGAGTCGTCGCTGCTGATGCTCTGCGGTGAGCCAGGCTGCAGCCTTTGGCCAATGCCCAGGTGGTCAGACAGGTAGTCTTCGGAGAGCATCTCAGCTTGAAATTTCATAGGGAGAAGGTTACCAGCTACTTTATTTGGGGAGAAATCTCTCTTAAACCTTTTGTCTTGGCCTATATTCTCAGAACACTCGGCATCTTTTTGCAACGACTGGTCACTCTTGCTTTTTGCTTTCAAATACTCTTGAATGGCTTCCTCTATACCTCGGTCAACAGAGTCGTCGCTATCAGAGTCGAGCAAGAGAGGCCCAAAGCCCACGTTCTCCTCCGCTTCAGCTTCGTCTGAATCGTCAGGCCATTCACACTCTGTGTACTGGGGGTGATTCCGGAGCAACGTGGTGCTGGGTGCCACAATGTTACCGGTGCCCTTTGGTTTCTTTTGCATAATACAGTCATACTCATTGTTCATACCCAGGGGAGACTCTTGACTTTGCAGGTTGTTTACGATCATCTGAACTTTTGCGCTTACGGAGGTTCTAGAGACGTCCTCTTCAGATCTGGAGAAGCAAACGGGGTACCTACAATCCCTTGCTGGCCCAAAGGACTCCCATTTCGTCTGAAGAGCTAGCAGAGGAGCAGCATTCATAAGGAACATTCTAGCAGACAATAGCGAAGTCCGCGATGGAGCCGTTTGTTAGACTGGTCTCTCTTCCATCCTACAAGCAAAAATAAAAGAATCATAGAATCACAGAATGGTCAGAGCTGGAAGGGACCTTCAAGATCATCCGATTCCAGCCCTGCTGCACAGGCAGGGACACCTTCACTAGAGGTTACGAAGGGTCTCAGCCAGCCTGGCCTTCAACACTGCCAGGAATGTGGCAGCCGCAACTTCCTTGGGCAACCTGTTACAGCGTCTCAGCACCCTCACAGCAAAGAATTTGTTCCTCGTGCTCAACCTCAATTTCCCCTCTTCCAAGTCTATAACCCTTTCCCCTTTGTCCTCTCACTACCACCCCTATCAAAAGCCCTCTCCCAGTTTTCTTGTAGCCCCCTTCAGATCTTGGAAAGCTGCTATAAGGTCACCTGGGAGCCTCCTCTTCTCCAGGTTGAACAACCCCAACTCACTCAACCTGTCCTCCTAGGGGAGGTGCTCCAGCCCTCTAATCACTCTTGATCAACAACCAAGAAGAGAAGAACAGTCTTTATTATACATCTACCTTCTACAAGCCCCATGTAATAACCCTGGCAACTTACACTGTAAATTATTAACACTCAGACTTGCTATGCCAGACAATCACAAGAGTTACTCCTCAACATCACTCTGCTGAGTAAATCAGTCACTAGAGCCACTGAGGATAAAAGTCAAGCTGAAATCACTCATCACTTGTGGTTTTCAGCATTTTCAGGCACAATCATAACCTGATTCGGGTCACTGTCCACAGCAGCTGGGTGGTTCTCCAAGCCCAGTCTGGCATCTCCCACACAAACGTGGGACAGCACTGGACTGTGTCGCCCTACAGACATCCACTCCTGCCTCTGAATCCTAACTTTGCCTTTGTTAATTATTGTCCCATTCTGGTTTCAAATTAATCCATCTTATACAGAAGTAATGATCCTCAACTCTGAATCTAAACTTCTTGCTGTTGCGTTTGCTGGCTCTCTACTGCAGAACATCTTGGCAGAGGAGTTAATTCATCTCCAGACATCATTCCTGCACAACTTGGGTTGTAAGAACATCCAAGAACATCCCTTCTCGCTGGCTGCTATCTAGAGCAACCCAACATGGGCTCTTTTCTGCAGAGAGAGAAGGAGACTTCACAGCCTCCCTGGGCAGCCTGTTCCAGGGCTTTGGGACTCACACTTTTAGCTTCTACCTTTTAGCCAATTGGCCCCACCTGGCTATGGGGACCAGCGGAGCACAGGGCTCCCCACTGCTCATCGATTCAGCCACCAACTACCCAGGGAAGTGCCCCGAACCCCAGCCTTCATCAGGCAAACACGCATAATTTTTCAAGCAGCCTCCAACACGTTCACTAGGGCAAACATAAATGAAAACTATTTCTCCTGGTAAGAAGCAGCTCAGGATCAAAAGGACAGGAATTAGAATACCTAATTATCCCGAAGAAATGCAATTAACACACTTAAACTCCCAGCTTCATTACGAAAAGAAAACCAACCCAACTTATTTCCTATTAACCTATTTCCACAGTTTCCAGTTAAGCAGCCGGTGCTTTCGTTACCCTGTGCTGGGATCGAAGTCACGGGACTGGGATGAACTTCCCTGGGGAGGGGGGTGGTTTGGGCTCTGAGATGGCACCTAGAGGGCACGGAGGGGGAGTCTGAGGGGACATGAACCAGGGGAGTGAGGGGACATGCAGAGAGGGTGCGAGAAGACACCTCGGGGCTTCATGAGGACACACAGACTGGGGACACCCACAGAGTGTGCGAGGGGCGCCCACATGGTCTGTTTGAGGAGACACAATGGGACCCTCTGGAGGGCACCTGTAGGAGCAGCATGAGGGGACACAAGGTGACACCATGGAGGGCACCCACATAGGGTGTGAGGGGACACCCATATGGTCTGTTTGAGGAGACATGATGGGACCCTCTGGGGGGGCACCTACAGGAGCAGCACGAGGGCACACGAGGTGACACCACTGAGGGCACCCACAGAGGATGTGAGGGGTGATGAAGCGACACCCATCCACGGAGACACCCACAAAGGGTGTGAGGGGACACTTACACGGGGGGTGGTCACCCACCGAAGGTGCGTGATGGAACACCTGGGGGGCCACCGACGGAGCGACTGAGGCGCCATGAGGAGGCACCCACAAGGGCTGCGTGAGGGGACAGGCGGGAACAGCGACCGGCAGGGCACCCACAGAGGCTGCATGAAGGGGAACTCGCCCCGTGTGGCGCCCATGGACGGTGGGTGAGCTGACACCCCCCCCAAGCCGAGGAGCACCCCCAGGACCCCTGTGAGCCCCCCGCTTCCTTCCGCGGTCCCTCCCGCCGCTGCGGGGCGCCCCCCACAGCTCCTCTCCGCCGCCGCCGGGCTCTGCCCGCGCCGCCATCGCTGCCCCTTCCCTTCCCCCTTCTCCCCTTCCCGCCTTCCGCCGCCTCCGGCCGCCCGCGCCCAGCCCGTGCCCGCTGCTCGGCCTCACCCCGCCGTCCCCCGGCTCCATCCTGCGCTCACCTGCCGCCGCGGGGAGAGGCCGAGAAGCGGTGGCGGAGAAGGAGGACCGGGCTGGGGAAGGCGGGCGGTGGTTGGGGCGTAGCGGGAGGAGGTTGTCGGTGCCCGGCCCGGTCTCACCGCTCCGCCGGGCTCCGCCGCGCTGGTGCAGGGGCGGGCGGCGCTTCCTTCCCTGCCCCGGAGCGGGGACATGCGCCGCAGGGCCCTTCGGGGAGGCGGGGGGACCGCCCGGGCTCTGCCCGCTGGAGCGGCCGGAGATGGAGGGGACGGGCCGGGCAGCGCCGCGCCGGGTCGGGTCGGGCTGCGGCGCCGCCGGGGCACAAAGGCGGGTGCGGCCGATCCGCTGGTGACCGAGAACGCAAGAGAGGGAAGGAGGGAGGGAAGGAAAGAGAGAGCTTGAAGCCAGTTTGATAGCGGCAGGTCGCCGGGGAGGACGGAGCAGCCGCGCCGGCAAGTGGGAGCCGCGGCCTTTCGCAAAGGCCGGGCGGGATTTCAGCCCTAAAAGGGCTCTGTCAGGGGTCTTTAAGGTCTCTCTTCCAACCGAAAGATGCTGTGGGAACACGTACCGAGTGTTCACACCGTTTATTTCTGAGACAAGAAGGCACAGGAGGAGAATAAACTCATGGCGCTCCTTCGGGTGAGCAGGGGGAGCTGCCGAAGGCGGGGAAAGCTCAAACCGGCTTCAAACTGCAGCTCTGGCTGTCCCAGAGCCAAAGTTTGGGGATAGAAAACGAGAAATTAGGTTAGAAAGCCTGTGCCTGGTTTTATTCAGACACTGAAGCTTCTTGCTGGTTTGTCTCATGTAGAGAAACAGCCAAGTTGTGCTCTGATCTTTCCCCAGTGCTGGCTTTGCCTGAGGATGCTCTGCCAGCCGCGTCCTGACTGCTCCACACTCTCCAGTCTGCAGAATCCTCCCTTTCAGGACACCAGAACCCTCCCTTTCAAGGCAGCAGAATCCATCCCTTTCAGGACACCAGAATCCTTCCTTCCTTTCACAAGAGCTGCCTCAACCTGCTCATTCACTAAAATACTCAGCAGTGAGTCATAGCTTGCCGTTTGTAAATCTTCACGAGCATTTCCATGGCTAGTTGCTGGCAAACAAAAACCCGGTGCCTTAACCTGAAGTGCTGCCTGTTTTAGATTTGCCAGTGCATTTATTTTTGCCCCTTGTGGTGCTTGAACGCCTTAGATGCTACAGAGGAAATCAGCATCTTTTGCCCCAGTGTTGCCTAGATCACAAGGGAAAGGCTCAGGGTTCACACTGAACAATCAGCAGTGGGGAACAGCAGGTGTAAATGGTCCCATGTTGGAAATGGGGTGACAGCTTGTGGCAGAGCAGACCAGGCACCATGTTCACACCCCGCTGGGCTCCTTTGCTGTAAGGGGAATTACTGCCAGTGCACAAGAACATGGTGAATATCAGAACCAGGCCCTTTAATAATTGTTATCACATACAATTAGTCAATATCTGTGGCACTTCAAACCTCCAGACACATCCACTTGACCGATGTTACCCTTTCTAACCCAGCTTTGACAGCCCCTCACATCGCCAAAGTTTGACTCAAGAATTAGATGGCAGTTTTCCTGTGCAGTGTTGAACACCAGGGACAATTTGCCAGGTGCTGAGGTGAACATGTTCTGGCCTTGTAGGACGAGAAGATGCTGCTGGAGCTGCATCTAGACTGAACCTGCCCTGTCCCTGTTGGTGGAGGACGCTGCAGCCTTGCAGGCTTTTTGGATATTTTTGTGCTCACTCTGTGCCAACACATTGGAAGCTGTGGGGCTGACCTGTGCCGAGTGCTGCAGGACAGGTTTCTACCTGCTTTTACACCAAACATGCTTGTTTTGGGGAGCGTGTGTATTTTCATGCCCTGAGAAATCAGGTCCTTTCACAGAATTACAGAATGTCAGGGATTGGAAGTGGCCTTGAAAGATCGTCCAGTCCAATCCCCCTGGCACAGCAAGATCCCCTAGATCTAGTCATACAGGAACATGGTAAGGCAGGTATTAAATGTCTCCAGAGAAGGGGAGCCCTAGGCAGCCCCTTCCAGGGCTCTGTCACCCTCATCGGGAAGAAGGTCCTTCTCACATTGATGTGGAACCTCTGTTCCAGCTCACACCCGCTGCCCCTTGGATGCCCCTGAGCAGAGCCTGGCTCCATCCTCCTGACACCCACCCTTCACATATTGATCAATATTCATGGGGTCACCCTTCAGTCTCCTTTTCTCCAAGCTCAAGAGTCCCAGCTCCCTCAGTCCTTCCTCATAAGATGAAATAACAAGAAGGAGAAAAGAAGGGATCTAATAGCCTCAGGTCATCAAAAAGACATCATTTAAAGATAAAGTTTCCGACAGTTAGCTTTGACATTCAGCTGGAACGCCCAGTAAGCACTTATTTTCTTCAACAGTCCCTCCAATGCACTTCCCCTCAGCAACTGCTGAGCACAATCCCTGCATCTGGACAGCTGTTTGAATAAAAACATCTTGCGTTGGACAATTAATCACAAAACCACAGAACATGAGGGATTGGAAGGGACGTCAAAAGATCATGTAGTCCAGTTAAAGGTAGCCACATCTCAAAACATCGCATTTGAAAGCTGCACTTCCCTAACTGCTGGCAGGAACAAATCTGCATTATGAGTGATGTGTGCAGATGGCACGAAGGGCCAGGCTTGTTCCACAACTTCCACAGCCGCCACAACAAATGCCTTTGGTTTTACTTCAACGAAAGCACTTCCCAGGGCTACAGTGGCAGTGCAGTTGGGTTTCCACACCTTGTTTTGCTTCTTTTTTTCACCTGAAGTCAGTGGAAGAGCATGGAGACAGAGCCCAGGGCACCTCAGCCCAGATACACTGTCTCTCCTCACACTAAATTGCTTGGTCTGAGCTGTTTAAACAGAATTTAGCCCAGCCAGGAAGGTCAAGTCAGAGACCACAGCTTTACTGCTCTGGGAAGAGACCAAACTCCTGCAGCAGCACTTCAGTGAAGTGCTGTGAGACCTTCTGTGGTCCTCTGAGAAATAACAGTTGAACTTTATTGTGTGGGATGGTGATGGTGTCTACGCTCCTCTATAGCACTTCAGAGCAAATCAGAGAGAGAGGGGCTTACACTGCTCTCAGTACTTAGCAATTTCTTTCCAGAATCTTTCTCCATCCTCACTCTCACCTCCACATCCACAGCTTGGGAAACCCTCCACACTCACAACGCTTTCTTCAGCTGCACAGAAGCACCGCACTGCGGCTCCAGGCTTGACATGAGAGCCCTCTGGCTTGAGCTTTAGACAGGCCAGAAAGCTCCAAGAATTCGCATTCAGCTCATGTGTGGCTTCTCGTGACCCTGACACCCACAGTCAACAGCAACGCTTAGGTAACTAACCATTCAGCTGGAGAAGTAAAGGATTCTAAAGCCTGTTATCTGCGGTAAACAGTTCCACAACACAGGCCACCATGACCCACCACATTCATGCTTGAGGCTCTCACTGTGTGGAAAGTACAACTTGTTTCTAAATATCTTGTAAATAAATCTTTTCTCAGCTCTGTTCTCTGTTGTCCTTTCCCCGCTCAGCAGCTCCTAGGGTCTCCCAGAACGGCGTGGGGAGAGAAAGAAAAGAGTAAACGTTATTATCGATGTAGTGACAGGTCATGACAGAGCTTGGGATCGGACTAGATGGTCTTTTGAGGTCCCTTCCAATCCCTAATCTTCTGTGATTCTTCACAACTCTTCTGTTCCATTGCCTTGGGAATCCTGTTCAGCTGCTCCCACTCTGCAACGTCAGAGGCTGACTGTGGCTCACAAACGCAACTGGTAAGGAAGGAAACCTCTCCTCTGATGCTAGACTTGGTTCACACGTGTGGAACCAAAGAGGGTTCCACAGAGGATGCGCGTCAGTGTTCAGATATTGTCTTCCCTCCTTCCAGCATGGGCACAAACCAGTCTTGCAGGGGGACTGGATTGGATGGTCGTTCGAGGTCCCTTCCAATCCCTAATGTTCTGCGATTCTACCCAACCCCTGTGTTCTACTAACAGTCATCACTAAGCCACCACACCGAGTCCTTTCAAAGCACGCCAGGGAACATGAAGGTCATTCCATTCACATATGATTGGGTAGTTAATGGTACTACAAATCACCCAAAATTAACAGCCCTATAGATTGCATCACAGGACATTAGAGATTGGAAGGGACCTCGAAAGATCATCCAGTCCAATTCCCCTGCCACAGCAGGATCACCTAAACAATAGCAGCTGCTCTATCATCCAGTGACCTGTCCTCCAGGCAAGAAGAGGATCATGAGGGGAGGAGACCCATGGGTTGAAATGAAAATGGGTTTCATGTAACATTCAAACTGATACCAAATGCCAACGTGAAGCAGACGAAGGTTATGCTCAGCTGGAAAATGCATGGCAGTCACAGCAAACAGGAAAGCAATGTGCAGCATCAAACTTACTCCTTTTTACTGAGCCTGATGGTTATGGTCTAGGATGCACCTGCAGCCAGCTCAGCTCAGCTGCCCTTGCTGCCTCCAATCTGCTGATGGCCTGCAGACCATGGCTGGCCTCTGATTTTATTGCAGCAAGGTGAAGGCATGTGATCTGAATGGTTTTAATCAGATTTGCTACAGAACCACAGAACATTAGGGATTGGAAGGGACCTCCAAAGATCATCAAGCTCAATCACCCTGCCACAGCAGGATCACCTAGATGTAGCAACACTGGAACGTGTCCAGGTGGGTTTTAAACGTCTCTACAACCTCCCTGGGCAACCTCTTCCAGAGCTCTGTCACCTTCACCATTAACAAGAAGGATCTTGTATTGATGTGGAACCTGCTATGTTCCAGCTTACACCCACTGCTCCTTGTCCCATCACTAGAGGCCACCGAGCAGAGCCTGGCTCCATCCTCCTGACACCTGCCCCTCACACATTTATCAACATTAATGAGGTCACCCCTCAGTCTCCTTTATCCCAAACTCAAGAGCCCCAGCTCCCTCAGCCTTTCCTCATTAGGGAGATGCTCCACTGCCTTCATCATCTCTGTGGCTCTGTGCTGGACTCTCTCCAGCAGCTCTGTGTCCTTCTGGAACTGAGGGGCCCAAAACTGACCCTTTGAGAACAGAGAATACCTCTTATATGCAAAACAGATGCTATTTGAGAACAACTGTTTCTCTGCAGGTTTTCACAGTGTGCCACAGTAATGGCAGTAGTTTTCATAGTGTGGAAGTAAGAATGAACCACCATAGTGACCTGAGCTGAGGATTCAAGCCAGGAAAAACTGCCTAACCTGGAAATCTAACCAGTGAAGCCAATAAAAACTCCATGCGCACAAGCGTGAAATACGTGGGCCAAGATGAATTTTCAAAGATGATGGCTGGTAATTTACACTTCACATGGCTAATTATAACTAACTGCTGGACACTTATCTGCCTGGACATGAAACTGCACCAAAAGAGTTGTGTGCTTTTAAAACTGCATTGTTATTTGCATGTAGCCATGGGAACTGACATGAACCACAGTGTCTCTTATGGTGCTGCTTTCAATTATAAACTTCATCTTTCCCTCCGCCCCAAAAGTCCTTCCTTTGTTCCTCAAGCTTTGACATCAAATATTAATTTAGGTATAAAGAATAAATTTAACTGGCATGGTGGAACAGAAAATGACAGCGTAGGCAAGAAGAATCGATCGTTTTCCCAGCTGCTTGTTACCCGTTCTAAAATTGGGATAATTACACACAGTCCAGAGAACAACTGCACTGGAGAGTGACTTTTGATATAGGACTATTACACGTTATCCCCAATTCCATGAAGGACCGTTATTCACTCTCTTTTATGTACTGACGTTTCAAGAGACCATGAACATGCCCTGCAGCAAACAGACTTTTAAAACACAGTAATAAATTTAAAAAAAAATAAACCCACATCTTTTCAAGTGTCACTTGTAGAAGACTAGTAAATTACAGAATGTAACTGGTTTGCACAGAAAGGCAATTTATGTTCATTCACGTAATCAGAAGCTAGAACATCATTGTGGGACAAAATTGAGTTTCACACATGCACTTGCAAACCGCTCTGTGTCTCTTCAGTATTTCTGTTTCACAGAATCACTCTGGTCGGAAAAAACCCCTGGGATCATCAAGGCAAATAATATACCCTACCTCACAAGTGCACCCCTAAACCAGATCTCTCAACACCTCATCCAAAAGATCTTTAAACACATCCAGGGATGGCGACTAAACCACCTCCTTGGGAAGCCCATTCCAGTGCCTGACCACCCTTTCTGTGAAAAAATTCTTCCTAATATCAAGTCTAAACCTACCCTCTTGTAACTAGAGCCCATTGCCTTTTGTTCTATCACTAATTGCTTGTGAGAGGAGACTAGCATCAACCTCTCCACAACATCCCTTCAGGTTGTAGAGTGATGAGGTCTCGTCTCAGCCTCCTCTTCCTCAAACTAAACAGTCCCAGCTCTTTCAGTTGTTCCTCATCAGATGTATTCTCCAGGCTCTTCACCAGCTTAGCTGCCCTCCTCTGCACCTGCTCCAGCACCTCCTCATCTCTCTCGTACTGAGGTGCCCAAAACGGGACACAGCGCTCAACATGTGGCCTCACCAGGGCCAAACACAGGGGGACGATAACCTCCCTACTGCTGCTGGCCACATCAATTCTAATACAAGCCAAGATGCCATTTGCCTTCTTGGCCATCTGGGCACACTGCTGGCTCATTTAAGCTGCTCTGTGACCTGCAAAGTCCAAGTACCAAGGTATCATGGTAAAGGACATGGAAATTAATGGATCTCTTCTTCCAAATTACAAACATCTACACCACCCACCTACATTGATCGGGCTTTACAGAAACCAAATAGATGCTACTGCTAGCAACTGGCAGAATAGGGACCCAAAGGCAGTTAATGAGGCAAATTCCTTTGGCTAGGATACCTCAGATAGGCATCTTTAATTAAAAAGCTAAACATTTTACCTGTGTGTACCTTGACAGCTCTACTGCAATAAATGGGTGGCATTTAGTAATTAGATTTCAAAGGCATCACACTGGCCTTTGAGACAGACAGGCTTAGACTCTGCGGAAGGGCCAGCCTTAAGTGATGCTCAGCTCCTCGTTCAAAACAGCATTACCAGTGCTTGGGGGTGAGCTTAGTCCTTGTCCTGGTAACAGGTGTCACTCGCCATAAGCATTGGAGAAAATGCTGAGTTTCCACAATGAAGCTTAAAGACCAACGGGATTGGACTGGATGATCTTTCAAGGTCCCTTCCAAACCCTAATGTTCTGTGAGTCTGTGAAGTGGGAGAAAAGCGCACAGCTAAGCACAAGTAGTCTACAACGTGTTCTCTGACTTCCTCCTCCGGATCTGACAGCTCTGGCAACTGACCACCTTACAGTGCTGACGGGAAAGAGAACTCCCTAAACGTACAGGGTCTCCTCTACGTACAATGATATTCAAGAATTCTTGGAAGCTATTTTCAAAGTTTCAAGGCTTATAAAGGTAGAGAATAGAGAATCACAGAACATTAGGGACCTCAAAAGATCATCCAGTCCAATCCCCCTGCCACAGCAGGATCCCCTAGATCCAGTCACACAGGAACATG
>JAOXOE010000784.1:8737189-8749882 GCA_028565055.1 Phoeniculus purpureus | reverse complement strand
TCAATGTGAGAAGGACCTTCTTGCCAGTGAGGGTGACAGAGCCCTGGCAGGGGCTGCCCAGGGGGGTTGTGGAGTCTTCTCTGGATGTGTTCCTGTGCAACTGGATTTAGGGGATCCTGCTGTGATGGAGGGATCAGACTCAATCTCTCGAGGTCCCTTCCCATCCCTAACATCCTGTGATTCTGTGACTCCCTCAGCTCTGCTTCTAAACCGCTGCTGGTTTATGTGGCACCAGCTGCTTCTCCTCTGCGTTTTACTGCCCTTGAAAAGTGGAGGCTCCTAGCTTTGCTTTAAATTTATTATTGATAATAAAATAAATAAGCAATCATTGCAAAAAGCCCTAAAACTCTTTCATGCTTAATTTAAATGCACCGCTATAGCATCTGGAATAATCTCATGAATAGATGCAGGAACTAAGATCACGTAAAATAACACCAGCAAATTATCCCGTTGCCAACGCAACTTCCTGATAGTAAAAGGCAGCTCAGGACAATTTAGCATTGTTTAACCCAATTTATTTCTCTCTGCATAATCGTGGGATCAGCCTGAAGGGAAATAACGAAGGGGAGGGGAATAATGGGAGCTGATTTATTGGTATTTGTTTGCTTCGAGTGGGAAGAGGAAATAAAAAGGTGGAATATTTTACAGATTAAAAAAAGACTCAAATAATTCCAGAGAAATTAAATCCCTTTTGAGGGAGACAGTTTTCAGCTGCAAGTTGCCCACTGGTTGGTTCTTCTACAGGTAGAATCACAGAACATTAGGGATTGGAAGGGACCTTGAAAGATCATCAAAGTCCAGTCCCCCTACCACAGCAGGATCCCTCAGATCCAGTCACACAGGAACATGGCCAGGTGAATTTTAAATGTCTCCAGAGAAGGAGACTCCACAACCCCCCTGGACAGCCCCTGCCACGGCTCTGGCACCCTCCCTGGGAAGAAGGTCCTTCTCAGATCGATGTGGAACCTCCTCTGTTCCAGCTCACACCCGCTGCCCCTTGTCCCATCATTGGGTGCCCCTGAGCAGAGCCTGGCTCCATCCTCCTCACACCCACCCTTCACATATTGATCAACATTGATGGGGTCACCCTTTTCTTCCAAGCTGAAGAGCCCCAGCTCCCTCAGTCTTTCCTCATCAGGGAGATGCTCCCCTCCATCATCTCTGTGGCTCTGCACTGGGCTCTCTCCAGCAGTTCCGTGTCCCTCTGGAACTGAGGGATCCAGTTAAGAGCAAATATGGACAAAGGGATGCAAAGGGTTAAGAAATAACTGCTTTCCATATTTCTGAACATT
Source organism: Phoeniculus purpureus (assembly GCA_028565055.1). Lineage (NCBI taxonomy): Eukaryota > Metazoa > Chordata > Aves > Bucerotiformes > Phoeniculidae > Phoeniculus > Phoeniculus purpureus. Next base: position 8,748,590 of record JAOXOE010000784.1, on the reverse strand, counting down.
CATGAGGGCACCACTCAGTCTCCTTTTCTCCAAGCCCAAGACACCCAGCAGACAACAGCCCTCCCAGTCAGCACTGGGAGTTGTCCTTCCCATTCCTCTCCCCCTCAATAGAAAAGACCCATTTCTTGAGTCACTAAATCCATTCCTGCTGCTGAAAATTATGATTCTTTTACAGAAAGGCTGTTTCCCTGTTGAAATGCCAGCCCCACCTGGAAATAACAGAGCTGGCCCTGCCAGAGAGGAGTTTGAAAAGGTTAAAGAATCCTAACAGCTATTTGGGCAACACGTGGCTGCTTCAATGGGAAAGAAGAAGCATCGTTTCCCAGGCAAGACACGACCACCTGGACCCTGCAGCCTGCCAGGATCAGTTTTGGAGGCCAGAAGAGAAGCTGCATCCCTTCACCTGCACCAGGCTTGGCAGGGAAACAAAAGGGTTGGGGATGAACGAGAAACTCATCGGGTGTCAAAGATCTGATGCATCTAGAGAGGCAGGGAATAGGCACAGCTGATGTGGGAGGGTTCTGTCTGGGTTTACCACAGAGCATTAGGGGTTAGAAGGGACCTCCAAGGATCATCCAAGTCCAATCCCCCTGCCACAGCTCCTGGGATGGAGGAGATGCTGCCAAGCCTGTCACCAGTATGAACAGGAGAGGTCTCATCTCTCCTGGGACAGCTGGGCTGTCCCAAAGCCTCACGGCTGCTGGATTTGTTTCCACTACCACAGCAAGATCTGCATGAGCACAGCAGAAAGTAGGGCTTCAGGAGAAGCACTTTGCTTTATATGCAGGAGAAGGAGCTAAAAACCCTGCTTGAAGACCTAATTAAGCTGCTGAAGCCCTGCCTGATTGCTCCTGCAAAGATTTCAACCCAGAAGCAAGTTTCCTTCCCCAGTTCCCACATCAGTGCTGATCTACCCTCTGTCCCACATCCAGCCCCATCTCAGCAGAGCCAGCTGAGGACCAGAGAGGATTCCCACACCACTGATCACCCTCTCCCATCCCGTGCAGCTTTACTGAAGCAACTCAGCTCTGCATGCAGAGCTGTAGACTGACTTATTTGTTGTTTTCCTTCCTTTGTTACCCATTTAACATCTTTAGACATCAAAGCAACCTATTTATAACTGCCTCTCCGGGAGGATCTCAGCAGCTCCTTTGGCTGCAGCAGGATCCCTTCGCCATGGACCACATTGAGCCAACACACAACTGAAAGATCTGCCTTTGAGCAGCAGCTCATAGGGCAGCTCTTCCAACTCTGAGCAAGGCTTGAGGAGAGAAGGCTCAGGGGGAACCTTATCCTCATGTCCCAGGACCTAAAGGATGGCTGCCGAGACAACAGTGACTCCCATTGCACAAGGAGCCCTATGGAAAAGACAAGTGGGGATCAGTGACTCCTGGGGAGATTCCCATTGGAGTCCAGAAGAAAAGTCTTCCCCAAGAGAGCAATTAACCACTGGAATCATCTCCCAAGAGTAGGGGTTGATTGCCCTACATGGGAGAGTTTTAAGCCCCATCTGGACAGACTGCTGGGACAGGGAATTTAACCTCTATTTTTAGCTGGATGGGTCAGACTGGGTGATCCTTGAGCTCCCTTCCAACCTGGGATTCTCTAAATCTATGGAACAAGGAGGCAAGTTGTCCCAGGGATCCTCCACCTCATTCATGGGAGCTGGTTGTGCCTTGCATGTTGCTAGCGCTAGACTCAGCTTTTGCTTCTTTCCTTGGCAAGAATAGGAAGGAGCATCTCATCATCCCAGTCTGCCAAGGCTGAGACTGGAATTAATTACTTCGTGTGTGAGCAGCTGTCACAGATTGCTTGGGCTTAATTATTCCACTAGATGGACCCAAGACCATTCCCAGTGTCAGGTGCCCTCTGCCATGGGTGGCTGGTGAGAAAAGAACTTCTTCCCAGAAAGAGTGGGGAGCCCTTGGAACAGGCTGCTCAGGGAGCAGGGGGAAGCACCGTCCCTGGAGAGGTTCAACAACTGGGCAGCCAGGGTGTTTGAGGAGGTGGGTTAGTGACCTTGAAGGTCTTTTCCAATCTGGGTGGTTCTGTGACTCTTCCCTGGTGAAGGTCTATGTGACTAGGAAAACACCAGTTCCACAGCCCAGCCCCAAGCAGCCTCACAGTGCTCCAAAACACATAGTCCCCTTACAGACAGTCCTTTTGTCCCATATCAGCATCCAATCTACAGGGAAACACTTTCCTTTGGTTGATTTAATTGAAAGTGCACTACAACAATCTATGTAAATGAAGCTATTGCAAGAGAACAGCTCTGCGGGGTGCTCCCAGAGCTTCTGGGAACTACAGAGGGTGGCAACCAACAGAATAAAGGAATGAAAATCCCCAGCAAACTGCCATCTGCCCTGTTTCCCTCTGCCATCCTAGCCATCAAGGGTGTTCTTTCCCTGGAAGCACTCCTCCTGTGCTGTAGGATGGGTGTCTATTGAAGGATGGGTGCCCACCTGAGCCTGGGAGCATCCTCCCTGCTGTAGGATGGATCTGTATCATGGGACAGGTGTCCATCTGAGCCTGGGAGCTCCCCTGTGCTGCAGGTAGGATGGATGTCCATCATAGGATGGTGCCCATCTGAGCCTAGGAGCACCCCCTGTGCTGCAGGAAGGGTGCCCACCCGAACAGAGCAGCAGCATCTCCTGCTCTTGGCACGAGCTGAGCTGTCCAGCTGGCATTTCCTCTCCCTGCCCCATCCAGCAGTTACAGATGACAGCCCTCGTCTATATTTTATTAACCTCTGCCGCCGCATGAAATCCCCAAGCAGTTTGATTTCTGCTTTCCTAAAGCTACTGAAATGGAAAGTTCTCCCAGAGAGATTTTCAAGCCAGATGACTCAAGACAGAGTCCTCAACTGAACTCACTTCACTCTCCGAAGGTAAAGCCATGCTGAGCTCTTTTTACTTCCAAGCAGAGATGAAATGAAAGGACCGCGGCTCCCAGACGCTCCGTCTGAGCGCGGCTGATCTCTGCCAGAGGGGTGCCTGGCCCCGGCGATGGAGACTGCTGAAGCTCTGCCAAACACCACTGTGTGCAAACACACAGCTGACTCCTGTGACATCCCCCCGTGGTCCAGCAGGAGAATCTCATGGTTGAGGAAGGATGTGCAACCTCATTCCAAGCTGCTTTGGAGCCTCTTAGAGGTTTGCTGGCGAAACCTTTCCTCCAAAACACTTGCAGGAAGAGATGTGCTGCAGCTCACCCCTAACCCCACGGGCCTGAGCAAGACTTCAATGATCTGCATTCAGCCACATTAAGTTTAAGAGCTGGTTTAACAGCCACGGGGAGTTTAATGCTGCTGAGGGGCTGTGTTTAACACAGGCTGTTGCTTATGGGCTCAAAGCTTGGTTCTGTAGACACTGACCCTCTCTACTGACCTTCCTCCAACCATAGCAGCACCTCAGACACAACAAAACCAGAGAAACCAGCTCACTTCTCCCATGAGGTAGATGGTGTTCACCTCTCTGCCTTGTCACATCATCACCAGTAACCAGAAGCAGATGGAAGGATAGATCACAGAATTATTGGGGTTGGAAAAGAGCCCTGGGATCACCGAGTCCAACCATCAACTGTACTCTACAAGGTCACCCCAAAACCAGATCCCCCAACACCACATCTCAGCGACTTTTAAACACATCCAGGTACGGGGACTCAACCACCACTCTGAGCAGCCCATCCCAGTGCCTGACCACTCTCTCTGGGAACAATTTCTTCCTCATGTCCAGTCTAACCCTCCCCTGATGAAGCTTAAAGCCCCTCCCTCTGCTTCTGTTGTTAGTGACCTGTGAGAAGAGCCCAGCACCAACATCTCTGCAGTGTCCTTTCAGATGGTTATAGAGAGCGATGAGGTCTCCCCTCAGCCTCCTCTTCCTCAAACTAAACAGCCCCAACTGTCCCCATCTCTCCCCATCATTCTCCAGCCCTTCCCCAGCTTTGTTGCCCTCTTCTGCCCTCGCTCCAGCCACTCAATGTCCCCCTTGTCCTGAGGTGCCTCAAACTGGACCCAGTCCTCAAGGTGCAGCCTCCCCAGTGCTGAGTACAGGGGTACAATCCCCTCCCTGCTCCTGTTGGACACAGTTTCTAACCCAGGCCAGGATGCCACCGGCTGCTTTGGCTACTTGGGCACCCTGCTGGCTCTGATTCAGCCACCTGCCAATGAGACCTCCCAGGTCCTTTTCTACCAGAACGAGCAGATGAAGGAGACAAACTCAACACATCCCAGTTCCTTTCCTGCTACAGCCCCACAAGCAAACCCCAACCCCAGGCTCCAGAGAGCAAAGGCTGGTGATGCTGTGCCCCTCAGGACAGGCTCCATCACAGCCCCGCAGCCCTCCTGCACAGCAGGCACAGATGGACAGGCTGCTTCAAGGAAGCAAAGCGGCGCAACCACTACTAACAATCACAACCAGACAAACAACAGGGATGTCCAGTACTCACCAAGATGCAGGTCCTGGACCCAGGCACAGCTCCAGTTCAGCAGCTTGAGGCAAGCTCCCTCCCAGGGGAGCCAGACTCATCACCAGGGGTATTTAAAGGCTTTGGGTGGCTAATTAACCTTCGGCCAATTAACCCTTCTCATCTTCCTCACCTGTTTTCCTGGCTACTCCATTGGCCATTCAGCCCCTTCAATTAACACCCTCACTGCTGGGCTGAGGATGGAGGCACAAGCCTTGCCAGCTGAGATTTAACCCTTCCCAATGCAGAAAAGATGCTGTGGGAGCACAGCCAGGGAAATACTCTTCTCCCCCCACATCCTACAGTGGGTCTGGCACTGGGTCTACCTCCTTGCTCATGGGGTTGGCTTCCTTGGCTGGAATTTGAGTAGCTGCATGTCTGCCTTTACCTACGCACTGCACCTTCATGTTCAACAGAGCACCCAGAACCCAAAGCAGTGGGATTCCATCTCCCTGAGACACCCTGTGTGTGCCCACAGTGGCTCCCGTGCTGCATTTCCCACTGCTTCACAAACAAGTAGCTCACAAAGCTGATAGTTTGGATTCTCTGGGTGGCAAAGCAGTGTGCTGAGCCCAGTCCTGGCAGCGTGGTGAACCCAGTCCCAGTGATGCACTGAGACCCAGACCCAGCGGTGTGCTGAGCCCAGTAGCATGATGAACCCAGTCCCAGCAGTGTGCCGAGCCCAGTCCCAACAGTGAGGTGAACCTGGTCCCAGTGATCTGCTAGACCCAGTCTCCATGCAAACACAGCAGCCTGGATTAATACTCCAGAGCAGCTCCACTCATCAAACTTTCCCCGGAATAATGATCCAGGGATTTAAACACCTGGAGGTGATTAAAAACCGAGTAGCTGGAGCACTTGAGGCCATGGTCTTGGGGTTAGGGAGCTGTTGGGATGAGGGCTGGACTTGATGATCCTGGAGCTCCTTTCCAGCCAGGATGATTCTATGATCTAGAATCTAGGACTGATCAATGGGTGGGTGACAGGACCCAGGCAGAAGACACCGGTGGAGATGCAGCAGCGTGTCTGGTGTCTCCAACCCGCATTAGAGTCCCACATTATACTTTCTAATGTCTAACCCTCCGGCTGTGTCTTCGCTCCTGAAATACATCAACATCAGCTGCTTTGCCTGGTTCCAGGCACTAAAAGCACTGCTGGATTTGAGCTGTAATCCCTGATGCAAGAGCGTAATCCAAGCAGGACCAGCACACGTGAGTCTAACTGGCCAAAATACCAGATTAATGGAGCGGCATCTGCCTCAAAACAGCCTCTGGAATTCCAGTGCCTGAGGAAATGAAACAGCTCCTTAGTTTAATTTTCATCCCAAACTAACCCAAATCCCCATTTCTCATCTTCTCCCTGAATTCTGGGGAGGATTATTGAGATACTTGGGGTGATGCTGTCCTTGCCCCCAGCACATGGGCACCTGCTCTGCAGCAGTGGGGCTGGCAGGGTCATTGTAGAACCATCACAGGATCACAGAACATTGGCCATTGGAAGGGACCTTGGAGCGTTTAGCAAGAGGAAAGATGTTAGTTGCCCTCTGGAAGGATGGTGCTGGTCATGCAGAACAACCAGGGAATTCCTTAGGTTAACAGAACCCCACAATCACAGGGCACTAGGGTTTGGAACGGACCTCAAAAGATCACCCAGTCCAATCCCCCCAACACAGCAGGATCCCCTAGATTCAGTTGCACAGGAACATGCCCAGGAGAGTTTTCAATGTCTCCAGAGACGGAGACTCCACAACACCCCTGGGCAGCCCCTGCCAGGGCTCTGGCACCCTCACAGGGAAGAAGGTCCTTCTCACATTGATGTGGAACCTCCTCTGTTCCAGCTGACACCCACTGCCCCTTGTCCTGTCACTGGGTGCCCCTGAGCAGAGCCTGGCTCCATCCTCCTGACCCCCACCTTTCACATATTGATCACCATCCATGGGGTCACCCCTTAGTCTCCTTCTTCCCAGCTCGAGCCCCATCTCCCTCAGCCTGTCCTCAGCAGGGAGATGCTCCCCTCTCTCCACCATCTCTGTGGCTCTGCGCTGGGCTCTCTCCAGCAGCTCTGTCTCCTTCTGGAGCTGAGGGTCCCAGAGGTGGACACAAGACTCCAGCTGTGGTCTCCCCACGGCAGAGCAGAGGCAGAGAAGAACCTCTCTTCAACCCCTAACCACCCCCTTTCTGACCCATTCCAGGATGCTGTTGGCCGCCTTGGCCACCAGGGCACACTGCTGGCTCCACAATGACCTGTGGGAAGCTCACATCTAGGGCTGGATGAGGCTCCTCCACTCCTCTCACTGCAGAGGCAGAAGCTGTTGTTCCTAGAGGACCCGTTTTCCAGCCGTTTCGTGTTTTGACTGCAGGCACTGGGCTCATCTAAAGGTACCACCTCTCGCTTCCAGCCCACGTCTGCTCTGCTTTGTCTTCCCGGCCAGCGCCTCAATCACTCACGCGCATCTCGCTTGCCAACACCGCTCGCTTTGGTCACGGGCAGGCCCTTGTCATCATCATTCTTGTGAGGAGCAGGAGCTTTTAGCCCGGTCTGTTTGGTTTTCAAATGTCAGGATCAGTTGGCAAACAGAGAGAGAGGGGAAGGGTGGTACCAGTGGCCCATCCCGAGGAGACAGCCGGGAGTGAGGGTTAAGTTCGGACGCTCAGTGGTTCAGAGAAAGGGTTGTGGGTGAGAGGAGGACAAGAGAGAGGAGAAGTGGTGGTACCTTTGTGACAGAGACAGGAAGAAGCCTCCCTACAACAGAACTGAGGGCAGGTAACTGCTTGGGCTGCCGGTAAATCCCCTGGCACTTAGAGAACCACAGAACTGGTTTGGTTGGAAGAGTCCTCTAAGATCATCGAGTCCAACTGTTGAGTCTGGGAAGGACCCTCCTAATCTGCATTTAATGAAAGCGAGAATCATCACATAGGTTTAGTTGGAGGAGATCTTCAAGATCATCGAGTTCAACTGATGTCTCTGGGAAGGACCCTCATGGCTTTTGCACTCAATGAGGGTGAGAATCATGGAATAGGTTTAGTTGGAGGAGATCTTCAAGATCATTGATTCCAACTGTTGGCTCTGGGAAGGACCCTCATGGCTTGGGTGAGAATCATGGACTAGGCATAGTTAGAAGAGACATTTAAGATCATGGAGTCCAACTGTTGGCTCTGGCAAGGACCCTCTAGAGGTCCCTTTCAGCCTAGAACATTCTATGAGTCTGTGGAGGTTGTGGGGGAGCTGCTGATCGAAATAGAAGTGCAAGCCAATGGACAAACACCCCATGAAAAAGGGGCTGCAAGGTGCTACCGATGAGCCTCTGAGACACTCAATGTCCTGCACTGGAAGCGGATTGCTTGATGATCTCTCTTCATCCAGATCCTACCAGCAAACGCCTCTGCAGGTAAACCTGAGCGACCCCTCAGGACTGAAGCAGCAGCTGGGGCTCATCCCGGGCTGATACCTCCTCTTAGAGTCATCATGTGGAGAAGACTCATAGAATCATCAAGGTCAGAGAAGATCTGCAAGATCATCAAGTTCAACCTTCCACCCTACAAGCCCTGAGCCACCAAACCCCTACCCGTGGCTGGAATCCCTCCAGGGGCGGTGCCTCCACCCCGTCCCTGGGCCGCCTGTTCCAGTGCTTCAGCACGCACAAGCCGTACGTCCTTCTTGCAGGGAATCAGGAACCAAGACGTGTCCCAGTAGGGGGACTGTCATCGCTCCCAGGGCTGTGTCATCCCAGAGGGAGACCAGCAGCCTGTGGCCGTAGCCCTGTTGCAAGTGTGGGAAGCAGGAGATGAGCCGACTGCTGCTTCTGTTTGCCAACAGGAGCTCACGGCGGCTGCTCAGGGATCCGAAAGGATTCATCAAGGCAGCCCTGGGCTGCTGGGAAGATGGATGGGGACCAGATGCTTTATTAACATCGGGGCCACAGACGAGCGGTTTTGAAGGAAGGGGCGGCTGTCAGCTCTGTCACCGCATCAGGTAGACTCGTGTTTGAAGGATTGCGAAGCCGTCCTTCCCTTACAAGCGAACAGCAGCGCCAGCTGGGTACCGTCGCTGCCTCACGAGGTCCTCCAGAGCTTCTCAGGACGTGCTGTACCAGCCGGCCCCTCGTGAGACCATCGCCGACGTCCTCAGGTCTTCCTGCCGGGTGGGGATAGGAAAGGGTCTCCAGGAATGATACAGGAATGAATCTGACGAAGGGGCTGTGATGGAACAACCTCAGGAGCAGGAGTCAGCCCAGGAACATGGGAAACTACAAGAACCCAGATTGCTTTAGGAATGAAGGAAGGAGGTTTGCAGGGGTGCAGAGGGGAGCTGAGCGGGCTGGAGAAGCAGGTCTGAGGTGGGAGGGGGATCAGATTCTCCAGCATGGGCTGTGTTTGCCTTTAAATCCACTTTCCTCCCCTTCCAGGTTCCATTCCTACCGTCAAAGGTCTCAAGAGGAATTGCTGCTGAGGGTTGAACTGACTCAGACTTCATGGACTTGCCATGCCCAGGGTGGGAAGACGAGAGCTCGGGAGACCTCCAAGGCAGCTGTAGAGTGTGGAGAATGGTGCAACTGGTCCTGCTAGGAGAGGAGACACATCTGGAGGGACAGACAGAAGTGGGGATGGACAAGACAGGGACGTGCAGACGTTACCAGCACAATTCCTAATACGAGGAGGCATTGGGCTGTGGTGGGCTGCTGGATGAGGCAGATCTTGGGTGATTTTGTGAAGGACTTTGTGACCATGGAGGAGGAGGAACGCGTGTCCCTTGCACACACCTCCACTCTTGATCTTAGCCAACAGCTACAAGCATCAGCAACCTCTGGGTTAAATTACCACCAAGAAGCCCCTTTACCTCAGATACAAATCCCCCCGTTCTTACAATCATAGAACCTCTGCAGTTGGAAAAGTCCCTTAAGATCATCGAGTCCAACCCTGACCCCAGTTGCCCCATCTCACCCCCAAGCCCTGGCCCTGAGCTCCAGATCTCCCCAACTGGGAAACACAGCCAGGGGTGGCCATTCCACCCCCTCCCTGGGCAGCCTGTGCCATGGGCTGAGGGCTCTTTCCAGGGAGAAGGTTCTCCTCAGGGCCAACCTTGAGGCTCTTCTCCTGGGGCAGCCTGAGGCCATTTCCTCTTGTTGCTTGGGAGAAGAGACCAACCTCCTTCTCTCTTCTCCCTCGTGTTGGGCAGTTGCCGACAGCAACTCAATCCCCATTGAGCCAGACTGTGAACTCTGCCCGTCCCGATGCCCAGTGGTGCTGTGTGGGGTCTCCCAGAGCCCAGAAGGCTGCAGCACCGTGAGCATCTTGCCGCAGAGCACTGGGGGATGTGCAGGTGACAGAAGCCATGACCATGGCAAGTGGGGCTTTGGCTCCAAGGTCAGGGCTAGGAAAGGACACCAGTGGTACTGGGGACCTAAAGGGCAGAGGGGCAGCTCCTTCATCCTCTTCTGCTGCATCTTCCTAGAATCATGGAATCACTCAGGTTGGAAAAGACCCTTTGGGATCATCGAGTCCAACCATCAACCCTGCTCTACACGTTCACCCCTCAACCAGATCCCTCAACACCACATCTAAGCGACTTTTAACCTCATCCAAGGATGGGGACTCAGCCACCACCCTGGACGTGGGTCTTCTGCAAGACGTGTGAGAGAGTCTGACCCCCCGACAGCGCAGGGCTGAGCCCAACCCCCGTGGCTGAGGGTGCAGCAGTGGTAGAAAAACGTCCCTTGCAGGGACAGCGGAGAGACAACTCGGAGAAGGGCAGCGGGATGGCGGGAGATGACAACCAATACATCACAGGGAGCGGGTGAGGTCTCCTGGAAGGACGTGATGGCTCTGAGACTGATGCAGCATCCAGCTGCCAGCCCACCCACCCTACTCAGCCCGAGAGCGGGGTGACACCCAGAGACGAGCTGCCTTTGGGGGTAGGAACTCATCACACCCCAAAAGTCACCGGTCGCGGGCTTGTTCCCGCAGGCAGCACCCGACGGAGTGGATTCGAGCCTCGGAGAACTGAAAATCAAGGTTGCAGACTGCTCATTTTTTGCAGCTTTTCTCTCCCAATCTTTAATCAAGTGGAGTTGGGGTGTTTTTCCCCCCCTCCCCTGCTTTTTATATAGTTCCTATCACAAAACCCCATCTGCAGAACAAATGTCCCCTCATTTCTAGCTTAATTCTTTTCCTGCGAGCGGCAGAATGTTCCTGTCTGGAAAATGTCTAATGAATTTTCCACCGTCGTCGGCCCGTTCTTGGCCGCGATCTCCTATTCCTGGCACCGCTCTCGGCCACCCGCCGCCTTCCAGACCCCACTCAATTATTCAACCCACTCATTTTTGACTCGGGGTGTCGTTCTGATCCACCAGTGTGCGGGAGGCAGGTAGTCATGGGGAAGCTCTTCTTCTGCATCGAGCTGGCAACCAGCGCAGGCAGCACCCGAGGGGGGCTCACGGGGAGATGGCTCCCCAGCACGGTGACTCTTTAGCAGCTCTTCCACAAAAGAAAGGTCCCACCATGCTCAGGTCCTTCCTCTGCAGGGGGCTGGGTGCTTGGGTGGCCCATTGCTGGCTGCGATCCTGTTACCCCATGGTCAGAGGAAGCTGGTCCTGTATCACAGGATCACAGGGTGTTAGGGATGGGAAGGGACCTGGAGAGATCACCCAGTTCAGTCCCCCTGCCACAGCAGGATCCCCTAGATCCAGTCATTAGGGATTGGAAGGGACCTCAAAGATCCAGTCACACAGGAACATGGCCAGGCGGGTCTTAAACTTCTCCAGAGAAAGAGACTTCACAATCTCCCTGGGAAGCCCCTGCCAGGGTTCTGTCACCCTCACCGGGAAGAAGGTCCTTCTCACGTTGATGTGGAACCTCCTCTGTTCCAGGTCACACCTGCTGCCCCTTGTCCTGTCACTGGGTGCCCCTGAGCAGAGCCTGGCTCCATCCTCCTGACACCC
>JAOXOE010000784.1:8699510-8711004 GCA_028565055.1 Phoeniculus purpureus | reverse complement strand
GAGCAGAGCCTGGCTCCATCCTCCTCACACCCACCCTTCCCATAGTGATCAACATCCATGGGGTCACCCCTCAGGCTCCTTTTTTCCCAGCTCAAGAGCCCCAGCTCCTTTCCTCAGCAGGGAGATGCTCCCCTCCCTCCATCGTCCCTGTGGCTCTGCGCTAGGCTCTCTCCAGCAGCTCTGTGTCCTTCTGGAACTGCGGGGCCCAGAACTGGACACAAGATCACAGAATCACAGATCATCAGGGATTGGAAAGGACCTCAAAAGATGATCTGGTCCAGTCCCCCTGCCACAGCAGAATCACCTAGAGCAAGTTGCACAGGAACATATCCAGGTGGGTTTAAAACATCTCCATAGACCTCCCGTGTTCCAGCTCACACCCAGTGCCTCTTGTCCTATCAGCAGATGACACTGAGCGGGATCTCCCTTGATCTGCTAACCACCCTTCTGCTAAGTCATGCGGGTAGAACCAGCCTGTGTAGCCGCTGCCAACAGCATTCACTGCGTTCTGACACTGCAGGGACTAGGGCCTGTATCTTAAAGCAAAGAAAACACCCATTCCAGACCTAATTCTGGTGAGATTTTTTTTGAGCTCTCTGCTACTCAGCTCATCTTAGTGAAGGTTTGAAGTCTGGAGGTGCTGGCAGCTGCCCTACACCTATCTCCCCTCTTTACTTACGGAAGCAGGATGCACATTGAGAAAGGAAAAGAGCCCTTTGGAGAGGTCGGCGCAGACTGGTGCCTGGAGGAGCGGAGTGGAGTCTACCCTTGAAGGTAAAGACGTTCTTGGCTGCCTTACCGGAGCACCGTAACGAATGTAGAAGTTTAGAACACATAATTTAATTATCATATTCTGGCCATAAATACTTGAGGGCCCTAGTACATTCGAAGTCCCAAGAGCTCTTGCTAAGGTTGCAGCTGCAACATCAATTACCATTTATCCATTCCAAGAAAGCTTTGCCTGTGCCCTTGAAACCTTTACGTTCTGGAGACCATCCAAAAGGGAGAGAGAAAAAAAGGAGTCGCGTCGCTCCCGCGCGTCGGTGTTTCTGGGAGCTCTAAAATGGTAGCGGACGCCATTTCGGAGCGGGGAGAAGGAAGGGGCAGTCGCCGGTGGTTCTGGAGCTGCCGATGGCTCCTTCGGTCTCCTCCCGCGGTGGGACGCGCGGGTTTGGAATAGATACCAGGCTGGCTACGAGAGAGATGGGAGCGCTCGGTGCCCATGGGGAAGCTGCGCCGGTTAATGGGGTTGGTTTACTTCCCCTTGCGCTGCGTCGGGAACCTCTCCAGATTGTTGTGCTGTTGACGTGTTGCTGGTGTTTGCTTGTGCTCGCAGGGTTTGTTTTTATTTAGCTGAGTGTAATTTATGGGAAGCAGCAGCAGCACTGAGTGCCTCCAGTGGCAGTGCCTGCTGCCTCTGCCTCATGTGAGAGAGACACGATCACCCTCAGAAGCCTCTTGAGAACAGCCCTGTTTGACACTGAAGCTCCACCAAACCCTTGCGACTGCTCTGGCTGCTCGTCAGGAGTGGCAGGTGGTGTCAGCTCAGTGTGGTGGGTACGTCCCCATGTTGGGGGGAGTGTGTGTGTCCCTGCTGTGACGGCCACACTGCGGTTCCTGATGCTCTTGTGAGCTTCCAGAGGACCCTTGGGTGTGCAGGCGTGGGCTTGGGGTGGTTGAGGAGATGGCAGGACTTGGTGCATTCAGAGCTGGTGTTTTCTAATTAAATATTGTATCTCCATAGTGAATCCCAGACTGGGTTGGGTTGGGAGGGAGCTTACAGCTATAACCCCCTGCCATGGGCAGCGACACCTCTGACCAGACCAGGTTGCCCAAAGCCCCATCCAACCTGGCCTTGGCCACTACCAGGGATGGAGCAGCCACAACCTCCCTGGGCAACCTGTTCCAGCACCTCAGCCTCCTCACAGGGAGGGATTTGTGCCTCAGATCTGACCTAAATCTACCTGCTTTCAGTTTCAGACCATCATCCCTTGTCTTGTCACAGCAGCCCCTGCTGAAAAGGCCTCCCCATCTTTCTTATCAGCCCCTTTAAGTGTTGAAAGGCAGCACTAAGGTCTCCCTGGAGCTTTTCCAGCTGAGCATCGATAACCCCCTCAGCCTGTCTTTGTAGAGGAGGAGCTCCAGCCCTTGGAACATTCTCTTGGCCTCCTCTGGACCCTCTCCAACAAGTCCATGTCCTTCTTAAGTTTTGTCCTTCTTATACTTAAGAGAGAACAGAGCTTAGGTTTGCAGCCCAGGCAATTCTTAAGACCTCTGGGCTGTTCAGGGATCAAAACCTCAACAGCTCCAAGGTGTGATGGGTTCTGTCCAACACCGCATTGAGCAAAGGGGGTTGGTCCATCGCAGTTTGCTGTTCGCCAGCAGTGTTTCTGCGATGGGGACCTGTAAAGCCTTTTCTCGCTGCAAGGTTTGTTCTGGATTCGGTCCAGATGCTCCACTCAGATTCCTCGTAATGACGTCCTGAGCAGTTAGACACGGGAGGACACTTGCAGTGCTTGAGGTGAGTCCCGCAGCCTGCTCTGCTGGGATCACAGGGCTGCCAAACTCGGCTGTTGTGCAGATGGAGAGGGGAATGGTGAGACTTCGCTCATCTCTGGTGGGTTTGTGTGAACTGGGACCACAGAATCCCTGAACATTAGGGGTTGGAAGGGACCTCCAAAGATCACCCAGTCCAGTCCCCCCTGCCACAGCAGGATCCCCTGGATCCAGTTGCACAGGAACATGGCCAGGCGGGTTTGAAACGGCTCCAGAGAAGGAGACTCCACTGGAAATGAAGCAGGTTTGACCCTGGTCCTTCTGAGTGACCTATTCCTCACACCGGTGTTCTGTTGGTGTGTGCACGAAACAAGCCCCTTAGTCAGTGCCCAGAACGGGGTTCCTGGTTTATGGGGTCACAATAGGGCATTTCTCTGAGCATGTGATAAGGGCAGGGGTGTTAATGACCTCAGCCTGCAGAGGGGCTGGGAAGCAGCAGTGCTGGTGCTTTGCTTGAATCCCAGCGTCTGCAGGAGGGCATCGCTGGGGACGCAGCTGTAATGGGGAACGGTGCTGCTGCCTTGCTCTGCTCTGAGTACAAGACAGGAAGGAAGGCTGACACCAAACCTGCCTGCCCTGAGGTTATCTGGAGGGTTTGCGGGTGCTCCCTGGGCTCAGCAGGACACCCTGGACTTTGGGTGTTGGGTGCCGGGTGACACTAGCCGAGCTGCGGGCACCCATGGTGGCTGCCGAGCGGCTCACCGGCTCCATGCGTGTGTTCGCAGCCTCTCTAAACCAAAGCGACTATGTGAGAGGAGTCCGGCGAGCCCGGGGTGACCAGGTTCTCGGCAAAGGGCAGCTTTGAAATGATTTTTGATTGGCAAATTAATTCTAATCCTGTAATGAAAAGTGCAGTGTCAACAGCCTTGTGCCTCTGTGTTTCCCCTGCTTGAGCTGAGCTGTTTGCCTCCCTGAGAGGGTCTGAAGCCCCATTAGGAGTTTCTCTGGTTAATGAAGGAATCAGCAAGCAATTCAAAAAATGTAATGGGCTGGCGCAGGCAGCCCAGTGTTTACATTGTTCTCATGGCTGGGAGATAAGGATGAGGCCCCGATGGCAGTGACATTGGAACTGGGTTCCTTGCTGTTAATTTGCTGATACCGCTCACACCGATCAGCGACTCTCTGTGAGAAGATGCCGGTGAGATACTCGGATGATTTGCACTGGAGAAGCAGGACCTGAGCCGTGCAGGGTTCTGTGGTGCAGAGTGGTTGCAGCTCGTGTTTGTGAAAGTGGGAGCAAAACAGAGACTTTTTCATAGAATCACAGAACCATTCAGGTTGGGAAAGACCCCCGGGATCAGCAAGTCCAACCATCAACCCCACTCTGCAAGGTCACCCCTAAACCAGATCCCCCAACACCACATCTAAGTGACTTTTAAACACACCCAGGGATGGGGACTCAACCGCCACCCTCGGCAGCCCATCCCAGTGCCAAATGGGATGGTTGTGTTGGTCCCACTATTTGGCCACCACTAGGCTGTGACTGGTGCTCCTGGCACCTCCAGCATGATGACTGTTGGCCCCAGCGGCGGGGATGACGCCAGAGTTCCAGGTGATTCAGGCATCCAATGTGCTGCTGGGTCAGGGCCCTCATGCTGAAGACATCCCAGCTCACATCTCTCCATCCGTGGGTGGCTGAGCAAAACCCAAATGTGAACTGGCATCGCCTCTGTGGATCTGCTCTGAGATGCTTCCTGGAACCCCTGCTGCCGCATCAGCTCCCATCTCCTTCCTGACCAGAGCCCCGGGATTTGAGGGGCTGGAGAACAGTCCAAGAGCAGCATTTCCTCCAGCAAATCCCACTGGGCGCTGCGACTTACCTCGAGTGACCGAGTGAGGGGACGGCAGGACCCCCTCAGGTCTGGAGATGACTTAGGTCAACACCAGCCCTAGCGTCTGCATCTCTGGGGGGATCAAGGTACCCGCGGCTCACGCACGATGCCAACAAACCTATTGCAGGGAGCTATTAAGGCTGGGTGAACAATGGGCTTTGGAAAGGCCAACAGTCAGGGAACATTTTGTATGACCTATCCGACTGCTCTGGGGTCCAACAGTCTTCCTCAGCAAAGGTGAAGCTATTTGCAGTCTCCACGTCCCAGCGCATCCATCAGAGATGAACCAGCACCCGACCTGACTACCAGCAAGGACCTCCCCAGGGAGATGTGAGGAGCAGGGAACAGCAGAACGAGAGTCTCTCGGTTTGAAAAGAGTAACCCTGAGCTCTGTGAGCAGCTCCCGTGTAGCCACGGAGGCTCCCCTGGGGTCTCTGAGAGCTCTTGGCAGGCAGGACTAGAGGCTAATTTACCTGCGATGGATGTGGAGGAGTTTGAAGACCTCTCCCTCCACCCTGAGGAAGACTTGGCCAAGCATGACCGGTCTGTAGATACTTTATTAGGCAGTCCAGCCCCTCATCCTTTGAGTTGAGCTGAATCCACACCAGCCAAACTGTTCCAAGGGGTTGGGACAGGAATGACTGCAGGAATGACAGCAGTTCGATCCACTTATTCCCTTCAGACCTGACTCCAGGCTAAGGCCAAGCTGCATGGAGTCAGAAAAGAGCCCTTCTGTGCTGACAGGCTGCAGTCTGACCCCTGAGCCAGGCTACGAGGGGGTCCTGACTCTGCCTTTTGGATGGCAGCCTCTGCTAGGAGATGAATCGGAGCATCTCGCTCAGGCTCCTGCTCTGAATCACCTCTGGAGGAGTCTGTTCTCCCCTGACTGCAGTGGGGAAAAAAAGCCTCCTCACATCTCCACACCCAGGCACCTAAAATGACCTGCTGAGCTATTCTGGGGACATCCAGACTCCCACCGTTTTTTGCCCAGACTGGTTTCAAGCTGGAGATAAACCAGCCCAGGGCATCCAGGACGCAGCCTCCATCACCCCTGAGCCCTGACAGCATCGTGCGCTCCAGCGGCCGGAGATCTCCTGGTTTTCCTCCGTTACCACATTAAACCCTTGGTCCAGCAATGAGATGGTTCATAGCCACCGCTTGACCTGCCTGAGCCCCGTGGATGCTGCCTCTCAAATCCCCTCAGCTTCCTCCATCAGCTGCTATCAGCTAAAAACGCTCTGCTGGTGGAGCCTCCACAGGCTCTCGACACCTCATTCGCCAGCGAGTTAATGTGCGAGAGGTACCTGCGATTGTCCTGGGGAAGAGAGATCGTTTCAGCGTTTGAAATGGAAACCGGATAGAAATGAAACTCCCAGGGCTGGTCTTGTCATCTTGGGTGATGCAGAGTTGTTTCAGAATTCAGCCAGGGGATGGACAGACATCACTGGCCTGATGACCCCACTGAGATCTGTAGGGGCAGAGCCACGGTGTAAACCCTGCCTGGGCTCTCCCGTGGATCAGCTTCTCGTGCTTAGGAAGGGCTCGTCTAAACCCATCTCTGGGATTTGAACTGGGCTCCTCACTTCAAGAAAGAGATGGGGGGGCTGCAGCGGGTCCAGAGGAGCAATGAGGCTGGGGAAGGGACTGGAGGGAAGGGCTGATGGGGAGAGGCTGAAGGAGCTGGGGGTGTTTAGTCTGGAGAAGAAGAGACTCAGGGGGGACCTTCTCCCTCTCTCCAGCTCCTTCAAGGGGGGTTGTAGTCAGGTGGGGGTCAGTCTCTTCCCCCAGGCAACCAGTACCAGGACAAGAGGGCAGAGCCTGAAGCTGCCAGGAGAGGGTTAGGTTGGATGTTAGGAAGCCCCTGCTCACAGAAAGGGTGATCAGAGCCCGGACTGGACTGCCCATAGCAGTGGTGGGGTCCCCATCCCTGGAGGTGTTCAAGGACAGACTGGCTGTGGCCCTGTGTACCCTGGTCTGGCCACTGAGGTGGTGTTTGGTCCTGGGCTGGGCTGGCTGAGCTCAGAGGGCTTCTCCAGCCTCAATCATTCTGTGTGAACCTTTAGCTTTGCTGGCAGCAACAGCATGAGGCATCGTGAGGGAGACTGTCATGATCTACAGGAAGAACCAGCAGACAGATGGACTCATCCGATAGACCAGGACAGACAAAGTTCATTTGAAAAGGTCTGCAGAAGGCAAAGTGAAGGCTGAGAAGTGATGTCCCTGTCCTCCCTACCTACCATAGAATCATTCAGGTTGGGAAAGACCCCCGGGATCATCGAGTCCAACCATCAACCCTACTCTGCGAGGTCACCCCTAAAACAGACCCTCCAACACCACTGCACCTCAGCGACTTTTGAACCCCTGGCAGTGGGCACCAAAAGAACACAAAGAACTGGTTAGTCGGGAGATCAGCGCTTGGCAAAGACTAAGAACTGGCAGGAAACCAGGGAATGGTTGAACCGTCAGAGGAGGAAGCCCTCGCAGATAGCAGGGCCAGGGCAAAAAAAACCTCAACCCTAAAAACTAATCTGCTTGAAGATCAAACAGAATTTGTTTACGAACAGGATTTAGGTGATGGCTTGGTTTGGGCACAGCCCAAGCTCTGGGCTCAGCACCTCGAAGGCTGGAAGCCCAGGGTTCACTCGTGAGCAGCAGGAACCACTGATTGAGAGCTGAGAGAGTCGAGAGCAGACCGGGTCTGGGGCGGCTCAGAGCCTCGGGGCACCTCCTGCTGCTGAAGAAGCCTCTGTGTGGGGGGAGTTTCCAGTGCAGCTGCTGTGACTGGTTTGCGTACAAACACATCCACACACACACACAGACAACAGAACACATCCATGGACACATGGAGACACCAGAACACATCCACAGACACACACATAGAGACACCAGAACATGTCCACACATACACACAGAGACACCAGAACACATCCATACACACATGGAGACACCACAACACATCCACAGACACCAGAACACGTCCACACACACACAGACAACAGAACACATCCATAGACACATGGAGACACCAGAACACGTCCACAGACACCAGAACATGTCCCCACATACACACAGAGACACCACAACACATCCACAGACACCAGAACACGTCCACACACACATACAGAGACACCAGAACACATCCATAGACACATGGAGACACCAGAACACGTCCACAGACACCCACATAGAGACACCACAACACATCCACAGACATCAGAACACGTCCACACATACACACAGAGACACCAGAACATGTCCACAGACACACACATAGAGACACCAGAACACATCCACAGACACACACAGAGACACCAGAACACGTCCACAGACACCAGAACATGTCCACAGACACACACAGAGACATCAAAACACGTCCACACACACACAGAGACACCACAACATGTCCACACTCACCAGAACGCATCCACACACACCCCCCCCAGCTTATCTCTCGCCCCGTGAAAGGAGCCGCTGCCTTGTGCCCTCCCCAGGTGACTACCAGGTCTCTCCCTTCACAAACCCAGAAGCAATGACCTCGTCCACACTTCATGCTCCTGGCAGAGAGGCACCAGGAGACGCCAGTTTCCCCACTACAGGTGAAATGCCAGAGGAGGGCAGGAGTTGCCAGCCTTCCTGGGCAGCTGGAAGCTCTTTGCTGCAGGGGCTTTTCCTGTAGGGATTTATCAACCCAGCCTTGGCCAAGGCGCTAAGAGCCTGTCCTTGATCTCAGGGGCTTTTCACCCAGGTCAGAGCAGGAGCGAGGTGCAGATGGGTAACACAACCCCAGAGCACAGCCTCGACACACCGCTCCTCCCTCACTCTATGCACCAGCTGCGTCGGGGGGGAGTGAAAAACCCATCACCGAGCACCTCCACCCTCTGCTTGGGAGCCGATGTTATCCCAGATCTCATCTGCTCAGCCAGCTTGGCCATTAGCAAAGGGCACGGGGTCAGATCCTGCTTCTGTGATGCCCAAGAGCCGCTCTGGGACCGCGGGGGCTCTCGGACGGCCGCGCTGGCGGCTGGACTGATCGTCCTGATTGCTCAGAGAAATAAAAGCCTGGAGTGGGATTATTTTTAGAAGCTGCTGCCCTACGAAAGAAACGATTTAGGGCTAAATGTTTCCTGCCTCGTTTTGCTGTCCTCATCGTCTAGGAAAAGCAGTCAAGGGCAGGATTCCTATGGGCAGGACCCTCCGACACCCCAACAGCAGCAGGATGGGACTACTTCTGCCCCACAGCACACCTTAGGGCAGGAGGGGTCATTAACATCCCCCAGCCCAGGAGCTCGTTTGTATTTTAAAGGGGAAAAGCACCACTTCTCCCCCAAAAGAGCCCTTCTTCAGTGGGACGTATTAGCTGGACCTTCTATCTGGACCATTTATCATCATGGGGAACGTTTCCCTAATGAGATTCTTTGATCTCCTCGGGCAGCAGACTATTAGAAACCGACCGAGGGGACGTCAACATCAGAAGGAAACCCCCACCAACTGTCATTTCTCTGCTGTTTGATGCTGATGGCTTGTACGGGTTTTATTTGACCTTTTTAATACCGGCTTGGCCACCAACGCGGGGGGGCTTTGGGGTTTTTAATTCTAGCTCCTCATCCCTGGAAACTCCTCGTGTCCGTGGAATGAGGAAAATGAGTCAATTGCATCAGGGGTTGGGTTTTTTTTGGCAGCTGCACGGTTCAACATTGAGGTCAGCAGTTTCCACCTGACCTTAGGCCACGGTCCTTGCCACAGCGACTCTAAAGTGATTTCTCCTCCCATCTGCCTTGATCGTCCCACACTACCCGCGTGAGGACCGCTTCGACGCACGATGGCTGGCCCATGGGGTCCATCGTCCCTAGAATCACGGCACATCGGGGACTGGAAGGAACCTTGAAAGATCATCCAGTCCAATCCCCCCCTGAAACCAGCCCAGCTCACTCGGGTTTGGATCCCCAGCATCACGTCCAACCGAACCACCTCTCCCAGCGAGGCTGCACCGTTACCTTTTCTAAGAGTTGTCTCAGCTGCTTCGTCCTGGCGTCACGCGAGCACATCGTCTGCTGAGGTGCCACCACTGTGCATATACAACGCCCCTCACTGTCCTGGGCAGAGCTGTAGACCTGCCAGCTTTCCTCTGGGTTGGTAGGCAACACCTGGTTAACACAGGGGAAAAAAGGGTTAAATAAGGGGTGGGGGCAAGGTCTGGCGGGGAGTGAAGGGGGATGAGTGGGAGATGCAGGGTGGATGCGGTGGGTACTTGAAGGCTCCTCAAATTCACTTGTGATGCAAAAATATGGACCGGGAACAAATCAAAGGAGGGTCTGGAGAGGAGAGTGAGAGCTGAGCGACGGGAGGGGAAGCAGCAATGGGCGTGAGGACACGCGAGGGTTGTCGCCTGCTGTGGAGAGTGGGAGAGCCCACTGCCCGGCTGTCCTTACAGAGCACTTGACTTCTCCTTGACACCTCGAGGAGGATGTGTTTGAGCTACCGGCGACGATAGAGTGTCCTGGCAGAGAGCTGAGCAGTGATCAATGAGGCTCTGCAGAGCTCTCCTGGATCCGGCAGCAGGGAGATCAGCTCTCCTGAGCAAACGGACACCGGGAGTTAACGTTTCCCTCGTCCTCTACCAGACTCTCCTGGGGATGGGGAGGGAGCTCCAGCAGACAGCATTTTCCCTCCGACTGGTCTTGCAGGGTCCCCGGGCAGGGCGATGCCAGTGCGATGCCCACCAGTGAGGAAGGATGTGGTGCGGAGGCTACGATCCATCCCTCCACCTGAGCTTCCGGGACCCGTCGCAGACATCGAGCTCAAGCCCCAACCCCAGTCCCCTCCCTGAGCTCTTCGTTTTCCCTTTGATCTCGAAGCACTTCGCACAAATACGTTATCGAATCCCCGTTCAGCTCCCGCTCCCTTTTGAAGGGAAACGTTCTCTCCACTCCTTCGATCTCTTACAAATAACCTTGCAAACACCCACGTCGGCAGCCGCGCACCGAGAGGAGCGATTTGATCCTCCCAGCTCCAACCAACCGGGAAAAACAAAGGAATTTCATAAACCCTGCGGTTAAAACCCAGCGAAGAATAATATGGATAAATAATCCCAGCTTCCTTCACAAGCAGCAGAACCACCCGGTGTGGAAAGGGCAGAGCTGCGATGCTCCAGCCCTTGCAGGAGGCACCAGCCTGCCTGCAGCCCCCCGAGGCGAGAGGCGCCCGGCTTCTCCTGCTCGAGGGAAGCCAGACGGAAGGACTTGGCTTTTGCCAGCCGTTCCCAAAGCGCCAAGAGCATCGTTAACTAAGGTCGGAAAAGCCTTTCTAAGATCATCGAGTCCAAAAGCGCCGGCAAGGCAGAAGCCCTCCAGCCGCACGGGGAACAAACACGCGGCAGCATCATCAAACCCCACCGCAACTTCAACCCCGCATCCCCATCCCGTTCTCGACTGGCGACGGAAGGCGAAGGAGAGAACCTTGCGGGACAAGCGCCTGCTGTCCCTGGGAGGAGCCAGGAGCACGGAGGGGGGTGACACACATACCCGGGGCAAGGAGGGATCGAGGAGGGAGACCCGGAGCCGCTGGGGAGCGAGGAGGGGAACAAGGCGCAGCCGCCGCGGGATGCAGGGATGCTCCGGGCAGCGCCCCGCTACCTCCAGCCCCGGTCCCGGTTCCGCCGGCACTTACTCCGGTGCTGCGGTCCAAGGTGCCTCCCGAGGCCGCCGTGAGTTTGGTGGTGTTGAGCCCCACGAGGGAGGGCAGCGTCTGCGACATCCAGTTGGTGATCATGGCCATGGTGCTGAGGACCACTCCAATCTTGAGTAAAGGCACAGACATGTCTGCGGGGGGGGGCGCGGGGCACCCTTCATTCTGCACCGGCACCGGGCTCCATGCTGCTGGCTACGGGCTGGACCAGCCCCCCGGCCGCCGCCCCCGCCACTCGCCACCGGCCCATCGTCCGATGCCGCCGCCCCGCCGCGGCTCTGCCCGGCGCTGGCGATGGTTGTTGCCGCTGGTTTGAGCCAAGAACCGACGGGACCGCAGCGGGGCCGCCTCCCCGAGCCGCCGCCGGGCTCAGCCCCAACCGGAGCCGGCTGCGGGAGGCGGGACGGGACCGGGAGGGAGGG
>JAOXOE010000784.1:8672043-8695715 GCA_028565055.1 Phoeniculus purpureus | reverse complement strand
TGTTCCATCACCTTTCCTGGGATGGAGGTGAGGCTGACCGGTCTATAGTTACCTGGGTCCTCCTTCTTACCCTTTTTAAAGATTGGGGTAATAATTGCTATCCTCCAGTCCCTAGGCACCTCTCCTGTTTCCCACAGCCTTTCCCTCGTCCAGTAGTCAGGTCATCCTGTCATAGAAGTAGATCAGGTTTGTCAGGCAGGACCTGCCTTTAGTAAACCCATGTTGGCTGGGCCTGATCCCCTAGTTGTCCTTTTTTTCTTTTTTTTCCTAAAATTTTTGTTGCATCAGACAACTTTATTTGTTACATTGCCCAAGTGTACAAATACTGCATGTAGTTATAGAAACCCAAAATACATTGTAGTAGAAATCTGTTTGGGAAGTGGAATGTTAGGATATTTATAAAATTATTACACTTACATAAGTTGCTCCCATTTGTAAGTTTTAAGTATATCAGGGCTATGAGAAAAATTACATTATGATCCCAACAAAAAAAAAAAATGATGTTCTTGTCAGCAAACATTTTCTGCTAGACAAAGTCAGTCAACAGCTAATCGATTCCTTACACCTGACCCACTGAGTTGTCAGCCAGTGGGATGTTAGCTCCATCCAGACAAGTCATACGCAATTCTTATTTACACCAAGAAAGGCAGTCTATCACTATAAACATATTTAAAGTATTACTCAAACAGAATTTCAGGTGACATTCTAAGCTAATGACATCAAGCCAGTAAGTTGCCTCTGGCCATCGAGTGCAAATGATGCTCTTTTATCATTTTCAGAATAAGGTGGCTTAGTTCTTAACAAGTCAATACAGCTTTGCAGGAGAGACACATTGTTCTTTGCATGTTTTATTTCCCATTCTGCCATTTCAGTTAGGTTTTTCCAGAACGCTGCTTTTCTCTTCTGTTAGAAGCTCACCTCTTCTTGATTTGCAGATTCTGAAATCTTTTCAAACTTCCAACAGCAATCCTGTTGGTGTGCCTCAGCCAGCCTGACATCCTTGCTCTTTAATCTGGCTTTATCTAGAGCTTTGTTTGAGATTTCATAGCCAACAAGAGCCCTCGTACATCTGTACAGAAGATCCTTAGCAGCTTCTATGTTGAGCATGTAGTATCTCAACAGCTCTGAGAGCTTCAAGTCTTTATCAGATGAAACTCGGTTCTCTGTCTCCCTGAGTTTCTCAAAAAGCTCAGCAACTTTCAACAAGTACTTTCTGATAACTGTAGGTTCTTCTAATGCCAGGATGTTCAAGCAAGCTGAAGAATAAATATAGTCACCTGCAACATTTTTATGACATCTTGTCATCTTGTCTGCTTTTGCATAGGCATCTTTGATTCTTTTATAGTAATTTACAAGAAAAGTCTTCTCTTGCTCAAAAAAGTCTTCTACTTCCTTGACTCCAGAGAAAAGGACTTCTTCAGCACTCTTTAACACACTTGTTAAAAAGCCACCAAACACCTCTTTTGTGTTTTTCCTCTAAACACTCAGATCCTGGTCATACTCCAGAAAAACATGAAAATTGAGATCTTTGCTGAGCACAATATGAGAAGAAATCCGCTGAAGGAAGATTTCATGCGATGATAGAGTCTTCTTGATTCAGCTTCTAGCTCTTGCTTCATTTTGGCAAACTCTTCTTTTGTCATAGACATTTCTCCTTCCCCTAGCTTCTGCATCTTCTGTCTGGGACCACCAAATTAATCTACCTGACCTGTTCACCTACAAGATTTTAGGATCATTTCATACAAGTCCTCTGCCAGTGCACAGATCCACACAGAACAGCAGATGACATGTTAAATGCTCCAGAGGCAAAGGAGCCAAACTTCATCTGCTTTACAGAATTTGACTTCCTTTCCTGATAAAAGTTTCCCTAATTACATGTTTGCAATGTAGGTAAGGCTGTACTTTACCAGGACAGTTGGGCCTGTGTTCTCCAGGCAATGCTGCACCACAACCAATAGAAGAGGTGGTGGTGTGGGAGACTTACTTCTGGTAGATAGAAGAATATTTCACAAACTGCAGAATAAAATGCTATTCTGATATTAAACCTATTGAGAGCTTCTACTCATACACACACTACGTACAAGAATGTTAATATCTTACTTGATACTCAGAATCTGAGCATCACATGTGTTTGGGAGTGGATGAATTAGAAACTACAGCAGCCAACGGACAGCATCTATTTCACAAAGAAACAAAGCAGGAGGTATCAAAAACAACTGCACTAACAAGAAGAGTCTGATTTTGCCATTTTAAAACTACCAGATAAAACCCAAACAAGCCTCTTATAAAGCCTTCCAGCACTGAGTCCCTTTAGCTTGGAGAAAAGGAGACCAAGGGGTGACCTCATTAATGTTCATAAATGTGTGAATGGTGGGTGTCAGGAGGATGAAGCCAGGCGCTTCTCAGTGCCATCTAATGATAGGACAAGGGGCAATGGATGTGAACTGGAACACAGGAGGTTCCACATGAATATGAGAAGGAACTTCCCAGTTGAAGGTGACAGAGCCCTGGAAGGGGCTGCCCAGGGGAGTTGTGGAGTCTCCTTCTCTGGAGACATTTAAAACCGGCCTGGATATGTTCCTGTGGGACTTGCTCCAGGTGGTCCTGCTTTGGCAGGGGGATTGGAGTAGATGATCTTTTGAGGTCCCTTCCAATCCCTAATGTATTGTGATACTGTGATTTTGCACATACACAAGAAAGCAGCACTTTCCTAGAAGACCACCCCTGCCCTTTGACAGTGACTCATTACAATGTGCTGCTGCAGCATGACCGTGTTCCTGCTAAGTACTGCCAAGACTGGAGTAATGTGCTTGTTCAAACTCCTAAATGAATCAAATACAAGCACACTTCCCTAATTCTGGTGTTATCTTACAAGGAGAGAGCTCATGTAACACAGACCTCCCCCACAGCAGCACTCTGTGATAGATTGTAGTGCAGCCTCACTTTTAATGGATCAGAGCTGCAAACTTGCAGAGCAAAATCTAAACTAGAAAAAGAAAAATCCATATAAAATACCCGAAATGTTCTGGAAAGCAAATCAAACTGTTTTCTATGAGATGATAGCTGACATCCCGCAGAACCGTTCCATCTAAGATGTTGTCAGTTCTATTCTTAAAGAACATCAAAACCCCCAGTTCACAGCCACTCTGCAGAAGTGTAAGCCTGAAAGCCCTTTCTTTTCTGACATGATTTCTCCAGACTGTTAGGGCTTTGATTTATGCCATTGGAGATGAAACTTCAGTCAGGACTAGTCTAAGCAACCACCTGGTTCCTGCAAGTACAGCTTTTCCAAAGCAACCCAAAGACACATTGGAAACGCAAATAAAATCAAAGACCAACACTTACTGCATGAAAGTCACTCTGCTGCCCATTCAGAGAAAGTTCTCAGAGGCGATTAATTCATACACTCCCCTAGGACTCTGCAAAACAGAAGTATTACCATTGTTGATGCCAGCCCTAGGGCTTCAGAAGATGTTGTCTCTAAAGAAATGAGCTCTGGTCTGTGTGCTGAGAGGTGTCAGCAGAAGGCCCTTAAGTTTGTAGGAGAACGTTCCATGGTGTTACTGGCATCAACAGATGGGAAAACAGGACACTATCTGGTCTTGTCTCTTTCTGTCTCTACCAATGATGTGTTGGAACTGATGTGAAGTGACCAACTAGCATTTGATTTGGGAGAGCAGTGATAAGTTATTATCTGTTTCTCTTTCCAATCTTCTTGTAGTTCTCCTAAAGAAGAGAGGGTAAAGTGAATACAAACAGCCAGAGGCAGATTCTCCTCTGCAGCAGGAAGAATAGCTACAGGTGAGATGCTTGAAAGCCCCAGAAGCCAAAGACAGGGGTACTAAGTGCAGATACAAAGAGAAGGACAGGCAGTGCCAGGATCTAAGCAGCAGGGAGAAACGCAGGCTGTGGACAGCAGTCAGCTGGGTTGGGTGGGGGGAAAAACCCAAACCTGAAGAAAGGACAAATTAGAGTGATTACTACTCGATCAAATCACAACCCTGTGAAAACTGTGAACAAGCTCTTCTACCTAAACCCAGCTGCTGAAACGGGTGGAGCAGGTCTGAGGATCAGTAAAGATGGCACAAATGACAGAGAGCAAAGACGGCCAGAAAAGGGCTAGGTTCTGTGCAATCAGGAGGCAGAGATAGACAGGAGATCTGCAGACTGAGGACATGATGAAGATCTGGAAGAAATCATGTAGCAGTGGGTTAAATCTGCCAGGCTCTTCGTAGAAGCATCAGGGAAAGGGCACTGGCACAATTTTGTTGGTTTGTGAGAGTATTTCACCCTTCACTGGTAGGATGGATATTTTAACCTTGCGGTCTGAATGACTGGCTAAGCATTTCCAGATTTGGTCATTGAAGCAGATGATGCTTCTTAGCTTCTCAAATGCTATTACATTAAGTGGATTACTAGGGAAATAAATATGGAAGCATTTCTGCAGACATGAATGTCTCTAAAACACGGAGATAGGCTTTAGAGCAGTTTGCAGCGCGCCTTAATTCAAATGAGATGTGTGATGCCATTGACACCACGCTTTGTAGGTTGTACAAAAATAGTACTAATAGGAAAGCTATGCCAGTATTATCCTCCTCAAGGCAAATCCTCTGTGCTAATCCATGTGTTACTTGGTTCCTAGTTAAGGCAGCCGATGTTTCATCTAGGTTTATGATAGCCTGACTTCAAAGTACCAGAGGAGTGTTTAATTACTGCATGGTCACTGTGTAAGCTCATGAAACAACTACACTTTGTAAGTGGTTAGTACCCCTGCTGTCAGTGGGCACCACATCTATGAGGCCCTTTGGTAACGTTTTCTGTGTCTTATATTCCTCAGCAACAGAAAATCCCTTGATCCTGTTAGTTAAAAGTTCAGATGAAAAACTTGTCACAGGAAAAACACGTTGATGAACTCTCTAGATAACCTGGGTAATTGTGTGACTTCTCCAACAAAGCACTAACAGCCCAAACCCCAGCTGAGCAGAGACCATTTAAGTGAAGACAGTAGGTCCGTGGTCAGTAGCAGCACAGCAGTAGATTTGTAACTATGAATAAAACCCAGAAACTAGACGTAATTTCTGAAGCAACAGGCAATAAACTCTCCAGGAAAACAATGAAGTGTGATGTTAACAGACAAATTCCAGCAGAAAGTTTGTCTGAAACAAATAAGAATGAGTGGAGAAACCTCTTCCAGGCTCGTGTTCCTGCTGCTGTAAATTCACCGTCTATGTCTGTGAATGGCACTTCCAGAGGAAGAAGCGGATGTTATTTCAAAGTTATTTTGTGAGATAAACAGAGGGGAAATGAAATTTCAGTAACTTGCTCAGAAATTCGTAATTGAAGCTTCTCAAAAGCGTGAGCAAAGGGCAGTTGCAGCAGTGTCTCCAACTGGAAGCTGACGTAAGCTTGTGAAACACACGGGCTAAACTGGGGAGAGTCCGTGAAGTCTGCTGCAGGCTTCATTTCCGTGTTCATTTTGCTGTCCCGGTGAGTGCCAAAGCTCTCTTTACACCAATGAGCAAGCAGAAGAAGAACAAAGGATTCAGGACTAATAACCAGATAGTTTATGGTGTTTGGGTGACTCACCATCTTTACATCTGAAAAGGAGCTGTTCATTGCGTGGTGTGGCCTGGAAAACCAGCGAGAGCGCTTGTGTCGTGTAAATGCCTAGATGCTGCTCGGGCTGCCTTTCTCAGGAACACAGTGGCTGCTGACACTCTCTTAGTCTCAGTCACTCACTCATGCTCTGTGGAGTGTTATCATTCTCTCCCCATCCTCAAAGGATGGGCTTGTATTGCTAATGCAATCAATGCTCCAGTCTGAGGGGATAAGCTCTATCTCAGACTTCCTATTGTCTTGTGGTTGATTTGATTTGTTTCAAACTACAACCACATCAAGCAATATTTTGCCATATCCCTGACAGGTCTATTGCTCAGGTTGTTTCTCCTTCCTCATTGATTGGACTGGACTCATATTAGACCAACATTTACTGTCATTTCCTAATTAGTGTTCAGCTGATCCAGAATCATGTGGTAGAGGTGACAAGAGTTGTACTTCTTTGTACCTCATGCAGGCTGTACCTAATGTGAAGTGATGATCTTTGTGCCAATCAAAGGCAGCATCAATTATATTTTAGTAATAAATATTCAGCTTACTGCAGAACCTGACCAGTTGTGATTAACTCCAATTAATTCAATATGTTTATCCTGAATAGTAGGAGTCACTTGAGTTTCAAGTAAATAAGACGCAACCAACCTACATTTCTAAGCTTTTGTATTAAAAATAGGAACACCACAATTAGACAGCCAGTACAACATAAATTGCATTTCATTCTGAAGCCCAGGCTCAGGTCATAAGGAAAGGAAGTGCTGGAGAAGGAGTTAGTTCTTACGGAGTGGGAATTGATTTAAAATTTGAGAGGGTGCTAATGAGAACCTGTGGTTAAGCATTGGTGTTGATTATCTAGGTGGCTAAATCCCTAACTCCATGAGATCTGCAGCTCCTCAGCTAGTTCAGTCAAGAGAGTAGCACAACAGGAACCCACCTGAATCCAGAACATTGTGCACATAGAGTAGATCTGGATTCTGAACCACGAAGTAGAATAGACTGTCTAATGTAAAAAGCAGTTCCAACGTTTGCTGTCAAAACTGAGGGACAAGCATCCAGCAAGAAATGGAGTTAAACTGCCTGGTGAACTAAACAAATCTGGTTTGTTTTAAATTATAGTAAATTAGATGTCACAGGTGAGTGAGATGTAATTTTTTCCACTTCTTCAAACACAATCTATTCAACCAAAAATTGAGATGTCTGTTCTATGACTGCTGTTCCCATGTTTGAGCAGTGCTGCTTCTTTGTAACTCAACCAGAGCAAAGAAAACAAAGTAGTAATGCTTCTTGTTTCTTTCTTCCTTTCTCTGTCAGAGTCTGTCGGCCTCATGACTGTGCCAGACCCTGCCGTTGAAGATCTGGTGCTCTCTGTGTGCAGCTAGTACTCGTACTGGATGCTTTTGTGTGAAACTCGCTTCCTTTTGTGCTGTCCAGAACAATATCTAGAGCTGTGCGTCAGTTGTTGTGAATCAAGATTTATCGGGGAATGCTCAGATAAGGGAGGACTGTCATGTTGCAGTGACAAATCTAATGTGTGAAGCAATTGTGTTGCTGAAAAATAAAGATTTATGTAGCTATAATATCTTTATTTACAGCAATTATAATGAAAACAGTTTCAGAACATCTGCTATCCAAAGCTCCTTTTCCAGTTCTCTCACTCCACGGAAATGACTGCACTGTTCTTCTAAAATGCTCCATTTTTTTTAATTTACTCTTTTTAATTTTTACCTCAAATGCACATGAATATGCAGACTGAGTCATATTTGGATAGAGTAAGTTCTGCCTCACTGACAACAACATTCGGGTGTTCCTGTCAATAGGCTCAAACCACTTAAACTGAACCAGAAATAGTTCTGGTTAGACTGCCCGAGGAACACTCAGAGTTCTGGTAAGGAGTTCAGAGGGTCTGGATCAGTGAGAATAAGGCTATTAACTCCATTGGAGCCTGGATTAGGGTTGGGAGAACATATCACTTCTACCCTAACCAAAGCTAGCTGCTGCAGAAATGATGTCTTAGTAATCTACAGGAGAGCTTCCTGGTGGACAGCAGTTTGAATAGTCACCTGATATGAATGTTGTGTGAGGTTTCTTTTACTGTCAAGGTGAACAGTTAATTACTTAATTACTTAACAAATGGGCCATATGTGCTGAGCTAATAGCAATCCTTGATTGCAGAGCTGATCGAGACATTCCATCTCTGAACATTGCCATCTGGAGTGCACTGCTTCACAAGACAAGGCAACTACACTAAACATTGATGTTTCTTAGGAGGGAACTCACTGCTGTTTTGCAAAATGTCTGGGGAATATACCCAGCGTAGGCAACCAAGGCAAATCTCCAGAACAAGAAAGGCCTGTCTGCCGTAACCTACTCTTTATTTACCCACCAGCTCTCTCAGCCAATTTATCAGCTCTTGTTCATAGAAGTTTGTTTCCCTCAGACAAGGAAGGCCTCTCCTCAAGCACTTGGGTAATCCCTGTTTCACACACTCAGCATTTTTGTTCCTTAAACTGTACATTTTAGCCTCTGGGTTGCACAAATTTCCATGTGTCCAATAAACTAAACCAATGTAAGTTACTACACTTGGATTACGAGGTTCTGAGACCACAGTGCTGCTGTTGTGTCCTACCCTGGGAAATAATAAGGGTTTTATACGTTGAGAGCGGCAGCAGACAACTGTGCTCACAGGAGAGCTGTACCTAGAGTGGCTGCTCAGGCTTTCAGACCAGCGTTACTGCTCTGCTGGGTCTGAACCTTTGAAATCAAATGTATTTAGCAGTGTCCAGATCTGATTGTGTAAAGCACAGAAATGAAATCTGTGCTGCGCTCACCATGACTGCAAAAACCTCAGAGGAGAGCAGACAGAAGAGAAATAGAAGGAGGGGAAAATAATGCCTGGATAGGTTTCTGATCATTACACTCAAGGTAAGCTGTTTAGACACACAGATTCTCATGGGCAAGAGATATGCAGCTGCTTTGCAGCCTGTGCCTAGACCTGCTAATATGCGCCCAACACACCCTCAAAGCTAAGAGGCTTTGCCATCACCCCATGAGGATCCCTCCCCCACGTTGGAAATTTTCTTCATCTCACATTGCATTTTCTTTGGCTATAATGTCTGTTTTGAAACCAAGAAACATTGCTTCTGTTTAAGTAGATTGATCCTCTGGGCAGCATCTGTGTAATAAATCACTGAGAGCCTGGGGGATTATTTTAGCGACTTTGTTCGAGAAAGCTGACCGAAAAAGAATCATAATAAATCAATACATTAAGCTGTGCAGTAAATTTAGCCTTGTACCTTGATATGGAGACATGGAAAGACTAGTGGCTCCCTACAACTCATTGCATCATTTCTTTAGGATTTCAGAGAAGAAGGGAGTCTAATAAGCACGACCTGAAATACATGAGTGCCTGCTAAGGCTGATTCCTTTCTGCTTACACCTTGTTTGCTGGATACTGGTTCTTTCTCCTGCAATGGAATTGATCTTCACACAGACTAAGTGAAGCCCACTCAGATAAAAAGGGGAAGTGGATTCACATTATCTGCCTCTAGGCTGAGCAGCTAAGACTTTCTTACAGACCTACCTACCTACCAACTAGCAGCAGTGGTGCACATGAGGGACTTGTACCGATCTGTGCCTTCCTGTCCCTTGTCATTACTGCCATTTTCCCTTTCATTGCTCTTCCTACCTGCAGCATAACAACAAGAACACAGAACAGGCAAAAACTCCTCAGGACACTTTCTATATAGTGACCTCCTTACCTGACCTGTTACTGCTGTCTGTGCTGTGATCAGTTTGGTCTAAGTTCACTGAAACTCCTGCAGAAAGTGAGAACACTTGGCAGTACTTCTGTATGTTTTGGTTTTCCAGTTTATATTGAGAAAAGCTGTAAGAACAGATTAAATTGTCTACTTGGTGTTTCAGACTAGACAAGGAGGAGTTAAAATCTGTTGTGCAAATGCAAATTAACTCAGTTCTGTTTACGCTGGACTACACTTTATTTCCCCCATTATATGCACAAACTAAGTTAAAAAAATATGGGATATGTAATTTTAATGAGCAGTAACCACCTACATTAAAGCTAAAAAGGCTTCTTCATCAGCCAGGGCTTTTTTCATCATAGCTAGATGGAACCTAGCAACACCTGCAGTTGCATTTGCATCATTCTATCCATTTCTACACAAGGAGAAGGGAATGAGATCTCCCATCCAGAGTCTCACCATGGGAGCATTACCTGTTTAATATTAATGGCACTTTGTGCTCTAAGTATCTGGGAATTTTTTTCCCACAAAAGCAAAAGACACTTTGCATGAAAAAATAATAATGAAAGGCCTGTTTGGAACAGGGGGTTTAAATCAGCAGTTTCTCTGACTTTTACATTGGCTTTGAACTAGAAGGGGGATTTGATTGCTTTGACTGAAGTCAAGTACTTTTAAAACAGTCAACACGAGTAACAAGGTGAACAACGCCAGGTTTAAATGTGTTTGAGGAGTCCTTTTTGCCTACTACACGTGGCCTGAGGGAAGGGGATGAAAAGCCATAAAACAGACTACAGCAAATAAAAGCAGTAAGAGCAGCAGTATCTGTAGAATCCTATTACACACATCTGTGGAGGTCTGTGGAGCCCAGGAATCACTGCAGCAGCCAAGAAGTGACATTAAGCTGTCGCAGACAAAGATGTCCTCTGCCAGGGAAGCAGAGCAAGTTTTGATCGGCAAGTTTAGATGAAAACATTTCAGTTTTACTGCCCATGGGTGCAGTGAAGTCGCCCAGCCAGTGTCTTTTGTGGCTGTTATGAGATAGTGGTTCTATAACATGTCACATAAAATCTTCATAAAAAAACTTTTAGCAGTTTTATTAAAAGCTCCAGATCTGCTTCAAA
Source organism: Phoeniculus purpureus (assembly GCA_028565055.1). Lineage (NCBI taxonomy): Eukaryota > Metazoa > Chordata > Aves > Bucerotiformes > Phoeniculidae > Phoeniculus > Phoeniculus purpureus. The sequence continues at coordinate 8,685,226 of JAOXOE010000784.1, read as the reverse complement.
AGGGAGCGTAGCTGATCCATTCACAAGATTTTCTTGGTAGACGGCAGATACTCTTTGCCCTCTTACCCCTTGTTTGCCAGCTCTTGATTTTTCCCTCAGGTTAACACAGGATCAACATTTTGTCCACAAATATCCTGAGAAGAATCAAGGAAGGCTCTTAAATCAACACTCAGCCATAGGCATCACTGCTTGGTCTGCAGCAGTTGTGTTTGAAAACACCTTCCTAGGAGAACCCTTGACAGATTTAGCAGAGATTGGGAGGATAACAGGCAAAAGTCTTTATTTGTCAAAGCATCTGAATGAAAGATGCACTGAAGTGTTAAGCATCTGTTTTCTCCTTCTTTCTCTTAGTCTCTTCCCCTTTGTGGGCAAAATTATTTCTGAATTCACCCACACTTTTTGTTTCGCTGTCACAGCGCTGTTCCCATGGAATTAAGCAAGATTGATGTCAGCCCAAAACATGCAGTCATTAGGAGTTAAAAGGAAATCTGCATGGGGCCAGACTGCACTGCATCTGTCCAGCACGAGTTGCTGTACTGTGCTCCATAGCATCTGGTACTGGCTACTTAGAGAAAGGATGGTGGATTAGATAGATCATGGAGATAATCCACTTTGACAAGATCTATGTTCCTGTGACTCAAGGAACATAATCCCATTATTCAAAGTATCAGGCACACCATATTTAAGACCACGTGTTAGGTTTTCACCTAAAGGAATACAATAAATACGGCATGTGTTGTATTTACAGAGCACGTTCATGAGACAAACTTGTTCAGATTTTATTCAAAAGTTTGCTGTAAACATGAGCTGCTGTGTGTTTCTGCTGGGAATATTTTCACAAGTAGAGATGGCTAAAGCACAACTCACACCTCCCACACAGATCCACTAACCAGAGTTTTAATGACAAAACTACATTGAAGAGGAAAATGTAGACACAAAATATTTGATTTCTGCATGATCCTAATATTGTTAAGATATTTGCTCCTCTCCACACCTAATCCTAAGTGCAGCAGAGTCCTGTTTGCTAAGCCAGATATAGAAAACCCTTTATGTCCTTGTATCTCCTGCTTTATGTCCTTGCATCTCCTGCTTTATGTCCTTGCAGCTTTTTCTTTTCTTCATACCTATTTATTAGGATTGCAGTCTGAACTCACTCCTTCATCAATGGAAAACATGTATGTTAATTCCCAGTGACTGACGAGGCACACAGCTCGATCACCATTTCCCACGCAGTATGGAAACAGAAAGGAGGCTGTGTGAATGCCCCGATGTTTGGTTGTGCAGCACAAGTTGCATGGATCCGGGTCAAATCGCAACCTCAGAGGAAGCACTGAGCCCTCTTACCCTCCACCTTGGTGAAACACCCTAGTAAATTATCCAATTCACTATGGACATACACACACTTTATCACTTGCCATCTGTGGATCACAGTTCTTTTGACTGTAGTCTCAGCAGCAGTATAATGCAATAAGGTATTAAACGAATTAATCTAATGAGTAACAGAGTATGTGAACCAAAGCTGAATCTCACAAACCTCATTTTCTATGTAGGGATCATGAACCTAACTCTAAGAGAACACAGTAGGGTATTTTCTTCACGTTTCACATGTGCCTTGCTGCTGCTTTCATTAGACACTGAAGCAAATCACTCACAAGTATCCAGAGCACTGATTGTTCACCACCTCAGCCTTTTGTGATAACTCCCAACTGCTGTTGAGATAAAGCAGCTAAGAAGAACAATCTGAGCTATCACTGACTTCACACATCTTTAGAGATCTTCCCTCATCCATAAGATCACCTAAACAAAACTAGTGACTCGACCTATTATGGCACCACCTTGCTTTTCCCAATAATAATGTGATGGTTGTTGTAGTTCTTGTCGCCCTGCCTGCCAAATGTAATCCTTGTGGACAGATCAGTCTGAGATATGACTCCCCAGGAAAAAAAAGAGTAATAAAAGAGTCCCCATTTTTAAGGCTTCTGTTAAATTCTAACAAACTGCCTCAGAAGATTGGAATTTCATGAATGGACTATTTTCAAATTCAAGTTCAGATTTTGCACTGATTTGCATCTCAAATTAATTTTCATTTCTGAGATTCATTGACACCAGTTGGGCAGAAAAGGATCAGTCACTTTACAACACAGATGGAAAAGCCTGATTTCTGTGAGACAAATCAAATACCGAGCAATTAATTACATATAAATTATGTACTTCTCTTTCTCCACAGCCTCCTTTTGCAATTATCATTTCTACCTGAACAAGCCAATGTTGTACCTTCTGGATTCTCAGTTTCTAAAAAGAGCATGGGCCTGAAAGTGATAACGCTGCTTCATCCCACATGCTCCAGCCCCTGCTTTTACACCAATGCATCTGACCACATGAGTTATCTTCTTACAGCCTTGTGCTTCTTGTTGGTCTACACCTTATCACACAAGTCAATTCCTTCTTGACAGGCTTCTTCAATCATTTTGTACTAATAATGCTCCAGATAAAACACATGACACAGGAGACACATTAATAATGGTGAAATCTTTGGCCATGGATTATATGTTCTTCAGACTCACTGTAATTCATCCCTTACTACTGCTAATAAATTCCTTTGGATTCCATAATATTGATGACTTAAATTTCATGGTGATGGGGAAGGGTAATGCAGGTGTCGCAGGAGACATGCTGGACGAAAATGAAATCTCCTGCGTATCTGGTATGTTCATCTCCCCAAGTTTCCATTAAAAATGTTGCTTGAGGGATCCCTACTCATTAGGTTTTTCTAGGGTAGCACAGACAGGAACATGTGCAAGTTAGCTCGACCACACATGCAATTAGCAAGGGCAATACCACCTGTTTAATATATTGCAGCTTCAGATATAGGATTAAAGGGCACTGCAGTGTAAAAACCTATTGCAAACATGCATTTCCTGCTCTAGCGTGCTGGGAGAGTCTCTCAGGGAATCCATTCAGGAATAACCTTAGCTTTGTCGTAAAACCTTCAGTTTTCAAATCTAACTGGTAAAGGTGTTCAAGGGGAGCAGCCCCCCACTACAATTCAATGTTCTTTTCCTGTCATTACACAAGATGCCTCTTTGTTACTCAACTGCTGCAGGGAACGAAACTGTTCTTAAAGTATTTCCCCTTCTCTTTGGCCATGAAGATTAATTGAATCCTGATTAAAGGGCTTTTCAGACAGTGGAAGTTTAACTTGTTCTTTAAAAGGTTTGTTTCAATGCAACATATTTGCAAAACTTGAAGAACTTAAATCATAGAATCATACAATCATTGTGGCTGGAAAGGATCTCCAGGATTAGCAAGTCCAGCCCTCATCCCAACAGGTCCCTAACCCCTAGACCATGGCCTCAGGTGCTCTAGCTACTCGGTTTTTAAACACCTCCAGGGATGGGGACTTCAACACCTCCCTGGGCAGCCTGTTCCAGTGTCCACTCTCTCAGCAAAGAACTTCTTCCTAAGATCCAATCTAAACCTCCCCTGACGCAACTTGAGGCCATTTCCCCTCACCTTATCATTAGGAATTTGGGAGAAGAGACCAGCACCAGCCTCTCTGCAACCTCCTTTGAGGAAGCTGTAGAGAGCAAGAAGGTCTCCTCTCAGTCTCCTCTTTTCTAGACTGAATAACCCCAGTTCCCTCAGCCACTCTTCATAGGGGACATTGTTTAAACCCCTCTCCAGCCTTGCTGCCCTTCTCTGGCCCCACCAGCCAAACACCCTACATTTACCCCACAGGTAGAGCAGATCTGCTCTCAAGTGGGGTGGTGCCCACTGAGCAAACCCTTGGGAAATGACTTGCCCTGAGCTCAGCCTCTGGAGCAGCAGCAGCTGCTGCTCTGCAGACCAAGAGCCACTAAACTCCGCTGTCAGCAGATCTCCAAGCTGGAGCAGGAGCCTGCTGAAGATTTGTCGTGGCTGTGGTAGAGCTGTTTTGCCTCCCCCGAGGACATGCATGGGTTGTTGAGCTAACGCGAGCAATTTAATTTGAATGTATTAGTTTGACTATAATCCGAGCGCTTCTGAAAAGATCACATTTAAAGTTGGATGGAATTCACAAGGTGCTGTTGTCTCTCCCCACCCCTCTCCCCGGTAGCCATACGGTTATTTCCGCAATATGAATAATTATTAGAGGAGCACAAGTGCACCCGAGGGCTTACAAAGCTGCACAAACAAGTGAATTTATGGAGCAGCTTTTTGCCTCTACCTTAGCCGCTGATTTGTGTGTCTCAGAAGAATAAGGCTGGATCACAGCTACTGAGAAAAGGGCTATAAGAGCAGGAAAACAGACGTTCAAATCACAGCCTGAACGTTAGCCCTGGGCTAGTGGCAGCAGCCGCCGTCACAGCCGGAGCTGGGTCCTACCAGGAGCTCTGCACCCTTATTTTTCACATCAATCTTGACTGTCCTGCCTGTGGTTCAGGAAGAGTGTTCTACCAGGGTACCTGAGACAGCAGAGGAGATGCAGAGGTCTCCTCTGCAAGGCTGCAACAAGCTCCCTCTGCCTATTTTACCTCCTTTTTACAGCCTGCAGCAACATCTCTTGCAGGAAGTCACAGCACATTAGGGATCAGAAGGGACCTTGAAAGATCATCCAAGTCCAGTCCCCCTGCCACAGCAGGATCCCTTAGATCCAGTAGCACAGGAACATGGCCAGGTGGGTTTTAAACATCTCCAGAGGAGACTCCACAACCCCCCTGGGCAGCCCCTTCCAGGGCTCAGGCACCCTCACTAGGAAGAAGTCCCTTCCCATACAGATGTGGAACCTCCTCTGTCCCAGCTCACACCCGGTGCCCCTTGTCCCACCATTAGATGCCACTGAGCAGAGCCATCATCCCGACACTCGTCCTTCACATATTTATAAACATTAACGAATAACTGGGACACTCTGGTTTGGAAGTGGTGCCCAAGGCCATGAGCCAGCAGATGACATCTCTGTGCCCCACCACTGCACTGGGACTTGTTCAGCATCTCCTTGTGCTCCCACACTCGTTCAGCTCTAGCACAGTGGTTTACCTGCAGCACTGAGCCTGGCTATGAGAAGCAGCCGAGCAGATAAAGTTGAAGGAACTCAGTCCTCTTCCACGCACATACCCTCGTTAGAGGGTGGAACGCAGGGCAGCAGAGCCCAAGCGCTGGCAGCACTTGAAGCCAACAGTTCCACCAACACATCTGCCTTAAAACGTGCAACGGGAGATCGTGCAGCATCCCTGAGACTTGAGAAGGGATTGGGAGGAGAAGGCACTCTGCAGTGAGGACACAGGAGATCTGCAGCACTTGAGGATAAACCTCCTCAAGTGTTTCCACAAGTGGGATGGCTGCCCCTTCCCTCTCTGCCAGAGTGCTGGAAGAAGTGATGCTCAGCTGGTTCTCATCGCACTGCTCCTACAGTAAGGTAGAACCCACCCCAACACCCGTGTGAGCGTGAGCGCCCGAGCAGAACCACTCTTCATCTCCAACTATGGGGAGGGCTTTTCCTGTCAAACATCTCAATCTTTCCATCCCGTGGGCTTCAAAGCGCCGTGGTTGTGGCTGCAGCGGGTGAGAATTATGCAGCAGCGAGCTGGCTCTCAAAATAAATCCTCGAGGCACCTGCTTTGCCAAATTTTTAGCTCCTGAGGGTAGATTTTTTTCAGAGCTCAATTCTGAATGAGGCAGCTGATAGAAGGGAGGATGATACTGGTCCCCTCTGGAAACTGCCTGTTGCTCCTGGCCAGAGCCAAGGGGAGGAGCAACGTGGGCTCTGTGGGGACAGCACAGCCGTCTTGGGGCTGCAGAGTGACCCAATGCCAAACCCTCCTAAGGTTTTCCTTGTGAAAGCACTTAAGTTATCATCAAAGCCTGCAGAACTCAACTGCAACTGGGTGTCGTCACTTGTCTCTCCCAACGTGAGTCAACACAGTAAGAGCAAAGGCAAGGGAGGACATTTAAAAAGCAACTGGTGGGTTGGTGCTTGGGTCTAGGCAGGTCCCTTATTTTATGCTCAGCCAGGAATAAATCTGATTTGTCTGGTTCCTCGAGGTGCTGCAGCTTCCCCTTGTGTGGAATCATGTACTGCCAGCACTGGGAAGAGTCAGCTCAGCGCCGCCTGAACTGGGGACAAGCCTCAAGGCAGTATAAAGGGAGTGGAGCATCTCCCTGCTGAGGAAAGGCTGAAGGAGCTGGGGCTCTTCAGCTTAGAAAAAGGAGCCTGAGGGGTGATCCCATGAATGCTGATCGATATGGAAGGTGGGTGTCAGGAGAATGGAGCCAGGCTCTGCTCAGGGGCACCCAGTGATGGGACAAGGGTGTGAGCTGGAACAGAGGAGGTTCCACATCAGTATCAGAAGGACCACAGAGCCCTGGAAGGGGCTGCCCAGGGGGTTTGTGGAGTCTCCTTCTCTGGAGACGTTTCAAACCTGCCTGGCCATGTTCCTGTGTGACTGGATCTAGGGGATCCTGCTGTGACAGGGGGATCGGACTGGATGATCTTTGGAGGTCACTTCCAATCCCTAACGTTCTGTGATTCTGTGATCAATGTCATGGGGAATCTGGAAGTGTCCAAGACAGGACAACCAGGAGAGAGGGACAGACTCCCCTCCAGTAGCAACCCCTTGCCCCGGCCCAGCCCACGTACCGCGCAGCCGTCGAGGACGGCTCGGATGTAGGGGTTGTTGTCGTAGGACATCTCCTCGTCGTTGGAGCCCAGGAAGCGGATGGCCTTGTCGTAGCTGTTGGTGGTGGCATCGTGCCAGGCTACGGACTGGTAGCAGTTGTACGTGATGTTCTGGTGGGCCGAGGCGCTCAGGAGCCGGAGGAAAGTCATCTGCACCACTCCGATGGGGTTCCCATCCGAATCCACGTAGGAGAGCTGGAGGAAGCGGAGAAAGGGAGACACTGGGCAGTGAGGGGCAACGGAACATGTCTTGGGGACGCTGAGGACCACCACTGCCACCCATCTCTACCACCCTGTGCACGGGGCTCAGTCTCATCACCCCACTGCGGTGAAGACGCTGCTCCTGTGACGCTAAAAAGTGAAAGGCTGATGCAGGGCAGGAGGAAAAAAGAAGGGGGATTTCAGCCTTGGCTGCAGGAGGGTGCAAACGTGGGGATCTATGGCTCCAGTTTAGGCTGACACTGAGCAAACTCCTGCAGCTTCTGGAGAGCAGATTTCTGTGAGGGTTCAGGGCTTTATTTGGGATTTGATGGGATTTTCGAACCGCTGTGGGTGTGTTCTGTGCTGCTGGGCTGCTTCCCACTCTATTTGCCTGGGCAACACCACTGGCTTTTAAGCAATCTGGGCGCTTAATCTGCAGCAGTCCTGTGCTCCTGCTGGCGAGGAGTCCGTGGTGCTGCCCTGCTCAAGGCTACGGCTGCAGGGAAGATGCAGTTGCTGCCCTTAGGACATGCCATGGGAACTGCTCTGCACACCAGGCTCCTCTTCTCCCTTGGAGAAACCTATTTCTGCAAAACACAGCTTTTAGAAACCCACTCGCAGCACCTAAAGGGATGCAGGACTGTCTCTGGGACCTTCTCTCACAGCCCACCCCCCAGCTAGTCTGTCTGTCCAATCGAGCTGGTAGCATCTCCAGCCGTGGCCAAGCCACCAGAGCTGCTGCTCGCTGCTGTCCTCTCCTCTGTCTCTTTAGAAATGACTGGGACAGAAGCACAGGCACGCAGGGTTCTTCGAGGTACCGTAAAAACATCGCTGCAAGCTGCAAACAGTGGAAGAGATTCATAACCAGCCAATAAAATCACGAGGGGAAGAACAAAGGTAGTCATTCAGTCAATAAAGATACCAACCGGTTGTCGTCAGGATGCTGCTGCACTGTCCTCCCGAGGGTGAAACACGACTGACCACCGAGAAGAGAGAGCCATGCATGCCAGGAGAGCTGCTGGAAAACCACCAGCACGTGGAAGGAAGGGGACATGAAACGCTGACTCCCCGGCACACACCCAGGGGCACTACTGGTCTGCAGGAGCCACTGCTCCTGTCCGCTCCAGTTTCACGTCGGTGCCTGGTCTGGGAGCCTCACTGCGTGATTTGAGGTCTTTGGTCGCTGTTCTGCCTCTGCACATTGCATGAAGGACTGTCCCAGTTTTGCAACTGGGGCCACTGGGAGCTGGTGGTGTGCACGAGGCTGGTTTGGGGGAAGATGGTTTTGCAAAAATCAGACCTTCCCTGTTTTCTCTGTGCTGGAGGTTCCCTGCAGCAGCTGCCATAGGGCTATGAAGGCTAACAGGAGAGGATGGGTGGCAAGCCTGCACAGAGCTACTGGGTGCAACACACTGGGAAGCAGAGTCCAGAAGAAAACATCTGCTACCCTTTTACCCCTCTTTCATCGTGAGAGATGGTAAAAAACCAGCTTCACGTTTGACTAATGCTCTGGCAATGATGGATGATGGTGCAGAAGCATCAAACCAAGGTGGTTTCTTTGTCTTTCAATATTTATTATGTCCTCACTTAGACATCTCCAGAAGAAAGGGCTGCACACACCTCGTGCACGTGGAGCACCCCATGCCAGCAGCCTGTAGATGCTGAACAGCTAACTGGAAATCTTCCCCTTGGCTTTGGGGATCTGTTCTAGTTAGAGATGTCCCTGCTTTTTGTAGAGGGGGTTGGACTAGATGACCTTTGGAGGTCCCTTCCAACCCAGCACATTCTATGATTCTATGATCCCCACAGGCTTAGCCCTCCACTAGTGGGGAGACCACGCTCAGGCTGCATGGAAGAACTCCAGGTACCTTCTCCATGGATGAAGAGGAGCAATACTGCATCCAGAGGAGAGCTCAACCTTCTCCATGGATGAAGAGGAGCAATACTGCATCCAGAGGAGACCCCAACCTTCTCCATGGATGAAGAGGAGCAATACTGCATCCAGAGGAGAGCCCAACCTCACTTATTCCCTACCCTTCTACACACAGATGTCAACTGATCTTTGATCTAGGCAAATCTCTCCCCAGTTTACCGGTCTCATGGTTCTAAGTACAGACTGGAGTGAGACGAAGGGCACTTTTAAAATAGAAAGGAATGAGATTTTGCTTGCATGGTCTGACTGTTTAAAGGTCTCGTGGTTTGCTAGTGGTTTGCTCACCTCTTCCACGTGCTGGTGGCTTTTTGTTTTTCCAAAGAGAAGACTCAGGAGACATAGAAGAAAAAATAAAGCAAGAAAAAGGCACCGCAGGAGGATGGAGTAAAGAGCTCCCAGTAGCACTGAGATTCCTATTTGCAAATAAAAACTGCTCTAAGCTCTAGGTTGGCAGCTCAGCCTCTAAACAGACTGGAAAGATGAGAGCAAATAGAGAGCTGGAGGTGCTCACACTGTTCACTGATGAAGAGCTCTGTAATCAAGCATCGAAGACTACAAGTAGTTGCCCTGCAAAGGCTGAAGCCTCGGCTTTGCGGCTCTATGGGGTAATGCGGGGAAGCTGCAGAAGCTGCCATTTCCTTCTGGTGGGCAGAATCAGAGCAAAATGGGGTTTAGTGGTGATGAAATGCAGCTCAGGGAAACAATGAGGTGAATTCCTTTGTTGTTTGCCCTTTAAGGTGGAAGTTGTGGGCATTGCAAGAAACCTCAGCCCCACAGGGAGGGGTGACTGAGGTCACAGTACATTAGGGATTGGAAGGGACCTCGAAAGATCATCTAGTCCAATCGCCCTGCCAGAGCATCTCCTGCTTTCAGGGGCAGGTTGGTTTTAACTGCTGAATGTTTCCTTGTGATCCCATTCCTGAGGAATTCTCCTGATTTGGCTGAGCTCATTACCTGCATCCTGCTAATCCTGCAAGAACTGAAATGCACACCAGAGTTTTCCGGCGCTTAAGCAGACCTGGTTTCCACTAATCTCTTGCTGCTCTGGGGAATATCCTCCCCAGGGAAGCAGTGGAGTCCCCAGCATCAGATACTTTTCAGTCTCAGCTGGACAGGGTGCTGGACCAGCTTGTTTACTCCAGGCTTTGGGAGAAAGGTTGGACCAGACAATCCTCAAGAACCCTCCCAACCTGGGATTCTGTGATTCTCTGACATCCCAGACCGGACCTTGGACTCAAAGGGAGCAAAAGAATCACTGAATCATTTAAGTTGCAAAAGACCTTTAAGATCACCGAGTCCAACCATTAATCCAACTGTCCCAACCCACCGCTAAACCCTGTCCCTGAGCTCCAGATCTCCACAACTGTGAAACACAGTCAGGGAAGGTGATTCAACCCCCTTCCTGAGGGTTGCCCCTGAGCAGAGCCTGGCTCCATCCTCCTGACACCCACCCTTCACACACTGATCAACATTTATGGGGTCACCCCTCAGTCTCCTTTTCTCCAAGCTCAAGAGACCCAGCTTTCCTCAGCAGGGAGATGCTCCACTCCATCATATCTGTGGCTCTGCACAGGACTCTCTCCAGCAACTCTGTGTCAGTCTGGAACTGACAGGCCCAGACCTGGACACAAGATTCCAGCTGTGGTCTCACCAGGGCAGAGCAGAGGGGGAGAAGAACCTCTCTTGATCTACTAACCACCCCCCAGAACTGGACACAATATTCCAGATGTGGTCTCACCAGGGTAGAGCAGAGGGGGAGCAGAGGGGGATTGAGAACCTCTCTCAATCAACTGACCACCCCCTTCCCAAAAAAAATCACCTCCCTCTGGGTTGTTTCTTTTTCACCATTCCACCTTAAACGTTCTTGCTGTGAACTCGTGAAGGTTATTAGTCCAGCATGCAGAGAGCAACAGGGTCTGGCCATACCAAAGCAGATGAGGCGCTCCGATTCAGACTAGAGGGCCAAGGTTAGCCACTTACCAAAGACCCCCGCTTGTACTGACTATACCATGTGGAAGGCTTTTCTTTGGGCCAACGAGCCATTTTACTCTGTAAAACACGACACGGGTTAAAGGCAACAGAAAGCATCAAGAGGCATCTTACCAGTTTACCGCGCTTGAATTCACTGAACCAGGAGCCTGGGTTTTCCTTTGGCCAAGAAGTAAGTCTAGCCTAGTGTGGGGATGGTGAGGAGGGAAAAGAGAGACAAAAAAAACATGACATTAAAATAAATGACACTCATGTTCCACAAGCAGAGGCCGCGGGTCTGACCGAAACGGTCCAGCTGCCTTTTAAAATGTTTTGTTAGTCTTTACACACCAGTAACGAGACCAGTTGGCAGAGCCCTGAGGCGCCTCTCGAGCAGAGTGGGAGTGTGAGGTGCTGCCTTGGGTGCCCAGTGCTGCCTTGGCACTGGTTGCCTTTGCTCAGGGCTAATGGTCTCTGCCTCCCACACAGCCTTAGGGGAGGCAAAACCAGCAGGAGAGATAAAAGGGAAGAGAGAGGGGAAGAAAGGAAATATCAGAGGTAAAAGATGCATTGATCTTCATGGGAGAGCTGGGTTGGAAAAGCAGTGCTGGGCTTGGAGAAGGCTGCTGCTGCCTTAACATCAAATCCAGGTGCAGTGGGGTTGGGAAAGGCAACAGAATGGGAGGAAGGAAAAGCCTCTGCCTGCCCTCTGTGCAGCAATGAGGGCAGGTTGCCTGCAGTTGGTGCTGGACCACCACAAGTGATGGAGCTTCAGTTACCTGAAGGGGGTGACCTTGACAAGAAACGAGCTGTTGGAGCATCCCATAATCCCACATGATCCTATATGGCAGCCCCATCTAAGCAGCTGAATCACTTTTTCCAAGTCAGAGCCCACGGAGGCAGCCCGGCTGCCGCCTGCTCCTTCACCCACCCGCCAGCTCCTCACTTCTGCGTAAATCTGCCCCACAAACAGCAGCCAAGCTAGACGCGAGGGACTTGGGATCGTCCTGTCCTTTCCAGTACGTGACCCATAAAACCAGTCAGCGTGTTTCTGCTGAGTGAAGGATGGACTGGAAGGGGCTGTGGTTTATAATAGATTGACTCAGCCAATATTAATGCTGCTGAGGTTCCCTTTTTGATCCCTTTACATGGAAAAAGAGCAGGCAGAAGCTGCAGCACAATTTGCATTCTCAGGGGTCAGAAAGAGCAGCTCCACAGCCGATGAGATGGGGCCACAAAAAGCTACTTGTAGAACCAGCATGGCAGGAGCCTGACTGGAAGATCCTGGGCAGACTCTGCTTTTTGGGCTGCCAGCACCTTAAGGAGAGCCCTGGCGAGTTAATGCAGCGGAGAAGGAATCCATCTCCCTCTTTAAACAGCCTGAAGGAAAACTCCAGGAAGATTCACTTCCCATGTTATTTGCCCTGTGCTGGCACATAACTCTGGTGGGTGCAATCCAGGGGCTTTCACTGGAGGGAACAGCTTTGTCTGCACCTTAACTCAGCTGGAGCACAACGGTAGTGACACTGGGAGAGCTGCCCTGGGCACCTCTGCAAGAGGCCAGAGCAAGGGCTGCTCCTCCAGCAGCAGGGAGAGCTGCTCAAGGGAGTGAATGGGTAGAGGATAAAAGTGGTGAGTGGCTGAGCTAAGCACAGTGATACACAAACAGCTTCATCACACCTGTGTGTGGGAGCCAGGGAGAGCGCTGGGGCTAGCTGCAGTCATTTAGGGTCATTTACCCACAAGGAGGGGGGAGAAAAATTCCTATCATTCGAGAAGCCAATTCCTGTCATTCCAGAAGCCAACAATGTTCTGCATCTTTAATCCTTGCTTGGGATTGTTCAGCTCAGCTGTAACCGACTGGCTATGAATGTTCATGGTAGGGAACGATCTCTTGTCACCATGATAGAGAAGGGGAAGCAGAGAAAGAAGAGAGTTGTGTGGACTTACTCCTTCAGACTTCTTATCAGGGAAGATGCAGGTCTCTCCACCAGCTGTGAAATTACAGTAAACTTTGAAAGAGTCCCTGGAACATCCTTGGTTAGGATCAACCCAGTATTCACCTAGAGAAGGAAGAGAGGGGAAGAAAGAATCAGCACTGGGAAGGAAGGATGATGGATGCTACAGCCACCGTCCCCCCAGGGATGTTTCATCTCTGTCACAGGCAACTCTGTCTATTTCTTGGAAAGCTGGTTCTGTTCCGATTCCACATCACAATGAGGCACGTTACAGGAGTTTTCATTTAGGATTTGGGTTTTGCTTATGATTCTTCATCATATTTCAGTCTTGGAATAGATCAGAACATCCCAGTTGGAAGGGACCTAGGGAGCTCTTGAGCTTAAAGAAAGCGAGACTGAGGGGTGACCCCATGAATGTTGATCAATATGGGAAGGGTGGGTGTCAGGAGGATGGAGCCAGGCTCTGCT
>JAOXOE010000784.1:8649300-8671943 GCA_028565055.1 Phoeniculus purpureus | reverse complement strand
ATCCTGCTATGGCAGGGGGATTGGACTGGATGATCTTTTGAGGTCCCTTCCAATCCCTAATGTTCTGTGATTCTGTGATCACCTAATCCAACTCTTTGCCACTCACACTCCTCACGGGGCACCAGAGCCACCCCAAATTACTTCTCTTTCTGCACTTGGATTCACTGCGTGGAGCTGAGAAACCCGCAGAGTTTCCCCCCACATCCCTCTCTGTCCCAGGACACACCGTCTGGGAAATCAGGATGGCAGAGCTGCAGATCCTTGCAGGTCCGTGCTGGGTTATGTTGAGTGCCCAACGGGTGCTTCATTTGCTCAATTTCCAGTTTCAAGGAATTCAGTGAGCCGAAAATCTCCTCCATGCCATCAGCATAGTCCATGTAGTTGTCGGCGTTTCCGTCGTCCACCAGCTGGCTGGCGTCGATGTTTCGCCTGGTCCTCTTGGAAGCCTGGATGGGCAGCGGCTGGATGACTTCTCCAGGAGGACCCTGATTTGTACGGAAAGAAGGTAACTTCTCATCACGTTGGCAGTGGAGAAGAGGCAGAAGAAACATCCAAAGCGCCACCAGCACTACCCACTAAACCCCATGGTGGTACCAGTAACATCCCTGGCCACCCAGGCTTGAACACTGGGTCCACTGTCTCTTGTCATCTTCCTATTAGCATCTTCTCCCTTCACATCCTGCTTTCTTTCATCTCTACAAGATGCCAACCTGCTGCCAGGACCCCAATACGCTGAATCCTTGTCCAGAAATCTATTTTCCTAACGTTCCCACATCCATTTCATGCTTCTTATAATGGGTGTCTACTTACAGGAGGGCCTGGGGGCCCAGGAAGACCTGATTCACCCTTTGGACCTGTTGGACCCTAGGTGGAAAAACAAGGGAAAACCATGTGAGTCCCTCAGGAAGAAGCAGAGGTCACCCCGATCACATCCCAAACATGATTTAATAATGTTTGATGATGGAGAATAAATCTCATGAGGAGAGACTGAGAGAGTTGGGGCTGTTTAGTCGGAGGAAGAGGAGGTTGAGGGGAGACCTCATCACTCCCTACAACTATCTGAAAGGCCATTGGAGAGATGTTGGTGCTGGTTGGTCTCTTCTCACAGGTCTTTAGTGACAGAAGCAGAGGGAAGGGCTTCAAGCTTCAACACAGGAGGATTAGACTGGACACGAGGAAGAAATTCTTCCTGGAGAGAGTGGTCAGGCACTGGGATGGGCTGCTCAGGGTGGTGGTTGAGTCCCCATCCCTGGATGTGTTTAAAAGTCACTTAGATGTGGTGTTGGGGGAGTCTGGTTTAGGGGTGACCTTGCAGAGTAGGGTTGATGGTTGGACTTGATGATCCAAAGGGTCTTTTCCAACCTGAGTGATTCTAGATTTAACAGTCTCTCGTGGCAACACCCTTCAGACACACTAGGTGAGGGGGTGTTTCCTTGCACCCCCTCCAACACATCGAATTGGGCTACTTTTGATCCTTAGGTAAAAGATCACTCAAACTGCTTCACATTTTGCTGAGGTTTCCCACAGAAAGAAGAAGGAGCTTCCACAGCTCATGCAAACGTCGACGCCCCAGATCAGCTTTAGGTATCAAATACGCTCTGGAGATTAATAAAACATTGACTCTCGCACGAGAAAAAGACGTTAGGAAGTCATCCAAAAGGAATTTTTAGCTGCCTGCCTAGGAGATCTGTAACATGAAGTTACAGATCCTTCAGCGGCACTTCTCAGCGAGTTCTTCACTTGCCAGTTTGCCACCTCCTGCCTCACCGTCTATTTTTACTCCCCTCCGCCTCACAGCAGTCAGTTTTCTCCTAAGGACTAAGCTCTGGATTGCTCCTCGTGATCTTTTGCTGCGCTGATGTTCAGTGAAGTGCAGGGTGAGCAACAGAAAAACTCTCCCAATTATCAGCTCTGGGCTCAGGCAGCCTGAAGAGGCTGCGCCGGCTGCAGTCACCGCTGGCTAATTGCCTTAACGCCAGTGATGTGGAGGAGTCGCAGTGGGTTGAGAGCTCAGAAAGAGCTCCTAAGCCTCTTCACTTAACGATGTCTATACTCACCGATGATCCTTTAGCACCTTTGGGACCAGGTGGACCCTGTGAAGAGAAAAATACACAAAGGCGTCAGCGCAGTTCCCAGCAGAGGAGTCGTCAGTCTCTCTCCTCTGTGTTACAGGAGGTGGTTTCTTTAATTCCCTTTCTTTCTGCTTCCACTTTTCGCACCCACTTGAGCTCAGGGTTGCTTTTATTTGCCAATAGACCAAAAGCACTTGGGGCAGCCCAGTCTGTGTCAGTTCCCCACGCTCCTACCCTGGGGGGGGGACTTGGAGCATCCAGTGAGGAAACAAATACAAAGAGTGGAAGAACCAACCCTGTGATTGTAGACAACCCAAAATACAGGGGGAGAGAAACAGGGTGGGTTCATTTCCCTGCTTCGATCACTCTGGGTGCCCACGTGTCTCTCTCTCAGCTCATGTGTCACTCCCCCCAGTACTCCTGCAGTTCATCCCAGTGTTTGCAATGGGCTCAGCTAGGAAACCCCCATTCCCAGCAGCATCTTCCAGCCAGAAGGACTGAACTAGGAGCACTGAGGTGACACCAGAAGCACCCAGTAGCTCCCAAGGAATGGCAAGACAGCAACTCGCCACATACCGGTAATCCTGGTGGCCCTGGGGGTCCGATTGGTCCAGAAGGACCCGTGATACCCTGATAAAGAAAAGCAGAAGAGCAGTGAACTGCACGAAGCGATGCCTGTAGCTACAGAACTCAGTCTGCTCACACATGACCCCCTGGTTTTGGAGGACCCCATTCAGATCTGGAGCTGTAGTAGGACAAGAGCTGGACAAGAACTAGACCAGTGAATCTCAGATCTGATTTAAGAAACAAAAGAAATCAGTTCTAAAATCAGTCCTCCAGAAAAACAGCAGCTCAAAAATCCATCCTCCAGATGCAGATTTCATGGTACCATCCCCCCAGCCTATCCAACCCTTTTCAGACGGCCCTAGAGAATCTCCTTTCCACTAAAGTGGGTCATTTTGGAGCATCTCTGCATTTCAGTGTAGAATAAACTACATTAACAGAGAAAATGCTCCTCAAAAATTAGCCGCGGTCTCCTGCTGAGGTTGACCATCTCTGTTTCAAAGGCAGCAAACCGCCCCCCACCTCAAAACTCACTTAGTGAAGGTTTTATGGAAGACTTACCTGCTCTCCTTTGGGTCCTGCTGAGCCCTGGGGGCCTGGGAGACCTCTGTCACCCTTTTCTCCCTGCTCTCCCGGTGGTCCGATAAGACCAATTAAACCTGGATGGCCCTAGGGGAAAACAGCAGATGTCCATGATGATCCCTCGAGCAAATGTCCCCAGCAAAACTATTTCTAGGTACAAACCCATCCAGCTAAGCAAGGAGACAGGAGTCTGCAGCTGCCCCTGATACCTGGAAGTAGCAGAGAAGAGCAAAGCCTCACGATTCCAGCAGAGTCTAGCAGAGAGGGACCTGAGGGTTCTAACTGACAGGAGGCTGAACAGGAGCCAGCAGGGTGCTCAGGTGGCCAAGAAGGCCAGTGGCATCCTGGTTTGGATTAGAAACTGTGCAGCCAGCAGGAATAGGGAGGGGATTGTCATCCTGTACTCAGCACTGGGGAGGCCCCATCTTGAGGACTGGGTCCAGTTTTGGGCACCTCAGGACAAGGGAGGGGCTGGAGCAAGGGCAGAGGAGGGCAACGAAGCTGGGGAAGGGCCCAGAGAATCAGTCTGATGAGGAGACTGAGAGAGCTGAGGCTGTTTAGCTGGAGGAAGAGGAGGCTGAGGGGAGACCTCATCGCTCTCTACAGCTATTTGAAAGGACACTGGAGAGATGCTGCTGCTGGTCTCTTCTCACAAGTCATTAGTGACAGAAGCAGAGGGAAGGGCTTCAAGCTCCAACAGGGGAGGGTTAGACTGGACATGAGGAAGAAGTTCTTCCTGGAGAGAGCGGTCAGGCACTGGGATGGGTGGGAGTTGAGTCCCCATCCCTGGATGTGTTTAAAAGTCGCTTAGATGTGGTGTTGAGGGATCTGTTTTAGGGGTGAACTTGTAGAGTGGGGTTGGCCTCGATGATCCCCAGGGTCTTTTCCAACCTGAATGATTCTGTGATCCTATGATTGTCTAACAGAAAATGCTACAAATCCAGAAGGAGAACTGCTGCACCAGAGCACCCGTTGTGCTCACACTGAGCACTGACACAGCTCCACAGGACTGAGAATCCTGCCCAAAGCAGGAGGCTGCGGCTCCCTCTGCTCTCTGCTCCAGCTCCTGTGTTGAGGCAGCCCCAACAGCCAGAGCTGCTGTGGACAGCAAGGGCTGACGGAGGGCAGTGCAGCAAGGTTCAGCTTATCCATGTCACCTCACCATGGTCACTGGTGCTGTGTGAGGATGGGAAGCCTGGACACAGATGGATTGTGGCACCCACAGCACAGCCCAGTTTATCCCTCAGAGCACACTCATGGCTCTCCTGCTCTCCTCTAAAGACAGGTCCATTACTTCCAGAGTATGAGAGAGAGAACACAGGGCTGTGGCACCCCTCAGCCTTGCCCTGCCAGCAGCAGGACCTCTCTGTGATGACGTTTATACCCCCCACATCTAGACATGGACATCAGGTCATGCAGTGAGATGGTGTGTGACATCCTCACCTTCTCCCCTTTAGGACCAGAGTCTCCTTTCAGACCAGGCAAACCTGGTGGGCCCTGCAGGAGGGAAACAAGAGAGAATGAATTCCTGTAAAATGAATTCATTAAATCAAGCATCTCATGGAATTTGATGGCCTGGACATACCATTGGGCCTGGAGGACCATCTGGGCCAGGAGATCCTGGAAGACCTTGTTCACCCTAGGAAACAGGACAATTCCTTCAGAACTCTCACTCCTGACAGCAGTCTCCCAGCTGGGATTGTTCGGATTATTCATCCATCCTCACGTGCCAGGGAGAGTCTGCCCTGGCTTCTCTCGCAGACAGAAAAGGCAAAAGGATTGATGTTCCTTTCATGCTCCAATCTCTACTAGAAAAGGGACGTTGGTGGTCATGGAAACTCTCACCCATGGAGAGCAGGTGAGCAGATCCAAGAACATGCTGGGAGATGCTATTCATGGTGAGATTGTTTCCACTAAGGACTTTTTTATCTGCTGTAAGGCACAGACAGAACATTGTGCTGGGAGAAAGGCACCTTCCCAAGGCAGATGGGTTGTGGCAGAGCACCAGGAACAGCCCTACCCAGGAGCTTTCTCAGACATCGCTCAGTTTGGGAATACTCACCACTGGACCAGGTATCCCCCGCAGACCATCAGGGCCGGGTTTCCCCGGAGCACCTTGAGGACCAATTGGGCCAGTCTTCCCAGGAGGTCCTTCCAAACCAGCTTCACCCTAGAAGCAGGAGGCACCATGGTTCAATCTGTGCTGGGGCATCAAACCATCTTCTCAAATACTCTGTGGTGGCTGCCTGGATGTCACTGAGTGAATGCAGGGGCACCCAAAGCACGCAGAACCTCATTTGTTGGCTTCTCTACTGCTCTCTAGCCCTTACACACCAAGGCCAAGTCTTCAGACTCCTTCACTTTTCACTCCTTTGCCTATTTCTGCTCATTTCCAGCTCATATCCATGGGTCAGCAATGTGCCCTGTGCCTAGAACATAGGAGGTTCCACCTCAACATGAGGAGAAATTTCTTCACTGTGAGGGTGACAGAGCCCTGGCACAGGCTGCCCAGAGAGGCTGTGGAGTTTCCTGCTCTGGAGATAATCAAACCCCACCTGGATGTTCCTGTGTGACCTGATCTAAGAGATCCTGCTGTGGCAGGGAGGTTGGACTGGATGATCTCTAGAGGTCCCTTCCAGCTCATAATACTCTATGATTCCAGGAGCAGCCCTTGTGCTGTGAGCTCTTCAGAGCAGAAAGCCTTCCAGGGTTCAGTCGTGGGTGAGGAGCCAGCAGAGGACATCCTCCACCACCAACATTCTGGCTGCTGCCACAACAACCAGATCTATAATTGTGATCCCTCTCTGCATTTCCCCACCACCCCACCGAAACAGTCACAGTCCCACAACGCTGCGTTGGCCTGGGGAAGGAGGTGAGGCTGTGCTTGCTGTGTTATCTAGGCTGCCAAACACGGCCCTTTGTCATCTCAAAACAAGACAAACTTTCCTATGACCTTACCAAGCCCTCACTGTCTCCGCTGAGTTGATTAAAAGATGAAACAGGAGGTTACATTTGAGGCCAATGGCCCCAAATTCAGGTTAATTTGCTGTAACACACAGCAAACCCAAATCCTGCTGTTTCAGGGTTGTCAGAGGATGATCCTTCTGCTGTAGAAAGGAAAGGGGTAGAAGCAAAACCCCACTGAGCTCTTACCTTGGCTCCTTTCTCTCCTTGTCTCCCTTCGGGACCGGCTGGACCAGGAGGGCCCTAGAGAAAGCAGAAAACAGATGCAAAACACAATTAGATTGCAGTGATCTGAAATGGTCTGTTGGAATTAGCAAAACGATGCTACAGCCCCAGGGAAGGAGACAAAATGGAGACAAATCTCTCTGAAAAGCTTTTGAAATTAGCTTCTCGCTAAATGAATCCCCGGGCTCTGCCAGCAAAGCAGGAAGAGCAGCAGCAGCAGCACCTCACACTTCGTTTGGGTGTTAAAACCTCTTGAAGAAAAAGAAATCGATGGGATTGGGTTGACAATTTTGCATCAACTGCCAATGGCTGCTGCATCTATTGGCTTTTTTTGAATCATTGCTATTTATTTTCCACGCTGCTGCCTTGGTGTTTGCTGCAGATCCTGTAATAATGTTGGTTTCAACAAATCGATACCCAAAACCGCTCCTCAAACAGCCAGCTTACCCTTTTTCCTGGGGGTCCAGAGGGGCCTGGTTCTCCTGTAGGACCAGGGGAGCCCTAGAAGGAAGAGGGGAGGAGAGAACAAGCCATAAATGCACCACGAGACACACGGGAAGGAAAAGCAAACGTGAAAGACTCGAGTTGAGACGGAGAGTTTGTGCTAAGCAGGGGCGTGGGCGGGCAGCACAACTCTCGACACCTCCTCGGGGTGCAGGTGGTAGCTGGTTTTATCCCTTCCCACCACGCAAGACCATACGGCGCGGCACAGTTAAAGCGAAAAGCCTGGAGTTTGTTTTTCCCCCAAGTTCCTTCTTGCTTTCGGGGCTCTCTTGCTGAGCAGCCTGGAGGGGTGGCAGCAGCCAGGCTGACACAGGTAGTGGGGACAGACATCAGTGCACTGGGGATTGGGTGCTTGATGTGGTCCTAGCAGCTGCTCACAGAAACCCTGGGGACTGATGGGGAACAGACCTCAGCTATCCAGTTACTCACAGTCTGTCCAGGTTCACCATCGTCACCTTTGTCACCGGGGGGGCCGTCTTGACCCTAAAAAGGAAGGAGAAAGAAAGGAGAAGGTGTATTTAGGGTATGAATAGACTTGAGAGGAGTGTTAGCAGCTGCAGATGTGGTTCAGCCTGTCTTCATGCTATGGGGTACTGTTGCTTCCCATCTCCCACTGAGAACACTGGCTCCTGTGGACAGCAGCACCCCAGCTCCTGCCCTAAAGGTTGTAGCATGGTCAGACAGACGGGTTAATGGTTGGACTTACTACTCTTCCCCAAGTAAACAAAGAGCAAATGCCAGAGGAGCTGCTAGGGAATGAACAGCACACAGCCTAAACCAACAGGAGGGACCTAACAGCTCTCTGGTGAGACCAACACTTACAGCTGGACCAGGCTCTCCAGGAGGACCAGGGTCACCAGGGAAACCAACTGGACCCTGCAAAGAGAGAAGGACAACCACAAGTCAGAGGATTTCAGAGCTACCCAAGCAACAAAACCCCAATTCCCTACCCTCCAACTCAGTTGCAGATCACCTCCCACCTTCACATCTTCACTAATTCCATCCTCCTACAGCTCCCAGTTCAGTCAGATGATCTTTGGAGGTCCCTTCCAATCCCTAATTGTTCTGTGATTCTGTGATTGAGACTACACAAAGCTCCAGAGGCAACACATCACAGGTCTAGGTGATCCCGCTCTGGCAGGGGGATTGGACTAGATGATCTTTGGAGGTCCCTTCCAATCCCTAACGTTCTGTGATTCTGTGATCATCTACTCGTTCATAAAAGCATTGGACAAGCGACAGCAGAACCCCTGTAGCTTTGGGGATGAGAGGATTTTGCTGCTGCTTACTACGCCGTGTGCAACATTTTTCACATGAAGATCCTCTCAAAGCCTTTAATGACTAAAGCTCCTTCCCCATTCTTCTCCCCGCACAGTGTCTATTGTGCACTTGAAAGGAGCCCGAGCCCGGGCTCAGACAATACCCTTCAACTGATAACGTGACATCCCCAAAGCCCATCTGTTGAGAGAGATGACTAACTCCCCTGCCTCCTCCGAGCCTTCATGCCAGCTTTGCTTAGCGCACAATAAACGCCTTGAGCCAGCAAAGCATCAAAGAAGCCTGCGAGATAAATGCTTGCACCATTATCTCCAGTATAAATCAGCCCAGCTCCACTGGCTGCCACTGAGCCACAGCAATTAACATCAGCAGGGGGCTGACCCTGGAGGTCCAGCTCCTCGATCTCCTCTATGCTGGTTTGGAAGCTTTGCTTGGGAGCAGAAGACCTTGACAATACAACATCTCAAGAGCAAAGAAAACCTGCTACAGCTCCTCTCCACAGGGGTAGCAGGGAAGAGCCTCCTACAGCTCCTCTCCACAGGGGTAGCAGAGAAGAGCCTCCTACAGCTCCTCTCCACAGAGGTGAGTTTTCTGGCAGCTGGCAAGAAGGGCTAATAAGTCAAGGGAGAGATGGTAGAGCTGGGTCTTACCCCTCAGAAGGGACTCATCTCACATTTATTTTGAATGTCCTCAAATAGCTCTGGAAAAGACCTTTTGCTGCAGAAATCACAACACAAAGAAGCTGCCTGGCCAGGCAGGGGGTACTCACAGGGCTGCCTTTGGGACCATCATCGCCTGGTGGACCTTTGGGGCCAGGTGGCCCAGCAGCACCAGAGGGACCTGCTTCACCCTTTTCACCTCTTTCACCTTTCGGCCCCTGTAAATGAAAAAGGGTGGGTTCATGATTCAGGAGAACAATTTAGTGAGCTCTAGTTACCCTTTAACCCATCCTGAGGCAGCAGCTCTATTTGTATCTCAAAACATGAGGAGATTTAGCAGTCCCTTCCCACAGAGATTCAATGTTCATGTTGTTCACTCGTGGGCAGCCCGTGTTTGGTGACTAAGCATCACACTATAAATACCCAGCAACATGGGGATGTGTTGTCTGGTACCCAAACCAAGAACAGGGGGCTGGTTCAGGGAGCCCTTCATGCCTCTCTGACACCCCTTCAGCCATCTCCACCAGTGAAGAATAGCTCCTCTCCATCAAATCTTGAGCCTCCCTGCACTACTTACCGGGAGACCAACCTCGCCGGGAAGACCAGGCTCACCAGACTCACCAGGTTCACCCTACAGAGAGGAAAAGAAGGGGATCCCAGTTACATTCCAAGGCTGACGCAGCCTTGGAAGCGTGTGGGCTTCAGCCAGGTTTCTCCGGATGCTTTACCTTCTCTCCCACTGCACCAGGATTTCCTATTCCCCCGGGAGGACCTTGTGGACCATCTGCTCCTGGTGGTCCCGATGGACCTCTGGGTCCAGGTGGGCCTGGCGGGCCCTGAGAGAAAGGGAAGACACGTTTAAGCCACGTTTGGAGGAGCAATGGCTGTCAGTGATGAAAAAAGCAGCAGAAAAAAGCATCTTACCATCTGCCCAACATCACCCGTCTCTCCCTTCTCACCAGGAGGTCCAGGCAAGCCCTGTGGAGGTTTAGGGGATGAGGATTAGCTGTGAACTTCTCAGGTGAAGCCCCAGCTCTCATTACCCTGAGATGCCCCTTGATGCTTCAAATTACCTGCAAGCCCACTGGGCCAGGGGGACCAGGGAAACCTCGAGGTCCTTCATCACCCTTCTGACCAAAGAGGCCTTGTTGTCCTCTGGGACCTGGCTCTCCATCAGCACCCTACGAGGAAAGAGGCAAATGCAGCTCAGCAAAGACATGAGGTAGATGCAAAGCCCCATCTCCACATGAGAAAGAGGATTTCTCTGTCAACAGGGGACAATACTCACAGCCGGACCAGGCTGACCGATCGGACCCTGCGGGCCGGTAGGACCTGGTGGACCCTGTCATGGAACAGAAGTTCAACATCACCATTAGGATCACAGAGCGTAAAAAACACCTGCAGAGGTTGATGCCCTTCCACAAAGCCTCAATTCCCAAAACAGAGAGGAAGGACAGGGTCAAGCCTTCCCAGCCACACCAGCACCCCTCAGCCCCGGTGTCAAAGGCACTGCAGACACATCCAAATGTAATTGTGCTCCAGCAAAACATGATCCCAGCACTCAGTTCTGAGCCTTGTGTGTAAATTCATCTTCCTCAGGATCTGAGCAGCACACAAAAGGTGCTTCAGAGTTCTGCAAGGAGCTAGTCCAGGAACTACAGCCAGGCACCCAACTTGAACAGCAAGGGCTGCTAACGCCTCCCAGCACATGGGTGACAAGGGAACATCTCAGCCTGTTCCTGAGAGCTGGAGGCTCACGCCTCAGACACTCGCTCTGTTGTACATCGTGTGGTGAAGCAAAGGAGAAGATGAAATGACAGGAATTGAAATCACAGTGGCTTCTGTTTCCAGCAAGTCACAACAACATAACCGTGGTCCTCCGCAGGGAAGAGCTACAACACGTCCACCCCACTCACCTGCTCCCCTTTGTCGCCTTTGCTGCCCTTCTGGCCGGGCTCCCCGATCTCACCCTGTCAGGTACAGAGGGAGACAGTTAGCTCACTTGGTGACCACTTCTGTATCTCAGCATTCAAGCCACCTGCCCACATCCTCATCCCAAAGATGCCAATCCCCACAGAAATACCTCAGGATGCGCTGAAAAAGGGCAGAGATTTGGCTGCTCCAGGTGTAACCAACCCCTTTTACACCCTAAAACTTTCCCTAGATGCCACATGACTCCAGAACCTTGTCAGCAGCGATGACTGATCTGACTCAGCTACTGCTTCCTCCAGCTCAGAGGGGCTTAATGAGGGAGGGAGGAAATGCAATAGGGGGACACCATCTGCTGCAGGAGGAGCCCAACTGGATTTCAACTGGCTGGCACAGCACACCCAGCCCCAGTTTCCCCGCTGCTCCCCAGTTCAGACACTTGCAGGACTGTGAGAGCCATAAGACATCCTCGTGTTCTGAGCAGCAGCACATTCAGCCCCACGTGGTGGAAGCTGTGTGGTGGTAGCAGGGTCCATTACCAAGTTCCTCCCCAGAGCGACCCTGTGCAGCTGGAGGCTGCTCCCACCTTGTCTCCATCCTCGCCGGGGGGTCCGACAGGACCTGCTGGACCTGGCAGTCCCACGGGGCCCTGGATGCCATCCCGGCCAGCTGGCCCTTGAGGACCCTTCTCGCCCTAGTAAGAATGACAAGCAGGAAGGTCACACAGAGCTCTCCTCCACCCCTCAACCAACCCATCACATCCCAGTAACGTTTTACTCGGCTGCCAACGACCCCTTACTGCATGGACATGTAAAACCAGTTTCCAGCTGGTTTCATCAGGCTGCTGGTGCTTGCTGAGCAAAACAAGACAACATTTCTATCTCGAGAGATGAAAGAAGAACAAATAAATCTAAAGCAGTGAATTACCCAGATCACAGCAGCAATTTCACTGCCACAGCAGTATAATCAGATTTAATCTCAACCTCCTGCCATCTCCCTCTGGATGACAAACAAGACCCCAACTAATTCTTATTCCCACGAGGCAGTTCTGCCTGCTCCAGCACTGCCTGCCTGCTCCCTCCTCCCTGGCTGATCCCCAGCTACAGTGTGTGGGGGGGTTTCTCTCGAGGTCCCTCCTGAGCTTCTGGACAAAGGAAAACACCTGAAGTAACTAAAGCATCACCGTCTACTCGCAATCCCTCAGCCCCAGAGCCTTCAATCAGATTTGTTTGCTTATAGGAACAGAACAGCCAACATTTTTCAGTCTCCTCGTCCATAATTTAATTGCATGGGAATCCTGGGAGCTCTTTGCTGAACAATTAGATGTCATGTAAATTGCCTATTCATCTATCCACTGATACAGCAGAGAGGTGCTTGGTGGGACAGATGTTCACAGAGCTGATTCACCAGGGTGTTTTAGCCTCTGGACTAGCTGCTCGAGTTTCTCGTGGCATAGTGAATGCAGAATGCTTTTCACATAATCACAGAATATTAGGGATTGGAAGGGACCTCCAAAGATCATCCAGTCCAATCCCCCTGCCACAGCAGGATCCCCTAGATCCATTCACACAGGAACACATCCAGATGGGTTTTAAACGTCTCCAGAGAAGGAGACTCCACAACACCCCTGGGCAGCCCCTTCCAGGGCTCCATCACCCTCGTCAGGAAGAAGGTCCTTCTCACCACCTGTGTTCCAGCTCACACCCATTGCCCCTTGTCCTGTCACTAGATGACACTGAGCAGAGCCTGGCTCCATCCCCGACACCCACCCTTCACATATTTATCGACATTAATGAGGTCACCCCTCAGTCTCCTTTTCCCTAAACTATAGAGCCCCAGCTCCCTCAGACTTTCCTCAGCGGGGAGATGCTCCACTCTGTTCATCATCTCTGTGGCTCTGCGCTGGACTCTCTCCAGCAGCTCTGTGTCCTTCTGGAACTGAGGGGCCCTTTTGATAACAACCATCAATCACTGTAAACACCCTCGTGAAATCCTCAGCACTGGCTCGCTGCGATGAGTTTGAGCAGCCAACCCCAAGAGTTTCTGTAAATGCGTTTGGGAAGGAACCAGAGGCAGCAGGATGCCTCCTCAGGACCGTCACGGCACTGGGCTCGTCAGGGCCAGGAATAGCCATCCCAGCCCACTCCCTGCTGCCTGCACGTGACATTTCACGCTCGTGCCTGCAGAGCGCAAGACGTGAGAGATGCGCGGGCTGCCTGCTGAACGCGCCGGAGAGGGACCATATGGCAGGACTCAGAGCAGCTCGTTCTGCAGGTGCCAGCGGGATGCCTGGGAACACCGATGCTGCGGAAGCACGTGGCACAGGATCATAGGGTTGGAAGGGACCTCCAAAGGGCAACTAGTCCAACCCCCCTACAACAAGCAGGGCCAGCACTCACCCAGAGCCCCAGCCAGCCTGACCTTGAATGGCTCCAGGGATGGGGCCTCCACCATCTCCCTGGGCAGCCTGTTCCAGGGATCCCCCACCTTCAGATTTAACAACTTCTTCCTCCTGTCCAGCATCAAACCATCACCCCTCGTCCTATCGTTCCCTGCCCACGGGAACAGTCATCCCCAGCCTTCTGACAGCCTCTTTCAGGGGTTGGAAGGTCATTATAAGGTCACCCCAGGAGTCTTCTCCTCTCTAGGCTGAACAACCCCAACTCTCTCAGCCTGTCCCCAGAACAGAGGGACTTTCTGTCGCCTCCTCTGGACCTGCTCCAACAGCTCCTCACCCTTCTTAGAGGCTCCAGAGCTGGATGCAGGGCTCCAGCTGAAACCCCCCCAGTACTTCACATGGGTCTCCCGGCCAGGGCAGAGCAAGGTTAAGGATTTATTTGGGTTCAGTGGCAATTGCTGTTGCCATCGCATCCCTGGAAGCAGCCATGGGGTTGGCTCAGTTCTGTGCCCAGAGGCCTGGCCTTTGGCTGTTCATCACTAGAAGCTGGCACAGGCTGTCACTTCACCTCCTCAGTCCTCATCCCTTCTCATTGCCTCAAGACATTCTCGTCCCTGGGATCACATCTGCTTTGTGATAGCACTGGTGTCACAAACGGGGCGGTTCAGCAGCCAACGCGCAGATGACCCGAGTTGAGAAAAATCCCTTTTTAACTTAATTCCTTCATTCTTTTATCATTTGTGTTTAAATTCACCTACCCCAAGGCACAGCTCCACACTCAGCTTCCTACCATACACATCTCTATGTGACCCACAGCTGTTATGGCTTATACTGGTACTTACTGGGGCTCCCTTTTCGCCTGCAGGTCCTGGAGGTCCCTGGGGGCCAGGTCGCCCTGGCAAGCCGATGGGGCCGGCTGATCCCGCAGGACCACGCTCACCAGGAGAGCCCTGTTTGGAGAAGGAAGCATCAACTGGAGCTTCATCTCTACACAGACAGAAAGAAGCCCAGCAGTAGGGTGCTGCAAGTGCAACTGATGAGGTGACTGCCGTGGGATGACTTGGTACCAACCATCAGCCTAACGGGTCTCGCAGACCTCTTTATTTAATTAAAGCCCCTGGAAGGGCTGGGTTCACCTCTGGATGGTGCAGAGAGCTCGGTTCCTTGAGGCACATTACCAGCTTGGAAGCAGAACATGAGCCACCTCATGCAGCAGGGAGGGTGGGACGATGGGTAACTTCTTCCAGGAGGGCTGTGCTGAGCACGAATCTCAAGCAGGGGCAACTTTCAGAGGTGACTCAGGAGCTCAAATTGCCACGTCCCAAACCATCCAGTTCCCCCAGTTTGTCATGTGTGTTCCCAG
The DNA here is from genome assembly GCA_028565055.1 of Phoeniculus purpureus. NCBI lineage: Eukaryota > Metazoa > Chordata > Aves > Bucerotiformes > Phoeniculidae > Phoeniculus > Phoeniculus purpureus. Next base: position 8,657,405 of record JAOXOE010000784.1, on the reverse strand, counting down.
CTGACACTACAAACTGACTGAGCGACTACATGGGTGTCTCGTAGGACAAAGCAGCATCCAGTGAGTCGTTAGTGCAAAAGCACTGGGATCTGCAAACCCTCCACCCTGGTTTCCCAACCCTAATGGTGCCTATAAGGACGAGGATACTCACAGCTGGACCAGGGGGACCGGGGGGACCTTCGTTGCCTTTCAGACCTGGAGCACCCTGGAGGGAGGAAAACAAAGTTATTGAGGGAGGTGGGTGCTGCAGTGCCTGGACAAACCTCCTGCTGGAGGATCCAGCAGCCTCTACTCACAATAGGGCCAGGGAGACCTCTCTCTCCTGGGAAGCCTCGCAAGCCGGGGGGACCATCTTTCCCTGGAAGGCCAGCGGGACCAGGGTCTCCCTGCAACGAGAGTGATAAATCCCTGAGGATCTCCAGACTCCACAGAGACACTGAGAAACAGCGTTTCTCTTCTCAGCCACCCATCTCCACCTCTGGGAGAGAGGCAGGGGTCCAGGCTTGCAGGAAAGGTGAATCCAGTAGGCTGCTGGTCTTTACCTTGGTCCCTTCTTTTCCAGTGAGGCCAGGAAGACCTTGTTCACCTGGGGGACCTGGAGGGCCTGGATGTCCTCGCTCACCCATTGGCCCAGTCTCACCAGTTGGACCCTGAAGGAAAAGAGATCAGGGAGAAGGTGATGGTTAGCAGAGCAACCAGTGAAGGAAGAGGTGCAGAGTATCAGTTTAGTCCATTAGGTTGCAATGGGATGGAAGATGCTCCTTCCCTTAGCTGTCTCTTAGCAGTGCCACCAGGAATCCCTGCAGAGAAGCCTCCTTCAGCATCTAAAGGGACTTTGCTTTGGAACTGGGCAACATTTGTACTCGGCACTTGTGAGACTGCACCTTGAATAGTGGGTCCAGTTTTAGGCACCAGGGTATCAGAAGGACATTGAGGGGCTGGAGTAGGGCCAGAGAAGGGCAACAAGGCTGGGGAGAGGGCTGGAGAATAGGCCCCATGGAGAGCAGCCAACGAAACTGGGGTTATTGAGTCTAGAGAAGGCTGAGAGGAGACCTCCTTGTTCTCTACAGCTACCTCAAAGGAGGTTGTAGCAAGGCTGGTGCTGGTTTCTTATCCCAAATTACTAACAATAGGATGAAGTGAAATGGCCTCAAGCTGTGTCAGGGGAGGTTTAGATTGGATTTTAGGAAGAAGCTCTTTGCTGAGAGAGTGGTTGGGCACTGGAAGAGGCTGCCCAGGGAGGTGGTGGAGTCCCCGTACCTGGAGGGGTTTAAAAACTGAGTAGCCAGAGCACTTGAGGCCATGGTCAAGGGGTTAGGGAGCTGTTGGGATGAGAGCTGGACTTGCTGGTCCTGGAGGTCCTTTCCAGCCAGGATGACTCGATGATTCTAACACTGCCCTTGTCAGACTAGAGGCACTGGGAACACCCGGAACGGAAGCACTCACACAAATGAGACACTATTACAGCAGCTATTATGGTTTGGGGTTGGTTTTCTTAATTGAAAACTTCCAAAGTGCTTCATGATTACGCTGATCCCTCCTTATGTGGGGCATAAATAATGGATCAGGCGCGTTCTACACAGCAGTCACCAACCGCCTCTGCGCCGCAGACGGGCACTAATGCTAAGGAGGCTCCCAAGTGGCCCATTCTGGAGAAGAACCAAGGCCGTACGTATGAGCCCATAAGGTCCCCGCATGCTGGTGTCCGTGGGGATGGAGGCTGTGATTCACATCACGCTGCAGGGTGTCGCTCAGCCTAAGCGAAACGCTACCGCTGCCATCACTCAGTGGCCACGGATCCCGCTAACAGCGCGCGGCAGAGCCCCATAAAATTGCCACGGAATCTAATTTGCACTTGAGAAGACAGACGCAGCCAGGGAATTGCCCCCTAATCAGGGAATTTACCGATCGGGGACTTGCCGCTGTCATTAAAGAGGACAAATTAATTACTTTCTAATTAGAGAGTGAACTCCCCAGCAGTTCAGGAAGACTCAGCCCAAAGCCAGTCCTACTCAGTCTAGGACTCTGCCTACTAAAAGTGATGCACGAGCCTCACGTGCTGGTACTTCAGGAGTAGAGTTCTGGGTTGTGCAGTTACTATTCCCAGACCATGCTGAGTTCACTGTGACTAAAATAAACCCAGCCCAGCTCTGACAGGATCTGGCAGCGCTTGAAATGGAAGTGAGGGGTGTTTCTTCATCACAGCCCTGCACCACGCTCAAACACCCCAGCAGCTCCTCAGCTCCTTGAGATCACGCTCAGCTCCCTGACTGCTTAAAGGCTTCTGGTCAGGGTGTGTGGGGCTGGTTTCTCTCTCACCCTACACCAATTGTACACCAGGACAGTTCTGTTTCACCCACAGGAACCTCCTGATCTACAGCAGCCTTCAGGATAACTGTTGTCTCACTGCCATCCTAATGCCTGGATGAGGAGGGCTGGACCCACTGGGGTATTTCATGCTCTAATAAGAGATTTCAAGGACACCAAGCTTTGCTTCAACATGACTTTGCTTCCCCTGGAAAAGGAGTCCCTGTGCTGTCCAATCTGTGGTTCCAGCAGCTCCTGCTGAACCAGAAGAGCTGTGACCGTGCTGAGCTGGTGATGCTGAGCTGCAGAGGGTTGGTGCAAACATGAGCTTTTGCTTCTTACCTGAGGGCCTACAACACCAGGGGGTCCTGGAGGGCCAGTCTTGCCTTGGAAACCCTGTTGGAGAAAACAAAAAGAGAGAGAGGTGACCTTTCTGCCAAGGAGTCCTCCAGGGAGGGTGACAGGCTGCCACCGCACTGCTCCTCAGCTGAAACAGCCAGCCAGGACAGGAGGATGCCCCAAGACAAAAGAAAATCAAGTAGATCATTTTCCATCGATATGGGGGTAAAACAGAAGGAGAAAAGGATTCTTCAAGCTCAGCTCTGCTGTTCTGATGGTGCTACGGCAGTCTGGCTGAAGGACTGGCCATAAAAAAATGGGCTACAGATACAAACCTACAGAGGAAAGGGCTGATAAAGAGATCACTGCACGTTTCCTCATGCTGAGCCATTCTTAAAAGCCATCTCCCTTCTGTTGCTCCCCATTCTGAATTGGTTTAGGCTCAGCTTTGTTTTAGGTTTAACTTACAGGAGCTCAGAGGCTGAGTGATCACCTTCCTCTTTTGCACCAGCATCAATCTACAGCCCCACTGAAGCTCCCAATCCACCAGCTGTGGGGGATGAGTAAAGTCTTATTCCCTTTACCAACATCTGCTGAAAGAAACCACAAACATGCCCCTCTCTAACTGCTGATGAGGAACAAAGTCATAGGAGAAAGGGACCTGGGGGTCCTGGGGGCCAGCAGGATGACCATGAGCCAGCAATGGGCTGCCCAGAGCCCATTGCTCTACTGTTGTAGAGTCTCCTTCTCTGGAGTTTAAAACCCGCCTGGCCATGTTCCTGTGTGTCTGGATCTCGGGGATCCTGCTGTGGCAGGGGGACTGAACTGGATGATCTTCCAAGGTCCCTTCCACTCCCCGATGTTCTGTGATTCTGTGAACGTCTCCATGACAGCTACTTATGGGCCATTCTGAAGAGTGACAATAACAAACTGTCACCGCTGCAATTGTCGAGCTCTCCTCAGCCAGTCTTTAAGAAGCACATTAATTATCATTGCCACTCGAGCAGGCTGACAAGCCAGGGAGATGTCACTTAGGGCACACGGGCTGTTTTCTCAACGCCACAAAAGAGGATCAGATAAATCCTGAGCCAACCGTACTGTGTCGTGCTAAAAAAACCACCCCACCACCCAACGCTCCCTCCTCAGTGCTATCGGCGCTGCCTGCAGATCACAGAACATACCCAGTCACTGGTGGGGAAAGAGCAAAACATCCTGGTGAAACGAATGGCCCAGTTCAACTCTTACTGGAGAAAAAGATTCCAGCCATTTCCATGCAGAACTTTTCTTATTAATCTGAAGAAAGGGGGTTCCTTTTATCCTGCTGGAGCCTGGGGCACAGGGTTTGTAGAAGTTCTCACAGGGTTTTGGGTTGGTTTTGGTTTTTTAGAGCCAACCTTTGTAATCCTAATAGGGCCAAAGATTTCAGCATCCTTCAGCCTGCCTGTTTGCTACTTGATGGGAAGGAAAATAAAAGGGAAGTGTTTGACACAGATTTGAAGTCTGAGTTTTCCTGCAGGAAGGTGCAGAATGCGCTGACAAGGCTACTGACGTGGAAAACAGCATTTAGCTTGTTTCGATGCTTCTCTCCTCAATTTTTAGCACTGTGGAACAAAATGGGGTCTCTAAAGAGGGGCTTCTGCTAGCTGGTTCTGCACATCCTTGTGTTCACCCCGTGAGGGTGCAGGACAAAGCTTGTTCATGGCACACAGTCACAGGTTTTGTTCGATGGAAGGATTTGCCTGGGACAGGCAAGTTACTGGCCATGAGTGAAGAAGGCAATCGGGGTGAAATTTCAGAATGGGCTGCTCAGGGAGGTTGTGGAGTCTCCTTCTCTGGAGACATCTCAAGCCCGCCTGGACGTGTTTCTGTGTGACTGGATCTAGGGGATCCTGCTGTGGCAGGGGGATTGGACTGGGTGATCTTTGGAGGTCCCTTCCCATCCCTAATGACTGGATCTAAGGGATCCTGCTGTGGCAGGGGGACTGGACTGGGATCTCTCGAGGTCCCTTCCAGCCCTTGGTGTTCCGTAGGTGGCTCTGTGTGCAAAGGCAGGTTCTTGTTTCCCAGCCACAGTGACACAAAGCCAAGGGGGCATCAGGCTAGTGTCCAACACATGGAAATGCCCTTGAGACACATCACCCACACGTGACAGCAGAGAGGCACGGGGCCAGTGCAGCACCTGGAGTGGCTCGGCGACTCCTCTGTAGCTCGGCACACGCAGCCTCACCTGGGAGAAGAGCCTGGCACCGCTTCTAGCGAGGGACCTCTTCCTGCGGTTCAGTGGAAAGAGGAAAACGCAGTTGCCATAGCTACCCCCTTGTCACGGAGCTCATGGTGTCAGCGGAATAGAGACCCTGGGATTAAATCTGTGCCCCTGTCACTACCAGCAGTTAAACACTTCCAGGAGCCGTGAGAGGAAGGCTCTCGGCAAACACCTTGGCTGCTGATGGCCACCCAGGGGGCTCAGAGGGCAGCTTTGTGAGACACCCGGTCACACAGCTCTGGAGCACGAACACGCTGGCCAGTGCATTTATCCCTCTGCTCACCGTGAACCTGCTCGGTTTTGTTCTGAAGGTGTTTGTGACTCACAGCTCACGGCGGCTGGGGAAGGAGGGTCTCCAGCGCAGAGCCACAGAGGTGATGGAGGGAGGGGAGCATCTCCCTGCTGAGGGAGCTGGGGCTGAGCAGTGGCGAGCAAGCGCTGCCGTATCAGCCGCACGCTGGATGCAGCAGCGGGGAGGCGGGTGGCCCCGGTTGTCACACAGAGCTGGAGCGCGGGGTCCCTGCGCTGTGGTGCTGGTGGTGCTTTCCTGGCTGCGGTCACTCACTCCACATTTCCCAGTGCCGGTGCTCCCCTCATGATCGCCTGCTGGGCTAGGAGCTTGGGACCACTCTCAGCCGGCTGCAGGCAAAACCTCCTCAGTGATGCTCAGCACTGGGACTGGCCTGGCTGCCTGGCTTGTAGCCACCTCGCACCGGCTCGTGATGAGCTCAGCCAGCCTTGGGCTTCTCTTCCCCTCTTGCCATGCTGCCGCGTGAGCTCTGCAGGGTTAGACCCCATGGGCAGGAGTCTCCTTAGCAGCAGTGGGTCGCTGGGGCCCTTCAAAGCCACCAAGTGGCTTCTGCTATCCAAGTGAAGGGCGGATCGTTGTGCTGTTCTCCAGCCATCTCGGGGCATAGGCAGCAGCTCTCAGATAGGTTCTGCTGGGCTGGTGCTGGTACTGAGACATTCCCTGGCAAACAGCTGGAGTGGCTTCAGGGCCAGCAGCTTCTCTGGATCAGAGTGTTGACCAGAACATCCCATCACTGACCCCATCTGAGCCCAGCTTCTCTGGACCAGCATTGACCAGAACATCCTATCATGGCTTATCTTCAGAAGGGAACAACCTCATCGTGTGGGCTGCACCACCACCAGCACCACAATGACTCCAAAACCTCCCTGAAGCAGCCTCAACCCTGCTGCAGACCCATCCGTGGAGCAGATCTGCGCTGGTGCAGGTCACCCCTGGTGTAAGCAGGACGTGAGCCACGCTGGGGCCGGTGCTCACCTGTGTGAGGCTCGTGGGGCTCAGCACTGCAGCCCCTCATCGACCCGGTCGCACAGGGATACGGAGAAGCTCCTCTTCCTCGTGAGCAACGCTCGTCGGCAGTGCCAGCGTGTCGGCACGCGTGTGATCCCCCGAAAAGGTGGCGGTTGCTAAGCGACGCAGCCCTCTGTGTGTTTTCTGTGCTGTTTTGGTTCCCTCTCAGCTTCATGTTCCGCCTCTGGGGCTGCTTCGCTGGGTCCTGTTCGCAGTGACGGTGGAGGGTCTGTGCCCTGGGTACCGACGGGACTGCCCGTGCCAGCCGTCACGCTGGGGCATCACCCTGCAGTGGGGGCTGGGGGGGTGTTCTCTGCTGCAGAGGAGCTCCCCAGGCCAGGCTGGGCTACCCTGGCTCTGGGCTGGCCCCACAGGCACCTTCCTTTCTCCTGGGGAGCCCTTTGGCAGGGTTTAATGAGTTCATGAAGGACACTGGTCACAGCTGCTGCCTTTCTAGAGAACCAACCTCAGGGCTCGCTCGCCCTCCCTCTGTGGGGTTTTGCTGCTGCTGTGACCCCCAGAACATCCTTCTGCAAAGAGCTGAACCCATAACTCTCCAGCCTGAGCTCCCACGTTGGGGTGAGGCAGTTGCAGAAGGGGGAGAGGGCACCAGTAGAGAGAAGTTATCTTAGGTAAAGACACTGCTGCCATCTCTCACCGTGATGTTGTGGCAGGGAGGGGGTTCAATGTGTCTTCAGCTTCTCCTGGGTGACCCCCCATCAGAGAAGGACCCTGCCCCAGGGCCCAGCATTGCTGCTTGTCTCGGGGGTCTGAGCTGACGTCACTGGGCAAAACGAGGGGGAAAAGCAGCAAAGCAGAGGATGGAGCCTCCTTAAGGAGTCTGAAACACACTGTTAGGAAAAAAGGTAAGGAGAAGGCAAACTGCAAATAGAGCTGCCGCCGCCCCCTCTCATCCCGGGTTTGATTTTTCCAGCAGCCTCACTGGTGGTTCCGGACGTGATGCCCAGCGTGCGGCACAAGCAGCAGCAGCAGGCGGGGTGCCTTCCGGGGGACCTTCTGGAACAGCTCTTGTGATGGCTTTGTAGGGTCTGCTCTGGCCTGTCCAGCCCTTCCCTCAGTGACCGCTGCTGCCATCCCTCCTGCAGAATCTACAGGGCATTGCCCATCAGGAGGGATGCAGGGGTGGCCGCCAGGAGGGATGCAGGGGTGGCCAGAGAAGCTGGCACGGGCTGTCCCTTCCTCACCCAGGGCACTGCTCATCCCGCAGGTCAGTGCTCACTGCTCCACCTCCGGCGGCACAAACAGAAGGAAGCGATTCCCCCCCCTCCCCGTTCCTCCCTCTGACCCTGGCGCTGGGCTGCCCTCAGGCCACTTAGGTGCCAGACCAGTTAGCCATCAGGAAGCAGAAACAGCCTCTTCCGCCGCTGCCGCTGGGGCTGTGCGGGCGGGCAGGGGGAGCACCGCAGCTATTCCTGGGCATCCCCGGCGCCCGGCGCTAATTGTCGCTGCTTCGCTGGGAGTGACAAGGAAGGATGACAGCTCGAGCTGCTCTAATTGATGAGAGGAGAAGGCTGTAAAGCAATTACAGAGGAACACGCTTTCTGCTAATGTTAGATTTGTAATTTAATAGGTTTGTGTTCTATTATTAAAGCCGTGAGGTTCTGGGGGCTCATCTGCACCAGAGTCACGCGGTTCAGGCTGCGGCTGGGCAACCAGCAGCGACCCATCGGCACTAACCCTGCGATGAATCACAGGGTGTTAGGGAGAGGAAGGGACCTCGAAAGACCATCCAGTCCCATCTGGTTTGAAATGTGTCCAGATAAGGAGACTCCACAACCCGCTGGGCAGCCCCTGCCAGGGCTCTGGCACCCTCACTGCCAAGAAGGTCCTTCTCACACTGATGGGGAACCTCCTCTG
>JAOXOE010000784.1:8583422-8625298 GCA_028565055.1 Phoeniculus purpureus | reverse complement strand
GTTGTGGAGAGGTTGGTGCTGGTCTCTTCCCACAAGCAATTAGTGATAGAACAAGAGGGAATGGGTTCAAGTTACAACAGGGTAGGTTTAGAATTGATATTAGGAAGAAGTTTTTTACAGAAGGGGTGGTCAGGCACTGGACTAGACTTCCCATGGAGGTGGTTGAGTTGCCATCCCAGGATGTGTTTAAAGATCGTTGGATGAGGTGTTGAGGGATCTGGTTTAGGAGTGAACTTGTAAGGTAGGGTAGATGGTTGGACTTGATGATCCCAAGGGTCTTTTCCGACCAGAGTGATTCTGTGACTCTTCCACTGTAGGGGTTTCTTGACCACCCACACAAGCCAAGTGTCTGATACCCAGCTTGCATGTTAAGCATGACTGTCCTTCCAAATTAGGTGGCAATTTTTAGATGCATAGCAACGCCTGACAGCACACTGCCAGAGTGCCTGGCCTACCTGTGCACTACTTTTGTAAGGAATAAAACAGCTCTTTTAAATAATGGCTGGTACTTATTCAGGTGTGACTGTAAACAACTACTTCTATTTATCTACAGCAGACCGCTATCGGTAATTGCTGTATTTTACAGACCTGCAGTCCTCTCTAAAGCTCTGCATTTCAGCATCTAATTTGTCTCGGATGGGTGTCAGGAGAGCTTTCAAAGGTCTGCAACACCTCTCTGTAAGCACTCCCACGTACTTGTCCAGATGTGCAGATGGCCATTTACTGAAACCAAATTATTATGCCCATTTTCAGTCATTTTTGTGATGCTGTTAGGCAAAATTACAGCATTTTCTAATGGACTGGATAATCAGCCCTTGGGGGCGAAGCTCTTTGCCTTTCTGCTGTAATGAAAAGCAATGGAGTTTCCAAACACTGCCATTACTCAAAAAACCCAAATTTTAAATATACGTTAATCAAATCAAATGTCAAATCTCCAACTTGCACACAACTTACAAGACCCTAATAGAAATCAATCTTATACATATGTTGTCCTAGTTATTAGCCCTTGACACCTTGACATACAAGTTGGTAGTAGCCAAGAGGAACTGGAATCACTGTCTCCTTCCTTAATAAAATCTGTTTTCTAGTACTGATTATAGACAGGTCCAGGAAACTAATTCAGTTATAGTATCTTGCTTGCACAAAAGGGAGTGCCAACAGTTCTGTCCTTGAAGGTCAGATTTTCCTGACACTTACAGCCGCCCAGGAAAGATCCTAGATGAATTACTTCCTCTTTCTAAAGACACAGTGTCAGACAAGATTGCTTTCTCTGAATCAACTACTTACACACAAAAAGTTGTGTTTAACAAAGCTTAATGGATTCATTTGAAAGTTGCTAAGTCAAAAGCAGGACCTGGCTTCTCCATAACCCAGGCATACTTTAGCCTTTTTCAGCTGGCACAGTTACTCCTGATTATTTCAGTTCTGCTAACTGTTGGAAAGCAGAGAGGTTTCAGTGTTATCCAAATATTCTGCTAGGGTAAGAGCTATTCTTTAACTGTTTTTACATCTTTATCCCTACGGCTCTCTCTCTGCTTGATATCCAATGGCTTTCATCCAGAAGAGATCTCCATTAATACACTACAACTGCTATGACTAAGAACTGCCTTTCTGATCCAGGAGGAATCACAGAACATTAGGGATTGGAAGGAACCTCAAAATATCATGCAGTCCAATCCTCCTACCAGAGCAGGACCACCTAGACCAAGTCGCACAGAACATGTCCAGGTGGTTTTAAATGTCTCCAGAAAAGAAGACTCCACAACCCCCTGGGAAGCTCCTTCCAGTGCTCTGTCCTCCTTGTTGGGAAGAAGTTCCTTCTCACATTGTTGTGGAACCTCCTATGTTCCAGCTTACATCCATTGCCTCTTGTCTTATCATTAGATGACACCAAGAAGAGCCTGGCTCCATCCTCCTTACACCTACCTTTTCCATATTTATAAACATTAATGAGGTCACCCCTCAGTCTCTTTTTCTCCAAGCTCAAGAGATCCAGCTCCCTCAGCCTTTCCTCACAAGGGAGGTGTTCTACTCCATCATCTTTGTGGCACTGTGATAGACTCTTTCCAGCAGTTCCATGTCCTTCTTGAACTGAGGGGCCCAGAACTGGACATAATATTCTAGATGCATCTCACCAGGGCAGAGTAGAAGGGGTGGAGAACCTCTCTCTTGATCTACTAAACACCCTTCCAAGCCACCCCAGGATGCCATTGGCCTTCTTGGCGGCAAGGGCCCTTTGCTGGTTTAATGTAAGAGGCAAAGATAACGCAACACACTCACCCAAAGAAACCTCAACAATTTGCAAACATGGAAAGTTCCTTGAAAACCTTTGCGTGGTGACTCAATTGGCAATAGTTATCTTCAGAGATCCAACAGGCATCGTAAAAGAAAATGTCAATTAATTTACCTATTTCTGCCCTATTGTAAAGTCTGCTTAAAGCTAGGAAGGCAATTGCAAGTTTTCCAGCATTCAAAGAAATGCCGTGATTTCTTCCAAAACAGGAGTTCAGAGAAGAGGGCTGTTCTACTGAAATCAAAGCCGAGACCCTGCAGCTGTTCTGCTAAAGCAATAAATAGCGCTAAGAAAAAAAGAGAATACCCTGAGGGCCGAAAAGATTTCTACCAAAGACCAATTCACACTTTCACACAGAAAAGAGAAAACAACACTAATCTTGAAATCAATTCCCATAGTTAATATCATTTTTCTTGCCCAAACAATCAAACATGGATTTAAGTGGTAAAGCCGATAAGTTTACCATAGAAATTCAAAATAGATTAAGCACATTTACACTGATTTATCATGTAACAGAAGACACTATGACAAAACCTAAAATAAAGCAAAGAATGTAAATTCATTATAGCACTGTCTGTCTCCGGACTGCAGATTTCTGTGGTAAACTCTGTATTTACATTTGCCCCTCTTGTGTTTTATTAGAAATAATAAGTAACCAACAGCACCCCTCATGTACGGACAAAAGGCAACGGGTGTCAGCTGGAACATAGGAGGTTCCACATAAATATGAAAAGGAACTTCTCAGTGAGGGTGTTGGAGCACTGGAAGGGGCTGCCCAGGGGAGCTGTGGAACCCCCTTCTCTAGAGATGTTTAAAACCACCAGGACATGTTCCTGCGTGACTTGGTTTAGGTGGTCCTGCTGTGGCAGGTGGATTGGACTAGGTGATCTTTCAAGGTCCCTTCTAATCCCTAGTATTCTGTGATTCTGTGAAAGTGCTCCATGCGAAGAAAAAGGAATGGGAAAGGGATAGAAGATTATTAGTAGAATTAACCAGACAAGTGAGGGGAGAAGAAAGCCCAGCTATGTCTTCTGTTGTTCTCTCCCATCTGCTCTCTTGCTCATCATTACATATGGTCCAAATAACCTCATCCAAATCCTTTACTTACATGGAACACCCAGAGAAAGATCAGACAAGGTCCAGGTGTGTCCCAAACTTTCTCCACCTTTTGGAGTATTTGGATCTTGTAATGCTCAAATTATACTTGAGGTTTGGCTTTAAAAAAATTAGAAAATAAAATGGCTGCCCTCTTTTCCCCCTCCCTCAGCAACTCCTGCCTTCTTCTTCATCTTTCTATCTTGTGGTGTTGGTTTCTACTGATATGTGCTGGGAGGAGTGAATTGAAGTTGATTCCCTTCTAAGTTGTTCATTGCCTGCAGATCATAAGGGGTTTTGTCAAATGCTCCCTTTGTGTCTGATGCTTTAGATGGGAGCACTTGATTGAGATACAGTCAGGGTCTCTGACCCAGAACATTAGCGGTGAGCTAGGTCCAGAGGAGGAGCCTCCCAGTGTTACGTCATGGTCACTACAGACCTCAAAAGCAACACACGTAATTTGCCAGGTTGTTTCCTACCAACTCCTTTCAAAAGCACTATTTTAAAAGCAGAAAGGATAGCTAGTTTTTTGTATGTGCTGTTCAATTGAGATAATCAACAAGGGACGATTGTTGTGAACACAGTTGGTACAGTGTTAATGATATTTGCCAGTGAGGAATTCTGTTGAGACCCACTCACTCATTTCATACAGAAATGATGGAGTCCAAACCATAACATCCACTCACTAGTAAACTACATTTAAATCCACTAGTGTTGGCAAGGAGTCTAGCCTCCCTGCTGAAGGCGAGTGGCTTGACTGACATGAGCCTGTAAGGTCACAAGATCTCATTATGGTGGTTTTCTACCACATTTTCCTACTGTGGCTGTATGCACCCCTATAGGGATGTCATTCTAGGAGACCCTAACTTCTTTAGTGCATATATTTGAAGCAAAAGCAGGAAGAATTGTAAGTGAATGTCTAAATTTTGTAGACTGGAAGTGCCTTTTAAAAATACTCTATTCAGATGCTGGTGGATAGAATTGCAGGCTAAGTGATTTCTCTGTATTCCTGCAACACAACCCTCTGAGGTCAGCCCTGAAGAGACAGCAAGATGCTGATAAGGACCAGACAACAAGTTTCTTTCAAGCTATATCAGTACCTTTAATCTCAGAAGAGATAGAGAAAAGCTAACCTAGAAAACATATATATCATCATAACCAACTCCATGAGCAGTAATTCAAACTCCTTCTAAACATGAATAATTAAACACAGAAAGCAGTAGGAAGTTTAGGAATTTAACTTTCCATGAGGAATTAGCATTAGGAAAGAAGCAAAAGTACTCACAGTCATGCTCTCAGTGCTCTCTCAGCTGAAGAAAAGCTACACTCTCTTTCCATAAACCTTTAAGGGAACTGCTTCCTTATTTCATACAATTAACAGAATTTGAAAAATTGTAATGATCAGATTTTCCTGTACCAAATCCAGGTTCAGTTGACCTCAAGTTCAACCATCATCTTTATCTTTGAAAGCTCCTGGGCAGTTTAATTTTTTTCAGATCACTTTATATGGAAGTAATTAAATAATTTACTGAGTATAGACTATCAGGATGTGACATTAATCATTTGCATTTCTTCAGTCTTATTTGCATTTGCATGAGAACAATAAGTAATGAGAAGGTGTTGAAACAGATTTTGTTTGTGTTAAAGCAGATTTTGGTTATGCTAAATTCAGCTCTCTGCAGCTTGTACCTTACCCAACACCAACAGATTGTCTTCACAGAATCACAGCATCGTGGAGGTTGGAAGGGACCTCCGGAAGTCAAATTCATTCACCCCCACTGTGGTCAAAAATGGCCACCTAGAGGCGTTTGCCCAGGACCCTGTGTGTGGACACGTCCATAACATCTCTGCTGGAGTGTTTGTTTGTTAGTCTTCATTACGGATATAATTTGAGAACGTGTGAACATAGATCATCATCCTCCAGAAGCATATCAGAGCATCCCAAAGAAGAATCCCTCCACTTGTTCCTATGCAATCTGCCAAAGCTAGTACTACTTGATCCTATGACCCCAGCTACATTAAATTGACTGTGAATACTGCCTTCACTCTGTCAGGCATAGACTATCCCATGAGAGGTAAAAATCACTCTAGGAGAGAATATACCCTATGCAAGTATTGATCCAAAACAGTAGGGTATCTCAATCTATGCTGAGATCCCAACATTTCTGTAATAGAAACCTGCCAGTTTGTACACGATAGGGTTCCCAGATAGTAACAGCAGGGCTGTTACTGGTATAGCTAAACCACTTTTACCCCTTTCTCTATTCTGTCCTACACCAGGTCCAGGACATCCCTTTTGGTCCAGACAGCCTTCTCCTCTGCATCTATGTCCCATCTCTATCCCCTCAGTCGCCACTATGGTTGGCACAGGGCTTACTGAATATATTCTCCAATTGGAGAGGAGGAGGAGATGGAGGCAAAGCACATTTCTCCATACAGCAGCCATTCTCCCTGTCTCAGGAAGGCCAGTGTAGGGCATGCCTCTGCTGTCAAGTGAGGAATCAGAGAATCTGCAGATCTGGAGGAGGAGGGCATGGAGTAGAAGTTCAGATGCAGCAGAAATCTGAACGACAGGGCTGAAGAAGAGCAGAGTCGCAGCAACATTCTCCAATGCAATCTCCATCTCAATTTCAAGTTCCCCAGGGGTAAGACCCAGCTTCCAACAACAGGAGATCAGTTAAGTGAGAGACAAAACACTAACTACAGCCTCCTTCATAGCCCTGTATCCCCAAAGATTCCTCATCCAAAAACACCTAATGCGACTGTGACACTCAGTGGGGATTTTATAAGCAGTGTAAGATCAGATTAAAATGAGTTTGCTTTATTTCATCCTCTACTACCTCTACCCATAAATAAAACTGCCAGAGGAGCTGAAAGGATTATTCAGATGCTGTCGCTACTCATGTTGAAGCCAGAAGTTTCAGAACTTTCTCATTCATGTGTGGTTTGACAGCTGCATTGCCCATTTCAGCTTGTCTTCACAGACAGGATTTAAGCAAAGGGAGCGTACCTGTTTTGTTTTAGTATTGAACACCAGGCTCAATAAATAAGTTTTGGGTTTGGTCTAAATGTTTTGTGACTGGTTCTACTTATTCTATAATGTCTAACACAAAATCAGCATCAAAACATAAGACACACTGAAAACAAAGATGAAAACAGAGTGTTTCCACATTTGTCTATATTATGATTTCTCAGTGTCACTCCTAACAATTGTTGGAATAAATTGGCTCTTCCCAATGGGGAGGAAGATAACTACAAAATAAAAGGACGAAACAAAAACAACAAACTATGGAATCTGTGGTAGCAGCATGCATTAATTGTTAAAGCTGTGACTCAAAAAAAATGCAAATATGCAAATAACTTTTGATTTATATTCTCTGCTAGAATTTGGCAGTAGTTCACTGACATGGGACCTGACTCAGGAATGGACCGTACATCAGCAAAACACTTCTAAACATTGTTTTTCCCAGATGCTTAAATGAAGACTTTGCTGAATTAAATGCCGGTAACATTATGTGCTGCCATTCAGCAGGACTTGGACAGGCTGGAGAGCTGGGCAAGCAGAAATTTAATGAACTGTAACAAGGGCAGTGGGGAGTCTGGCATCTGGGCAAGAACAATCCTAGGTACCAGTATATAGCTTGGAGACTGATCTGTTGGAGAGCAGTATAGGAGAGAGTGTTGGGGGTCCTGATGGACAGCAGGATGGCCATGAGCCAGCAATGTGCCCTTGTGGCCAAGGAGGATAATGGCATCCTGGAGGGATCAGAACTGGAGCGGGTAGCAGATTGGGAGAGGTTGTCCTCTCCCTCTACTCTGCCTTGGTGAGACTACATCTGGAATATTGTGTCCAGTTCTAGGTTTCTCATTTCCACAAAGACTCAGAACTGTTGGAGAGACTCCAGCGCAGAGCCACAAAGATGATGAAGGAAGTAGAAGGAAGTAGAACACCTCTCTTATGAGGAAAGGCTGAGGGAGCTGGGTCTCTTGAGCTTGGAGAAACTCAGACTGAGGGGTGACCCCATTAATGTCTATAAATATGTGAAGGGTGGGTGTCAGGAGGAAGGAGCCAGGCTCTGCTCAGTGCCATCTAATGATAGGGCAAAGAGCAATGTGTGTAGGCTGGAACAGAGGAGGTTCCACATCAATATGAGAAGGAACTTCTTCCTACTGAGGGTGACAGAGCACTGGAAGTAGCTGCCCAGGGGGGTTGTGGAGTCTCCTTCCCTGGAGACATTTAAAACCAGCCTGGACATGTTCCTACGCAACTTGGTCTAGGTGATCCTTCTGTGGCAGGAGGATGGCACTAGATGATCTTTTGAGGTCTCTTCCTCCCCAGTCCCTAATGTTGTGTGATTCTGTTAAGTTATACACAGTGAAATTCACTTAAAGAGGAAAATTGTACACACTTGTATTGTTATTTCTTTTGCTTCTGGTTTTATGGCGCTTGTAAAACATTAAACAGTCACAAAGTCAAAGCTTCACTCTATCACCTCATCTCCTACCTCCAAGACAGAGAGAGAACAGTAACTTAAGCTAATTACATTTTTTAAATAATGTGCTGAGCAGCAGAAGCTATCTCTTAAATGATTTAGGAATTCTTAAAGCAGTAAAATGGTCTTTTCACTTTTTGTCTAGCAGTAATAAATGGGATGCTGATTTTGCAGAGGCAAAATAAAGAGCAATGTCACTTGATACAGACCTTTTTTCGGGTATGAGAAAAGGCTCGGAGCCAACCTAATTAAAAACAAGGTAGAAACTGCTTTTCATGAAGTAGACTGACATGTTCTTCTCTACTTGCCCAACTGAGGATCACCTTTCCTCACCTGCTGAACTATGAAACTTTTTATAGTTCAATAGGAAAAGGAAAACACAGTTTTAACATTTAGAAGTGAACCCGCATTAACTTAGAACGACAGTTCGCTTTTATATTCATGAGCACCCTGTAGCGCAAACATCGTTCCAACATTTTGTCCTTCATTAATTCATCTCACAATTAATTACTTGCAGTAGTTTTTAGGTCTGCTTTTCTATTGCTTTGCTTTACAGAATCAGCTTATTCATCTGCATGGGCCCTTTGTGTATGGAATAGGCTGCCCGGGGGGGTTGCAGACTCTCCTTCTCTGGAGACGTTTAAAACCTGCCTGGACATGCTCCTGTGCGGCTTGACCTAAGTGATCCTGCTCTGGCAGGAGGATTGGACTAGATGATCTTTTGAGGTCCTTCCTGTGATTCTGTAATTCATAAACATAATACATAGCTCCAAATATTGGCTTCCAGCTAAAAGGTGGTAGATATACATCAGATTTTAGGAAGAAATTTCCTCACTACAAGGGTGATGAGGCACTGCATGAAGTGCTCAAGGCCAGGTTGGATGGGGCTCTGGGCAAGCTGGTCTGATGAGAGGCATTCCTGCCCACGGCACGAGGTTGGAACTGGATGATCTCTGAGGTACCTGCAATCTGAATCATTCTCTGAGTACCATGCATTAGCCTCACTGCTGTAACTGTTCCAGGCTATTGCTATGTTAACCCTAGTGTCAGGTTATAGGCTTCTAATACTGAACATTCCCTCCTCATCAAAGTATATAACTGAGATTAAAAAAAAAAAAACACCCTCATTTTCCTTTTCTGTAACTGTTAGGCCTTGCGTGACAACAGAGAGACAGTAATTTCCTGCAAATAAAGGTGCACGGACTTCTGTTGGCATCACTCAACGCGAGTTAGCGTTGGGCTGTAAACTGAGCCTACCACAAGTGAAATCGTGGCAATTAAACCTGTTAGGAGAGTGAAGAATCTGCTCTGTGTCTCTTGCTTGATAAATAAACTGAAATAATAGCAATCATGTGACAGGACAGCAATTTACACTTGTCTTTTCACAGCGCTTTACACACGGTAATTGCTTCTCCGCAATGGTTCATCACCCTCATTGGAACAGCAACAGCCATCGCTTCCAGCCCCCACCTTCCAAATTCCTGAAAAAGGATGTGTGCCATGGGCACCACTGAGCTCACCAATTAATCATGACAATTAATCATGACACTCAGCACTTTTCTAAGAGCTTTCATCTCTACAGCGCCTCATAAACATGAAGCAGACACAGGAGCTGTGCACTGAGCTCGATGAGCAGTAATCACCATCCTCCAGGTTCTGTCAGGGAGGCCTTTGCAGGGGACCCTGCTTCACCTTCATCTTCAGCTCTGTCCTAGAGCACCTCCTCCAATATTTCAACCATCTTATGGCCACAAGGTCTGTATCTCTTCATTCTCATATTGAAGCTTAGGAAGCATTTCCTCACGGAAAGGGTAGTTAGACACTGGAATGGTGGGAAGGGGTGAAGTCACCAATCCTGAAGGCATTTAAGAACAGATTGGATGTGGCACTTAGTGCCATGGTCTACCTGATGTCATGGTGTCAAGTCACAGGCTGGACTTGATGATCTCGGGTCTTTTCCAGCCCTCAGTGATTCTGTGATTCCAGGCAACTGGATACGGTCTATGTTTTTCCAAAGTTTTTGTTCTCCCCCTTTCAGTCCAACAACAGCCAAGCAAATGACTCTTCAGCTGTTCAAACCTATCCATAATGTACCCCAGCTATTTGGGCTGGAAATAGCCTCTTCTTATCAAAATTACAGCTTTCTACTACAATAGGGTGAGATGGCATTGCAAAGCACAAGTCTTTGTCTTCTCTCAAAAAGGAAAGGCTTATGGAAAGCAGAAAGACTCTGACAAGCACTTGTTAAACTAGCTTGGACATGTTCCTGTGCAGCTTGGTCTAGGTGATGCTGCTGTGGCAGGGGGATTGGACTAGATGATCTTCTGAGGTCGCTTTCAATCCCTAATGTTCTGTGATCCTGTGAGGAAAGCCACTGCACTATAGATAAGGTGCTGCAGCAAATTAGAGATAGAAGTTTGTTGCCCAGAACCGAGAGAAACTTCCAAGGTTCTTTCTAGGTCTCATCATGAAGGACAGTTTTTGATTAACACATATGAGAAGGTAAAGTTTTGTTTCAACAGAAGTTCCCTAGTGGTAAATGTCAATATTTACTGTCTTTGAAGATGCAAAAGTCCTTCTGTTTCATTTTTTGACAAAGGGTGTGTTACTTCCTGGATTTTTAAGTTTTCCCCAGCCAAGTCTGCTCTGCTGTCCCTTATCCTGTCTCTAAGAAAAAGAAAAAGAAAAAATAAGGCTCACGGGTTCCCACTACGTTTTTCAAAGGTTGCGAAAGTCCCTTTCGTCTATTCTGAAAGAGGAAAGAAGAATTTGAAAAATAAATAAATAAAATACAAAAGCCAAAGAATTAATCCTGAAACAAAATCAAATAACTGAAAACTAAGAGCTTGCAACTGCACTGAAAAGGCCCTGCCTCATCCTCCCTGGGTCATTGACAGCATCGGTGACCTCTGCTTGAGCTGTCCAAGCTCGTTCTTCTGCCTTACAGCAAGCAGAACCTACCTCCTCCTGCCCACACGCTGCAGATGCACTTGCAAACCAGACATATGGTGGATGTATAATTTTTTGCTTATTAATTGCCTTGCAGAGATTAATTAAAAAATTCCTCTCTGGCTACTGACCTCAGCAAGGTCAGAAGTTCTGAAGTCGGGGCGGTGATGTTTTCCCAAACCAGCTGTCTTGCTCAGCATGTCCCATTCTGAAGCTTTTGAGTAGCAGCTGCTGCTTTCCAGAGTTTAGAAGAGAATACCTGTGAAGGTCTTCTACTGTACAGCCCAATATTTTCATGCCTGATGATAAGCGCAGAAGAGTCTCAGGAAAGAAGTTCAGTGGAAATGGAATGGAATACAAAGTCTACCCACCTGAATAAAGCCCTAGGAGTCAGTATGGCACAGACTTCTTCCCAAGACCCAAGGCTTCACCTGTTTCCACTCCACTGCTGGGTATTTATGATGTACTCTTGTTCTCAAACAGCAGTCAATTTTTGTTTGACCTACATGGCTGTTGGGGCAATAACAAAGGGAGGATGGTTTGGAAAGCCAGGCTTTCTTAATTGCTCTATCTCTCATAGAATCACAGAATATTAGAGATTGGAAGGAACCTTGAAAGATCATCTAGTCCAATGCTCCTGCCACAGCAGGATCCCCTATATCAAGTCACACAAGAACATGTCCGGGTAGTTTTAAATGTCTCCAGAGAAGGAGACTCCACAACTCCCCTGGGCAGTCCCATCCAGTGCTCCGTCACCCTTACTGTGAAGAAGTTCCTTCTCATATTGATGTGGAACCTCCTCTGCTCCAGCTTACACCCACTGCCCCTTGTCCTATCACTAGCACTAGATGACACTGAGAAGAGCCTGGCTCCATCCTCCTGACACCCACCCTTCACATATTTATAAACATTAACGGGGTCACCCCTCAGTCTCCTTCTCTCCAAGCTCAAGAGACCCAGCTCCCTCAGCCTTTCCTCATCAGGGAAATGTTCTACTTCCTTCATCATCTTTGTGGCTCTGTGCTGGACCCTCTACAGCAGTTCTGTGTCCTTCTTGAACTGAGGAGCCCTTTGCTGGTTATTAGCCTCCCATAACAAAGCATTCATATCCTTTACAAGAGTTGCTCACCCATCTCAAACCTTCACACACACTTCTCCCAATAAAACAAATGCTGATGTGTAAACTAACACTGCACTGCTGTCCTGTTTGGCTCCTGTCATCACACCAAGCTCGATTCCAGGCTTTAGAAAGCACTGTAATGTTCTCAAAGTACAAAAAGAAAACACAACTGTACTCCATGTCTGATTTCCTCTCTCCCTCACCATTTTGAAGTTATACTCTTTCTTTGCTTCCCCCAACAAAATCCCATCCAAAGCTAAGCCTCAGCATGATCCACTGAAACATCTCAACTTTCCTTTTGACTTCGGAGGAAAGTTTTTATGTGCAGAGTCACAAAAATCAGCGAGAAAAGAAGTATCAGGCAAGAGAAAGAATGAAATCTTTTGGGAAAGGAAATATTTATGACAAAAGAGTGATCTTGTCGGCACAAAGACTAAATTACAAGTGTCAGCAAACATGAAACAGAGAATACAGAAATTGATAGCAATCTGGAAACTTTAAAAGGCAGAGAAGTGGAAAAAAGCGCTAATATTTTAGACAAGAGATGCCTGGTAGAAAGCAATAAGCAATCACATTTCATACTGGGGGGTTTGGCAAGAAGACAGTGCCAGATGCTCCTGCGTGAGCTGGAAGATGAAGTATAGGGAGAAGAACACAAAAAACGTATCATGCTGAAATATACATGAAAACCCAGATGTTATTACTAACAGTGTTGCTGAGGAGTTCAGGAGTGTAGCTGGGACAAAGCTTTGTAGTGGTAAAATGTATTTCACTGTGGTGGCTGCATTCAGACCTATTGGTTTGCCCAGTGTTGCCTCCTGCAGCTGGTGAGGAACAATCCCACACACCAGTACAGACAGAGTAGTTGGAAAGTTGCTCTTTAGAGAAGGACCTGGGTGGGGGCTGATGGACAACTATTGAACACAAGTCAGCAAAGGCTGCCAAAAGCATCCTGGGCTGTATTAGGAAGACTATTTCCAGCAGGCTGAGGGAGGTGGGATGCTCCACTCTACTCAGTACCAGCAAGAAACACCTGCCGTGCTGGATTGAGTTTGGGGCTCTCCAGTGCAAGAGACAAGGACACACTAGAGCAAGACCAGCAAAGGGCAATGAATTTGATTCAGGGACTGCAGCATCTGAGCTACAAGAAGAGGCTGAGAGAGCTTGGACTCTTTAGCCTGGAGAGGAAGTAGCTCAGGGTGAGTTTTACCCATAGAAGGGGAGACAGAAGACAAAGGCAGACTCTTCTCTGTGGTGCCCAGTTAGAATCACAGAACATTAGGGATTGAAAGGAACCTTGAAAAATCATCTAGTCCAATCCTCCTACCAGAGCAGGATCACCTAGACCAAGTCACACAAGAACACGTCCAGATGGGTTTTAAATGTCTCTAGAGAAGGAGACTCCACAACCCACCTGAGCACCCCCTTCCTGTGCTCTGTCACCCTCACTGGGAAGAAGGTCCTTCTCACATTGATGTGGAACCTCCTCTGTTCCAGCTCACACCTGTTGCCCCTTGTCCCATCACTGGGTGCCCCTGAGCAGAGCCTGGCTCCATCCTCCTGACACCCACCCTATCCATGTTTATCAACATTCATGGGGTCACCCCTTAGGCTCCTGGTTTCCAAGTTCAACAGCCCCAGTTCCCTCAGCCTTTCCTCAGCAGGGAGATGCTCCCCTCCATCATCTCTGTGGCTCTGCACTGGACTTTCTCCAGCAGCTCTGTGTCCTTCTGGAACTGAGGGGCCCAGTGAGAGACAAATGGCAGTGAAACTGCTTCACCACACAAGATGCTGGGACACAGCCAGTGATTTTAATTTGAAATAATTCTCTTGCAGCGCATTCTCAGATCTGCTAACGGCCACGTCTGCGAATTGAAATGATTTCTTATCTTAAAGAAAGACAGAAGTTGGTCACACTTAAGCCCTTCTTGTTGCTTCCTTTGACAAGTCTAATCACCACAAGCCAGAGGATGGAGTAAAATCAGCATGGGAGATGTCGACAGAGCAACTGAGCACCATTCATCCCAGTTCCAGAAACCCTCTTTTTACTGGATCCTACTCACATGCTACCGACACTTGGGGACCATCCAAACCAGCCAGGAGTGCTTATGCAACTACAACCTCAACACCACACAAAACCCCCAAGATGACAGGAGTGGGATGTGTGGGCTTGCAGCTCTCCCTAAAATATCCAGCTTCTGTCTCTCCTCCTCGTTTGCACTGGCCCAGATGGACAGAGAGGTCCTGGACCAGCCCTGGCTGGCTGTGGGACAGCTCTTGTGCAATGCTCTGGGCGCTCAGGAATGGTTTGGCAGCAGAGCCAGTTCCTAGCAGAAACTGTAGCTGATGCAGTCGTCAGCTCCACTCCCACGACACTCACCCTGCGGCCGGGTTTTCCTGCTGGACCAGGAGGACCCTGGATGCCTCGTGGACCCTGCAAGGCATCAAAGAGAGAGGTGTCATCAGACAAAGACACTAATCAGGAACTGCTGAGGGTGTTGGGGTCACCAGAGGTATGAAATGGGAATTGAACCCCTCACGCACAGCCTGTTGCTCAAAACACACAAGGAAGGCTCAGGACTGAGCATTGCTGGACAGTTTATCTGTGAGGAAGCTTTTACCCTGCAAGCAGCTCCATGTGGTGGAGACAAATCACTTCCCCCATCATTAGAAAATGGGAACTTTCCCTTAATGCAGGATTTACAGCTTGGAAGAACAATTTCCTGAGCATTGGCAAACTCTCTACACTCCAGCCTATCTCGGATTTACAGGATTCCTCTGCAGATGTCTTTGCAGGAAGGGACTACCACCTGCAGAAGTTTTTGCTGCTGGCTTAAAATGATGTCTCTGAGTCTGCATTTGGATACTTGAAGGGCATTTATATGCAAAACACAAGTTCCCAAACCTTCCTGCTCTCAGCTGGCACTGGAGGGTACTGAATGATTCCTTCAGAACAGCCTCTCAAGCAGGGCTGGCTGCTCCATGCCTTCACTTCCCCCAGATCCCAGCCTGCTTATACTCACCTGAGGTCCCATTTCTCCAGCTTCTCCCTTCAGCCCACCACTGCCTGGGGGTCCCTTTGGACAGAGAACATCAATTAGCAGTTTTCCACAACAGAGGAACTTGTGAGCCATTCATGCAGGGAACCCAGCTGGGTCTGCTCAGACCTTGCTTGCCCCATCACTCACCATGGGGCCCGGCCGTCCCGTCAGACCCATCGGACCCGCTGGTCCTCTCAGCGCCAGCTGCAACAGAAAGAGAAACGCTGCTCAGCTGTGTATCTGCTTTGTTGCTGTGGTGAATCAAAGCCACCATCAAGTGGAATGATGGAACACCAGGTTGGAAGGGACATCAAGGACCACCTGGTCCAACCTGCCTTGGCAAAACATGTTTTCTCCATGCCCTGAGAAGCAGGAACCCTTGGAGCAATGTCCATACCCTCAATGAATTTGCCCAAGAACATCCAACCTGCTGCCCCACCAACTCTTTTCTGCATCCACAAACGGGCAAAACCCCTGGATGGTGCCTGGGTCTGCTGAGATGGCAGACGGACCTTCATCCCAACCCCCCTGTGATCATCCTCACCCCATAAACCCACTCTGCATCGGGTATTTCATGTACAAACCCCCTGTATAGGTGCAGGCAGATCCACTCGTGTCCTGGCCCAGGGCAGATGGAGGGACCTGCGTTTAAACCCAATGAGAATCCACCTCTGCAGCTCAGACATCACCACAGACACAATCAAATGCTTTTAGCACCAAATGATTCAAAAGAAATGTCATAGCTTTGCCTGAACAGGCTGTAGGGCTGGTTCACAGGTAGTCGCAGCCCCAAATCAGCTGTGGAGGATTTCTTCCTTTATGACCCTAGAAGTTCAATCTTAGAGGAATTTTTTTCCCTTTTTTTTTTGACTATTGAATCTCCTGCAAACAGAGTGACAATTCTATTTCACAGAACCCAACAATTATTGAGGCTGGAAAAGCCCTCTGAGCTCTGCAGCCCAGCCCAGAACCTAACATCACCCCATCGGCCACACCAGGGCACTAAGGGTCACAGCCAGGCTGGCCTTCAACACCTCCAGGGATGGGGGCTCCACCATTGCCCTGGGCAGTCCAGTCCAGTCCAGGCTCTGATCACCCTTTGTGTGAGGAAGAGCTTCCTAAAATCCAATCTCACCCTCCTCTGGCAGTTTCAGCCCTGCCCTCTCATCCTGGCAGTGGCTGCTTGGGAGAAGAGCCTGATACTGACCTGACTACAACTTCCCTTCAGGGAGCTCTACAGAGGGAGAAGGTCCCCCCTTGAGTCTCCTCTTCTCCAGGCTCAACACACCCAGCTCCATCAGCCTCTCCCTCTGATCCCTTCCCCAGCCTCATTGTTCTTCTGGACCCGCTCCAGCCCCTTAATCTCTTTCTGGAAGCGAGCGGCCAAGCACTGCTCCCAGTACTGGAGGGGAGGCAACGGGGGGACTTTCAGTTCTGTACTGAAGAAGTCGTGGAGCCATACATCAAGGCACTAATTTCCACGGTGGCTAATAGGGCCGGTCCCTACTTTCAAGCGTCACTCGGACAATTTGTTCCCTCATGACAATTCAACACTTGGAAAGAGCTGTAATTAGCTGCTGCACGTCGGTAATTAAAACCAACCCTCGACCGCACTGGGAACGGCAGAAATACTGCCCAAACGCTGCACTCTGCGGCATCTTCTTACAACAGGCCATTAAAAGGGAGATGCTCTGAAACCCTGCTGGCTGGGATCGGCTTCGGTGTCTGATGGAAGGCAAATTTTAAAGGAATAAAACAACCTAATAATGCAATTAGCAACAGTGGTAACAAGAGAAACAAACCCCAACTAGGGAAAGAAGACATCATTCTCCTCCCTACAGGACTCCGTTTCTATTCACAGAATCATAGAAGATTAGGGACTGGGAGGGACCTCGAAAGATCCTCCAGTCCAATCCCCCTGCCACAGCAGGGTCACACAGGAACATGGCCAGGAGGGTTTGAAACATCTCCAGAGAAGGAGACTCCACAAGCTCCCTAGTCAGCCCGTCCCAGTGCTCCTGCTATATCCTGTCACCTCCCCACAGAAAGAAAACAAGTCATTTATTTCCCTTTCTGCTTCAATATCAGAGTTTTCAGCTGAAATTGTCTGAGAATTGTCTGGGGAATTGGACTAGATGATCTTTCGAGGTCCTTTCCAATCCCTAATGTTCTGTGATTCTGGGGGAAGAGGTTGAAGTGAGAGAAGAAATGGATTTTGTTTTTTCCATTATGGAAATATTTCAGCTCTTCCTCCACAGCCCCAAAGTCACCCAGGATTTCTTGGGGGTTTTAAATATGGTTTTTTCCCCTAAAAAAAGCCACACAATCAACCCCATCTTAGATGAGAGGCTGTCACCACCACCAGCACTGTGGATGGTGCAAGTATGATGGCATCTCCTCTGACATCTCCTAAGTCACCGGTGACAGAACAAGAGGAAGTGGTCTCAAGTTGTGCCAAGGGAGGGTTAGGCTGGACATCAGGAAAAACTTACTGATTTAAAGGGTCATCAGGGGTTGGAACAGGTTGACCAGGGAAGGAGTGGAGACACCGTCTCTGAAGGGGTTCAAAAAACTAGGAGCTGTTGACCCTCAGGAACAGGGTTTAGTGGGCAGGGTGGGGTTAGGTTGATGGTTGGACTGGATGAGCTTAGCGGTCTCTTCCAACCTTAATGGCTCTGTGATTCTGCGACATGTTCATCATGGTCCTTCTTCGCTTCCTCATCCTCCTGCTGCAAAAGACACCCCCAGCACCCTCCACTTACCCTGGCCTGCTGCAGGATGGCTTGGGCTTGGGCTTCCTGGGCTGACACCATAGGTCCTTTAGAGCCAGCATCTCCTCCTCCGCTAAAGCGAAACTGATGGGAACAAGATGGAGAGAGAGCGGGTCACAGGCTTGCTGTCCCTTCACCCTCACGCTAGCTTGACTCCGAAACAGCTCTGTTCAGCATGACCGACCCAACCCCATCCCTGCCCTTACAGACCACCTCATTCACCATCGCTTTGCCAGGTCACCCAGAGCTCCCAGGCGCAAACCAACCGATTCCCACGTCCAAAGCCGCCAGTAAGGCACAATAAGAGGGATTGTGGGCTCTGAACTGGAAGGACCTCGCACACCACCATTCAAACCCAACTGCAAAGTTCTCACAGGGCTGATACTCCCTGTGTGGCTGCTGCTTGGCCAGGAGACCCCCAGAGATGGGGTTGTATCAGGTTATTTGGCTGTAGCTGCCTGTTTGCCCCGGGACAAAGGCTGTTATTTCTCAAGGGTGGTTGTGTAGCTTCAAAGAACAGTTTGGCCTATTGTTGAAGCCAACATCCTTCAGCAAATAAAGCACTAAAAAAACCCAGCCCGAGCATTAAAGCTTTATTTTCCCAAACTTGAAAGGGAAAGAATTGAATGTTTTTTTCTGCTTCTTCCAACCCCCCAACAGCTCCCAGCCCACTTTCCAGGACACACACACACACCCCCCCACCCCCTTCTCCTGCCTTAAGGACATGTGTTTGGGGTTTCGCAAGAAGGACTCTCCAGGCTGCAGAACCTACTCTGGACGGCTCTTTTCACCTCCCTTTCACCTCTGCGTTTCACTTGGTTGGCACTGGCCGTAGAGCACACGAATCTGGCAAGCAGATTCAATAAGAAATGCAATTTATAGGGCGATGACTGGGTATCGGATGGGGCCAACAAACTCATTGTATTGGCCAGCTAAGACCCACGTTGAGCACTTGGTCCAGGCTGCCCTAGACACCCCGCCAGGAACCTACACAAGTCTCACCCGGCCATTTGGAGCCCGGACAAGAGTGCTGTGGTTTTGCACTCAAAAACTCCTTCCTTTTGGTACCTAACCACTTTATTTTCAGCAGCTGCTTTCCTTAGGGCTCTCTCACATCAAAGCAGGCACAAAGTGCAACCACTCTTCTAGCATCCCTGGCCCAAGAAGGGCGATGGGATGAGATTGGATCTGAGGAAAAATTTCTTCCAGAAAGAGTGGAGAGGGCTTAGAACAGGCTGCCCAGGGAAGAGGTGGAGGCACCGTCCCTGGAGGGTTTCAACAAACAGGCAGACAGGGTGTTTCAGTAGATGGGTTAGTGGTTGTAGGGCAGATGGCTGGACTTGATGATCCTGAAGGTCTTTTCCAACCTGGATGATTCTATTCTCTTCTATGACTGGGTACCTGCTTCATGTAGGAGGTAATAAACCCAATGCAAATTGATCACTGATCAAAGGAGATCAGCTCATCCAGGTGCTTATGATTCTAGCATCTGCTCTGGAGATCTGTTCGAGGTTCCTCACAGTAGGAGGGAGGGTTTTGCCTCGAAATTGGGCCCTTGAGGATTGTCTTCAGTTGTTTCTACATGACTTGATCAAGGTGATCCTGTGGGGAGTGGGGGGAGGCTGGACTAGATGATCTTTCGAAGTCCCTTCCAATCCCTAATGTTCTGTGATTCTATGACTTTCACTCCCCAACACCATGCTCAGTCAGAAACACTTAAGCTTATTCCTTGCTTACGGCTATTGGACCCTGCGTGCCCTGTGCTTTTGCCCAGTGAAGAAGTCACAGTGCTTTGCTTACAGCTATTGGACCCTACGTGCCCTGTGCTTTTGCCCAGTGAAGAAGTCACAGTGCTTTGCAAAAAGCAAATTTCCAAGGGGAATCCCCTCCAGATCCATTTTTGATACCAAGAAAAATAATGTCCTTGTTATAAAAGATATGAGAGACTTCTCCAAGAGCAGGCACTAAAAGCAGGAGCAAAACCAAGAAACCTGACTTTATTTTTATCTAAATGCCTTTTTTAGCAACACTTGTACTTACAGGCAGCATCAGCATTGTCCCTGGTGGTCCTGGCAAACCATCTGCTCCTGGAAGACCTGGGCGACCAGGGGGTCCCTGAAAGAAGAAGAAACAAATATAAACTTCTTTAGTCTACAGAGGAGAACTTACTGTTCTCTCACCTAACAGGAGGTTGTAGCCAGGCTGGTGCTGGTCTCTTCTCCCAAATTACTAATGATGGGATGAGGGAAAATGGCCTCAAGTTGCATCAGGGGAGGTTTAGATTGGATCTTAGGAAGAAGTCCTTTGCTGAGAGGCATTGGAACAGGCTGCCCAGGGAGGTGGTGGAGTCTCCACCCCTGGAGGGGTTTAAAACCTGAGTATCTAGAGCACTTGAGGCCATGGTGTAGGGGTTAGGGAGCTGTTGGGATGAGGGCTGGACTTGCTGATCCTGAAGGTCCTTTCCAGCCAGGATGATTCTGTGATTCTTTAATGTCATTCTAGTTCCATCCATACGTTAGTCACACGACAAAATGCTCCACTTTCTTGACAGACAGGCACCCCAAAGCAACAGCAAGTTCTGTGGAACCACATCCCCAAGCACACAGGATTTTCCTTCCTAATTCCCTCTCCTTATGCCCTGGCCCCTCTCTTTCCAGCCTCTGCCCTATGCAGTCGCTCAGCGAGCAAAGAGAAGCCTCTGTCACGTTCCGTGTCAATGGGATCAATGTTTAGTCGGGTCTGTTAAAACCTATTAAAAAATACACAAAACTTCCCAGCTCAGAGCAACAAGATGGAGAGCTGGAAAGACAAATACCCTTCCACGTGTGTTCAGTTGTCTGGGTCATCCCATTTCTCTCTCTTCTAGCTTTTTTTAAGTGCTGCGAGGCTATTTCCATCTACAATGGAGCGATCCCAACAGCAGCTGTAAATCAACAGAACTCTGAGGATCTCAGTGGAGCTCTGTGGATTAACACTGGTTATCTTTGACCTGAACTAAAGAAACGAGGGTGCAGTGAAGGAGCTATCGATGAAGCCATGAATACTCAAATAAAGCCAGTGTTCCTAGAACAGCCCACAGATGATTTCTATTCCCAACTGCGCACTCGGCAGCCCCCTAAATTTCACATCCATCCGGCCATCCTACATGCAAACGAGGATGACGTCCAACCACCCCACAGGTATGACTCACTGCAAGTTCCACAGCAGCTGATGAAGGGAGCCACAAAGATGATGGAGTGGAACATCTCCCTGATGAGGAAAGGCTGAGGGAGCTGGGTCTGAGGGTTGTGGAGCCTCCTCTGGAGACATTTAAAACCCGCCCAGATATGTTCATGTGTGACTGGATCTAGGTGATGCTGCTCTGGCAGGGGGATTGGACTGGATGATCTTTTGAGGTCCCTTCCAAACCCTAATGTTCTGTGATTCTGTGATCGTATCCCAGGGAGGCCAAGAGGAGCCCTGCTGCCCATGTCATGGCAAGAGAGACAGGAATGCTTGCCCAACAGCTTGAGATGGAGCACTTGGCACTCCCCTGTTCAGTAAATAAATCCACCAGTGAGAACCTAAGCTCTTGGAACAGCAAGTACCACACATGGATGTTAGTTCTCACACTTTTCTTCTGCCTGAAGCCCTCTGGCCCCTGCAGATGCCAGGCAAAGGCAAATCTAACCACCACTGCTGCATCTCTCACAGAACTTACGGAGACTCAGAAGAGACAGACCTCATCCTAAAAAGCCAAACACTCATCCCACAAAGCAAAGGGAGGTGGTTAAAGGTGGGAAAGGGAGGAAGGGCGAAAAAGAAACAGGCAACAAACTCCCTAAAAATCAGAATATTTAGCAAAAAACCCACCAAGCAAAGCAAAACGTTTGTTGTGTTATCCTTGCCCCAACTTGCAGCAAAATCTTGGCTCATCTCTGTGCTTTCCGCATCTCTTTTCTCTCTCTTCTTCCGCTCTCTCTATGCCAGGTTCAACTTATTCCCCTCACTGTCTCCCTCTTACAAATGAACCCAAACCTTCCCAGCCAAATTTGAAAAGCTAAATTAGAGTCCAGCAGCAGCGTGCGGGTGAAGAGCTGCTGCTGCTCCACCCTGCCCCAGCCCATCCCTCACTCTGGCTGGACCTGCCCGACAATTACAGGGCAGAGCAGGCGCTGGGGACCACGAGCTGACCTCTGCACTGCAACCAGCCTGGAATAACAACGCTGCTCCCAGCGCTGCAGCAGACACAGCTGCAGCCAGTAACTGATCAGCAAAAAAAAAAAGAAGAAAGAAATTCAACAAAACCCCAGCAGCAACCTCAGCATCAGAAGGAGACTGACTGCAGAACATCGGCCCCCATCCGCTCCTCACACAAGCCCGTGATGTTACATTCATGCAGTTCACTCAGCCTGGCCGACACCGGAGCCCCCGACTCTGCAGATGAGGAGCAGAGGGCAGTCCCATCTGTTGGAGCAGCACCACCATAAATGATTGAGGACAGGCTCGTCTTATATAATAAACTTTCCCTCCTCCTTTAACTCTGATTCTGCATATGATGGATCAGGAAGGAGCTTATTTATCTCTCAGGGCACACGCTGCCTCATTTTTGTATATAAACGCCTCGTTTTGCTCAGGTTGGGGATGGGAAGTCTTCTCCTCGTGGGGTGGAGCAGCAGGGGGGTAAGAGTATGGAGGGGAAAAAAAAACCCAACCACCAAACCCATAAAGCAGTTTGTAAATTTAAATTCACTGCTGCCTTGGCTGCACACGCCAGCCTCTCTGCTGGTGTAAATCTGCGCGGCTCTTCTTATGTAAATACGAGATTTGCTGATTTACAGCAGCCGGGGATGGGGACTTCAACTTGCATTTGGTGCAGTGCTCCAAAACACCACCACGCTGAGCGCCGTCACTGCTGCAATATTTCAAAGGGATGTCTTGAGCTGAAAGCTCCGTGTGTTGGTGCTCAGGCTGCTCGAGCAGCAGATAGTGATGGGCAGGCTGGTGCCCAGCAGCCCACAGAGCTCAGCATCAACATTTGCTCTCAGCATCTCTCTCTGAGATTATTATTCTGCCATTTTCAGCCTTGGTTAGATGATTCTGCAGCAGATCTTTGTTGTGGTACCGGGGGTTTGCTATGTAGCTGCCATCTGCAAGACTATGAGAACCCCAATAAGGGTTTTCAGAACTGATCCTGCTGTGGCAGGGGGATTGGACTGGATGATCTTCCCAATTGGAAGGGACCTCGAAAGATCATCCAGTCCGATCCCCCTGCCACAGCAGGATCACCTAGACCAATTCTCTGATCACAGTTCTGAGATGCAAAACTGTTCTCAGAAGGACTGAGTTCATTGGGACAGAATGACTATGCAGTCTTGGAAGACACTGGTACTGCTTTGTGAGCAGCTTCCCCCCGAGATACAATGCCCCTCAGTTCCAGAAGGACACACAGAGCTGCTGCAGAGAGTCCAATGCAGAGCCACAAAGGTGATAAAGGGAGTGGAGCGTCACCCTGAGGCTGAGAGAGATGGGTCTTGAGCTTGGAGAAAAGGAGACTGAGGGTTGACCCCATGAATGTTGATAAATATAGAAAGGGTGGGTGTGAGGAGGATGGAGTCAGGTTCTGCTCAGCAGCACCCATTGATAGGACAAGGGGCAACATGTGTGAGCTAGAACAGAAGAGGTTCCACATCAATGTGAGAAGGAACTTCTTCCTAGTGAGGGTGACAGAGCGCTGGAAGGGGCTGCCCAGGGGGTTGTGGAGTCTCCTTCTGTGGAGACATATAAAACCCACCTGGATGTGTTCCTGTGCAACTTGATCTGAGTGATCCTGCTCTGGTGGTGGGATTGGACTAGATGATCTTTCGAGGTCCCTTCCAATCTCGAAGGTTCTGTGATTTTATGGTTGGTGACAGAGCTGCGTTTTGCGCTAACACTGCAGCTCATCCCAACCAAAGATACACATCACGCCCCACTTTCCTCATCCCAGTCTGGAGCATCCACAAAATAACCTTCTAGTTTCCTAAGCTGCGTATTTCCTCCTTCCCACAGCTCCAAGAAACCTGTCTGAGCCATCCCAAAGCACCTCAGCACCCCCCAAGACGAGTCCTCTGAAACCTCCCACCAACAGGCTGCTCCGCAGCTCTGCCGCTGACGCAGGATCTTCCTTGTGCTGCGCAAGAGCTGGAGTAGAAGAACAAGCCGACACGATGAATAAACCAGAGCTAAATGAGTGTTGGCCAATATTACATAGCTGCATATTGTCGGGATATTAATTCAGCAGCACCTGCCTGATTGCAAATAAAAAGTCACTCCGTGCGACGCGGGCACCACCGGGCACGGAGCAGTGTCATGTAAATTCATGAGCTCTGCGCAGGGTTAATAATAAACAAATTAAAAGAGGAGCTGCTCTAATTGAAAAGGAGCGTCTCGGTGCAGTTGCAGCTCCTGGCTCTGCAAGTTCATCACTTCTCAGAGCACAATATGTGGTTATTACAGCCTGTTCTGGACACTCGTCCATGCTAGAATGCAAATCCTGCCTGTCAGTCCTGGGTGTGGAGCAACGTCAGTGGGGACAGGGTGTCTGCTAGTGGTTGGCTCTGCACAGCCCTTCAAGAGGAGCCTGGCCAGCAAACAACCACATCTGCAGGGACAACTGGCAGAGAGACAGGCTCCCTCCTCACCAGGGTCAGCATCCACCCTGCCAGGCAATTGGATTCTTTGGAGGTCTCATGCAAGATACATGAACTAGATGATCTTTAAGGTCCCTTCCAACCCTACCCATCCTATGATTCCATGATGAAGACTATCAAGAGCTTGATTTCAGAATCACAGAACATTAGAGACTGGAAGTGACCTTGAAAGGTCATCCAGTCCAATCCCCCTGCCAGGGCAGGACCCACCCCCAGATCCAGTTGCAAAGGAACATATCCAGGAAGGTTTTAAACACCTCCAGAGACGAGACTCCACAACGCTCCTCAGCAGTCCCTTCCAGGGCTCTGTCACCCTCACTGGGAAGAAGGTCCTTCTCACACTGATGTGGAACCTCTTTTGTTCCAGCTCACACCCACTGCCCCTTGTCCTATCACTGGGTGCCCCCGAGCAGAGCCTGGCTCCATCCTCATGACACCCACCCTTCACATATTGATCAACATTCATGGGATCACCCCTCAGTCTCCTTTTTCCATGCTCAAGAGACCCAGCTCTCTCAGCCTTTCCTCACCAAGGAGATGCTCCACTCCATCATCTCCGTGGCTCTGTACTGGACTCTGTCCAGCAGTTCCGTGTCCCTCTTGAACTGAGGGAACCAGAACTGGTCACAATATTCCAGATGGAGCCACACAGCTCTTTTGACTCATTCCAGACTAGTGTAGGATGCAAAAGGCTACTGGGACCTTGCCCAGCTTTCTGTGAAGGATGCAGAGCCCTCTCTTAGTTCTTCTCCTGGCTGGAGCACTGCAGGAGGAACAAGGACCACAGCGTCTCAAGGGTTAAGCAAATGTCTCTGAGTGTTTGCCCTGGCTCAAGGCCATGGGCTCACCCGCAGCTGCCTATTGACTTTCTGAGCTTGCAGGCACTGATCGATGGAGCACAGTCAGGGCCTCTCGTTCTCAATCATGTCACAACCACAAGAAACATTATTAGCGCTCCATCAGAAAACAACAAATCCACCAAGAGGGTGGATGAGGTGGGGCATCTACATCAGCACCCCGCAGGGGATGCAGGAGCACAGCGGCCAGCAGACTCCAGCCAAGTCCTCAGGGACCAACAAGCCAACAAGGAACTTCAATTTTTAAAAAAAATAAATAAGAGTGAGGAGAAATGAAAACCAGGAGGTCTGAAGCACCCCTGATGGTGACCGTGGAGGAAGCCACAGCACACTCCTGGCATCCCTCCAGCATTAAAAACCAGGCAAAGGTGAGATTCTTGGTGGGGCAGAGACACTGTTCTGATCATCCACAGCGGACTGAATTCACCCTCCTATTCTTTCTGAGTCTGCTAAGATACATCAGAACAGCACAACAGCCCTTCTCTATCCAGACCTTCTCCTGGAAACCTGCTCATGGGCTTTTCTCACCTTGTCTGGGCAGAATTCAACTGAAATCTCACAGTCACACAGTCTATCCTTCCTGAGCACCCAAGGGGCAAAAGACAAGCAGTTCCCCATCTGCAAGCCAACTGGTGGAGGATGCTGCAGTGCCCATGAGCCTGCCATGGGTACTGAGTGGCCTTATCTGCTGGAGGACGTGCTCAGGACTTGCTTATAGTGATCAGATAAGGGAAATTCTTGCTGATAAGTGAGATCTCTTCCCTGGAAAGGTGTTTTCGCATTCACTGGGTGACAGCTCTGACAGCAGGAGGATGTTGTGCACTTGGGTGCATCTTCTATGATCTGTGTCGCTGCCATTCTCCTGCCTCCTGTGCTTTCCAGGAGAAACTGTGTAAGAACAGACCTCCAGACCAATCCCACCTACAGAAACCCTCCTGCAGACACTTTCTTTGCCCCTTTTTTTTTTTTTGCTAACAGGGCTGTCAGGATGCCTCAGGCCACAAGCAGCAATGGGTGGAGGCTGGTGGAGCCCCATCCCCAGACACAAGAGTGCACCAGAACCTATTCTGAAAGAGTATTTGGCTGCGTTCAACATCAAGAAACACCAAGGCACCGAAACGGTGTCAAGCTCCAAGCTCCATTTGTTTTCCTCAGGCAAACTTGCTGAAATCAATGAATTTACTCATGCGAACGACTGCTGCTGGTACACACGTCCCCTGAGCTGCTGCTGCTGCACCAGGCTGCAGCTCCGCTGGCTGTGTCGAGACAGGAACTGCTCTGCTCCTGCCAGCACAGCCCCTGTTGAGATGCTCCATCACCCAAACCAGTACAGCTCAAGGGACTGTGTGCACTCCCCTGGCTACAGACCTGAGCTGAGCTGCTCTGGCAGCCCTCTGTGCAAAGCCAGAGCCTGTCTGAGCTACAGGGAATCTTCAGTGAGGCATCAGGCTTGAGTCCAGCAGCTCCCAAGACACAGGTCACTCCTGATCCCAAGTGAAGATGCAGCAATAATGAGTAAGCACTCTACTCTGAGTGAAGTGCAGTGCTAAACTACGGGGTGTGGGGTCACAGCCTTCAAGAACTGCCTTTGCTGAGACACTCCGAAGCTGGAGCCTTCTGCAGGCAGCAGTTTATAAAGCGGTGGCTGCCACGGCAAAACTGATTTCAAGTAACATCAAAACCAACCACACCAAGCTCAGGACTGTTAAAGAACATAAATCAGTCTCCAGTGCTCCAGTACAGACCAATAACCCGCCCATACAAACAGTGAGGTACCCCTGAACAAAGGCCTGCCCTGTACCCTACCATAGGCTCATTAGGAGGCTGTCCTGGATCATGCAGCATTTTAGGGTTTCAATGTCAAACCCCAGTCCCACTCTGCACAAAGGGGATCAAAACACAGATACTCACTCTCTCCCCTGGGTCGCCCATTAAGCCAACAGGTCCAGTTGGTCCTGGAGGTCCTGGAAGACCCTAGTATAGAAGAGACAGGAGAGGAAAACACAAAGCTAAGCCACTAAAGGAAAACACATTATAATCTGTAACATCAGTACAATGAAGAGGAAAAGAGAGGTCTCTGTTCACTTCTGCCCCAGAAAACGGACCCCGAAGCGCTCAGGACACGTGTGGAGTATGGAAGCAATAGAATCTGGGAGCAGCTGCCTGCTGGGCTCTCCACGTTCATCCTGCACCCCATATCCTTCAGTGCAAGGTACAAAGTGCTACTTACTGCTGGGCCTTCGGGACCGGGCGGACCTTCCACCAGCATACCCTGGGCAAGAAGAGAAGACAGAAGTGATTAGCAAAGCACATCCTCACAGGCACTTGGGTACAGGGCTGGAATGGGCACAGCTTCATGTGTTCTGTGCTGAAGCCCCTCATCAGAAAGAAGCGGCTCCTAGAGCCAAGCAGCTTAAAAATAAAAGTTCACTATCAAATTGCAAGGTGTGGGGCTTGGTTGGGGGTTTTTTAATGACTTTCCCAGCAGAGCCCAGCTGGGGTGGACTGCTTGGGGCAGTGGTGGGGTCTCCATCCCTGGTGGGTGGACTGGATGTGGCTCTTGGTGCTGTGGTCTGGCCGATGTGGTGATGTTGGGTCATGGGCTGGGCTGGATGAGCTCCGAGGGCTTTTCTGGCCTCGGTGACTCTGCAACTAGCAATAAGACCAGAGGTAATGGGGTCAGGTTGTGCCAGAGGAGGGTCAGATTGGATCTTATGAAAAACCTCTTCCCAGAAAGAGTGGGGAGGCCTTGGAACAGGCTGCCCAGGGAGGGAGTGGAGGGGTTCAACAAAGGGGCAGACAGGGTGTTTGAGGAGCTGGGTTAGTGGTTGGGGACTGTAGGGCAGACAGGTGGACTTGCTGATCTTGAAGGTCTTTTACAACCTGGATGATTCTGTGGTTCTGTGACAAAGACTGTGCCGTGATTTATGCTGTGAACTGAGGAAATCACTGGGTGAGCAACACGCCAGAATAATGTTAGTCCATTCCTTTCCATCTCAATATTTTGTCAGAACTTTAAATCAGGTCTGTCATGTATTCAGGGCTTTTTTCACCCCACTTCATGGGTCTGTAAGAGGCAGGAAAAGAACCTCCCAACACAGCTCACCAGAAGGCATCAGGATGATCTGTTGGGAACAGCCCCTAAGGAAGCACTGCCCTTTTATCTTCGGATGAGTAGCCATGGCCCCAGCAGCTCCTGGGTCAAGGCAGAGCAGTCCCAGTGCTTGCCAGCTCATCTCACGGGACATTTATCCCATGGGATGAAATCAGCCTGGGACAATTTGTAGATAATGAGTTGGTTCATGTGGGAAAAGCCCAGAAGCAGCAAGTTCAGGGACTGGTCTCCTGGGCTGAGGCTCCAGCACTAAAAGACTCCAGGCTGACTCCAGGGCTGACATTAATGAATCTGAAACCCTAGAGGAAAATTCCTGCCCCAACAGCCACAGTCTCCAAGCCTAGAGGAGCAAAACATAGGGTGAAACGCACTCCATGAACCATCCCAGCTTCCATTAGCAGGATGCCTATTTCTGCACCACTAATACACAGCCAGGACGGCTTTCTGCCCTTCCCAGTGTCCACACTAATCATTATCACCTCATTTAAAATCCCCCTTATCCTTCCTTTGGATGAGTTAGGGGAAACATTCTGCTGCTTTCTTCACAGAAGAGCCTGTGCTGCTGTTGTTCACTAGTAAAGAACTCGGGTCATGGGCTTCACCCTGTGCCTGTCCCACAGCAGTCTGACTGTCTGCCATAGAGACTGATCTCTTCCGGGTGGAATTTAGAGGTGAACTCCAGGCAACATCCCTCTAACCCACACCAAGGATGAGCTAATTGCTGTTGGAGGCTTCCAAAAAGAGGTGAGCTGTGCTGAGGGAGATGCTCCCCAGGACATCCACTAAGCACCGGCTCCTCTGCAGGCTGGTGATGAGGACATCACACCATACAAATCACTGAATATCTTTGGTTGGAAAAGACCTTTAAGATGCCCTGTTGAGAACAGGCACTGGAATGGGCTGCCCAAGGTGGTGGTTGAGTCCCCATCCCTTGATGAGTTTAAAAGACACTAAGATGGGGTGTTGGGGGATCTGCTTTAAGGGTGAACTTGTAGAGTAGGGTTGATGGTTGGACTCGATGACCCCAGGGGTCTTTCCCAGCCTGAGTGATTCTGTGATTCTATGCCCAGTGATTGCACATTTTAGCATGACATGATCAAAAGAGAAACTAGTGATTGCCTGTGGGCTGACCCAGATCGCCACGGCCCACAGACATCTCCCCAGGACTCTTTGGGGCTGCTGAAAGCCAGCACTATCGTGGTGTGAGCACACACGGCACTGAAGCTCTGCTTCCCATGGCTGTGGAGCCTCGGGACACTCTTCCATGTGGGGAAAGAGTCTGGGCCAATTAGCCAATTTGCAACGCAAACATCCTCGGCATCTTCCCATATTTATCTGTTGGTTTATGTTGAGCTCTAGCTGTAGGGACATCTGGAGATTCTCCTTCTCCTGTTTATATGGCTGCGATGGAAGCGTGGGAGGGCTCTGGCACCAAGACCAGTGGGAAGATGCCACCAAGGGCGATCAGTTTGAGGGTAGTGAGCAAGCCACGGATTTGGGATGGTCCCAGGGGAAAACATGGTCTTGCTTCCACGCAGTCAAACTCAAGCTAGTACCAGAGAAACAGCCTGAAAGCTGCTGTGAGGTGACACACAAAGGCTGTTCAAACCCTCCCCAAAGGCAAGGGAGAGCCTCGCAGTCTCCTGTGAAGGACAGAAGGTTTTGAGGAGGTGAAGGCAGCCTGGTGCATCCAAGAGCTTGGGCTGCAGGGGTGGGGGTCCCAGCCCTCCCTGGCTGCAACCCCATCCCTCCTCACCCTGCGCCTGTGCTGTCCCACAGCCTCCAGCGAGCGTCAGCACCGAGCAAGGATTGAAGGAAAAGGAAAAGGAAGAGAAACCCCAGCAGACTCTGACTTCTGCGGTTGGGTTTTATTCCCTTTCTGCTGCAGCCCCCACCAAAAAGTACGAATAATAAATACATAAATGAATGAAAATCGAAAAGGAAAGCGCTAGAGCAGAGCAAATCTGAATTCCTCTCTGCAGAAGAGGGGGAAAAAAGGCAGCATTTGGTCCTGTTTACTTTCTGGCAAAAGCTATACATGCTCCAGTGTTTTGAAATAGTGAAGGCAGCCAAATTCTTTCTGGATGATTAAACTTAACTATTTGGTTGGCTCCGTAACATTTCGGATTGGTTCTGCACAGGGCAGGCTGGGGCTTCTGCCATCGGCTTTGTGGGGTTCAGCTGTCCCATTCCATTGCCCCCCTAGTCCTTCCTACACCTCCAAGAAGGAAGTCGCTCACTCCTTTTGTTTGTGGTGAGAACCAGGAAGGGAAAGAAAGAAGGGAAGGCTAGAAATGCTTTTATAAGGCACAGAGTCAGGCTTTTCAAGCCCTGCTGCTGCACCCCAGCTTCTCCCTGCACCACCCCCACTGCTATTAGGCAGAGGAGGAAGGGGAGGAAGAACTGGAAGAAAAAGAATGGTCTCAGAGCGATGTGAAGTGCCACTACGACACCAGGCACCACCCTGGCCCTTGGCCAAGCAAAACTGGGTTAATTGAGTTTCTGGTGTGCAGTGAGGGCGAGCTCAGCCCTGTGGGGATGAGGCTGATGGGAGGTGGTTGCAAGGACCCAAAGCCCCATCTCCAGCCTGGGGAGGAGCAGATACAGGGGGTCCCTCAGCATCCTGAGAAGCAACAAGAGACAGACTCGTGGCCCTTAACTAAAGGCCACTTGAATGAGCAAATACCAGCCACCCCCACCATGAGGGCAGCAGGGGACTAGCTCCATCCTCACCTAAGTGGGTACTCAGTTGGACATCCATGTTTTTTGCAGATTGCAAAGGGTACAGGCAGTCTGTAACTGCTCTTTGGAAACTAAACCCCCACCAGAAACAAGCCAGGGAAGAATCATAAACAAGAGAGCGCTGGGTTCCACTCCTGGGACAACACAGGGGTTTCTCTAAACACGGAAAGCTGGTGGGACCCTGGAGCAGGCACAAACCTCTCCTCTCCCACAGCTGTGTGCAGGGAGAACCCTTTTATTTCCAGAGAGATGAATCCATTAGTTGCACAATTAAAGCCGGCCCCAAGCTGCCAGTTCAGGTCAGGATATGACCTGGCTACCAGCTGCGGGTGCTCGGGGGAGCAGGTTTGCTGCCGAGCCAGGGGCACTTCCAAACCCCAGAGAGATGAGGCATGCCCTGTGCTTAGTGCTTGAGTTCTGAAAGACCCAGGTTTTAGTTTGGGAAATGAGAGATTTCATGGGAAATTTTGCACTTCCTTCCTAATTCAGGTCACTTCTTGAAGTTTTAAAACAGGACTAGTTACAGTATTTTAGACGGGAAGGTTTTAAATGAACCAAGTCATTTGTTCATGGGAAGTTTTCCTCCCAAGCACCAAGTCAGAGCAAACATACTCTCCCTTGTACCCTTTTCACTTGAGAGAGGTTGAAAAATAAACCCCACAGCACTAAAAAAACCAGACGGTCCTTACCGGCTCAATAATGGCAGGTTCTCCCTTCTGTCCTTTCTCACCCCGTGGGCCACCAATCTGCAGCAGAGGAGGGAAACACAAAGCCAGAGAGTCAAAGAGGACATCACCCGGATCAGCATCACCACCCCAAGCAGGAGCTGGACATCCTGGGACAACTTCAGCGACCAAAGGACCGCTGATGTTCACGAAGAATAGACATGGGGCATCTCCTTCTCAACTTGTGCCAAGCACAGGGAGAACTTTAGCAACCAAAGGACTGCTGATGCTCATAAAGAAAAGATCTGAGGCATCTCCTCCTCACCTTGTGATAATCACAGGGAGAACTTGAGCAACCTAAGGACTGCTGATGTTCATGAAGAACAGACATGGGGCATCTCCTCCTCACCTTGTGCCAAGCACAGGGAGAACCTGAGCAACCAAAGGACTCCCAATGTTCATGAAGAAGATGTGGGGCATCTCCGTCATCTCGTGCCAAGCACACACAACCCAAGTGAGACAGTCTCACTGGTTTTTGCGTTGCTCATCTGCTATTAATTACAAGAGGATAAACATTTTGATCCAAGGTGACCCTTGATGGAAGATGAGCTCTCCTACCCCTTCGTAGATGGTGTCCTGGTTGGCAGGCATGCCGGGGCCGATATCAGGAGACACCGTCCGGTCGTAGTAGCTGTCGTAATAATTCCCATCGTATTCTTTTATTGTTTCCTCAGTGAAATCTTTATCCAGATCCTCTCCTCCTTGAGCATCCTGGAAGCAAAACAGCGGCAACATGTCAGGCTGCAAATCTCTCTGGACTGTACATGCTGCAAATGTAAGGGGAAGACTGTGGGTTTTGCCAAGTGAGGATGGTTTATAACAATAATTGCAAACAAAAAGTGAAAGAAAAGTTTAACTCTGGAGTTTTAAGGTCTCCAATGACCTCTAAGGGTATTTCTCTCACGGCTGGCAGTAAGGATGGGAGGGTCTTCGTGGCAAAGAACACACCCTGCCTTGGCCATGGGATCCTGCTGTGGTGGGGGGGATTTTGAGGTCCCTTCCAACCCCTAATGTTCTGTCATTCTGTGATCTTTCTCATACTGATGTGGAACCTCCTCTGTTCCAGCTTAAACCCACCACCCCTTGTCCTACCATTAGATGACATTGAGCAGAACCTGGCTCCATCCTCCTGACACCCATCCTTCATGTATTTATCAACATTAATGAGGTCACTCCACAGTCTCCTTTTCTCCAAGCCAAAGAACCCCAGCACCCTCAGCCTTTCCTCATCAGGGAGATGCTCCACTCCCTTCACCATCTCTGTGGCTCTGCACTGGACTCCCTCCAGCAGCTCTATGTCTGTGAGCATAAAAGTTTGAGGAAGGAGAACAAAACACAGCTGAAAGCAACACAAAGACCCCACAAACACTAAAGGCCTGAAGAAACAGGGAATGCAGGTCTCAAACTCCAAGCCTGTCTCTCAACCCTCTCAGCCCCAGCGCTGCAGACGCTGGATTATGAAGCGTAAAAAGTCACACATCCAGCCGCATTTTTGAAATGCACATCAAACCCACAACGTGTCATCCTGAGGAACAGGGTAGGGAGTGGGGAATGTGGAAAAATGCGAGTTCGCTTCGACAAAAACCTCCTGTTTGTTTAGTCTGGGATCCAAGTGGTGCCTGCCCAACGAGCAGCAGAACTGCTGCTTTTTTTTCACAAGTCTGATGCATTAATCCCTGAATCCTTTCTGAATCCTCACAGCAGCAGATGTTATGGATCACGAGCAGGGACATCTAGACAAGTATCAGAGCTTCCTTGCTTCTCTCCATACCCTCGTTCTCCTTGCAGCCTGGCAGGCAACTGTCTCTTGGCATCCTTTAGCCTGAGCAGCACCACAAAGAAGATATTGTGCTGACAAGATATTGGTGGGGGGAGGGGGCATGTTTCTTTCCCATCACAAAACTGTCCATAATTTGAATCCTTTCCAGTGGTCCCCAAAGGAATCCTCTTCTTC
Organism: Phoeniculus purpureus; assembly: GCA_028565055.1. Taxonomy (NCBI): domain Eukaryota; kingdom Metazoa; phylum Chordata; class Aves; order Bucerotiformes; family Phoeniculidae; genus Phoeniculus; species Phoeniculus purpureus. Next base: position 8,591,472 of record JAOXOE010000784.1, on the reverse strand, counting down.
ACTGCTATGAATTCAAAAAAAGTCACTTTAATGCCCCCAGCACTCACAGCCCTTGTTTTAGTGCCCTTGAGACTCCATGATCGTCTGTAACTAGAGGTTTTAAAGCAGGAATAAGCTCAATGCTGAGGGCAATCACTGCTCTGCCACCCTATCTCTCCTTACGGTGAGTGCCAGGAGGATGGAGCCAGGCTCTGCTCAGTAGCATCTAATGACAGGACAAGGGGCAGTGGGTGTGAGCAGGAACAGAGGAGACTCCACATCAGTGTGAGAAGGACCTTCTTCCCAGTGAGGGTGATGGAGCACTGGAAAGGGGCTGCCCAGGGGGTTTGTGGAGTCTCCTTCTCTGGAGACATTTAAAACCCACCTGGCCATGTTCCTGTGTGACTTGATCTAGAGGATCCTGCTGTGGCAGGGGGGGTTGGACTGGCTGATCTTTGGAGGTCCTTTCCAATCCCCAATGTGAAAACCCCACTTGTCTTTGCAGCCTGGCAGTGACTCAATTTGAAACCTTGGAGAACTCAGCACTATTTTCCCTTTGCAACGCCGGAGCGGATCTAACGCGCTCACACCTGTCTTTCATCCCATTTGAAATCTTTCATCTTGGTTTGCTCTGTAAAACCTGAGCACCTGTTTATCTTGCTTATAAAAGCTTCTCGGGATAACACAGCAAACCTCCTTCAAATGGCATTTCTTGAACATCACCAGCATCTGGTTTGATATTCTGATCAAGGTCCCCAAGTCAATTTGCACAGGAAGAAGTTATCTTGAATAACTGGGGAGGGGAAGGCAGCAAGTTAGCCAGGTTGAGACTTGCAGGTGCTTTGGTGAAAAACTCAAACTGAAAGCCTAAAAATAATCTCCTTAATCTGTTAGACAACCTGCATCAGAAAAGAGTCTGCAAAGAAAAGAGATGGTGTAAAAAACAACCCCTGTGGTAACAGCTTCGTTTAAATCGCTTTTTAGTCTTCCCCTTGGAGAAAGTGAGGAAGATCAGAAGCTCTGGTCGCACCGCAACATGTCCAGGCGGGTTTTAAATTGACAGGCAATGATGGAATGAAAACTATTGACGGTTCTCCATCAAACCAACGTGTTCAGGATTTCTATTAATAGCATCAAAATCAAATGGTTTTCCTCAGGCTCTGCTCATTGGCATCAGACAAGGGGCAACGGGTGTCAGCTGGAACAGAGGAGGTTCCAAACCAATATGAGAAGGAACTTCTTCCCAGTGAAGGTGACAGAGCATTGGAAGAGGCTGCCCAGGGGGGTTCTGGAGTCTCCTTCTCTGGAGCTGTTTAAAACTCGCCTGGACGTGTTCCTGTGCAACTGCATCTAAGGGATCCTGCTGTGGCAGGGGGATTGGACTAGGTGATCTCTCAAGGTCCTTTCCAATCCCTAATGTTCTGTGATTGTAACACCAAGCCTCATTGTTCTTTCTGCCAGACTAGTGCTTTGCACAGATGTCAGTAGGAACAGACATTTTTCCAGGGGAATAATCCTCAACCAACCTCTCCCTAACTGCGTTCCATGCCCTGAAATATCCGGACTGAAAATATTTTACACAAAACATCCTCTTCCAACAGCTGCCCAAACCCCTCACAGATCCAACCATATGGCTGATCGCACCGACTTTGCTCTCAGCGCTATGAAATCTCAGAATTAATAGAAAACAAAGGGAAAGGAAACAAAAACCCCATTAAAATTACATCAGTCTCGTTGTAGGTGATGACAGTGCTGGTGGGGAGTTCAGCTTCCACCGCGTTTTCGGTGAGGCCACCCTGGGGGTCTACTTCTTCATTGTAGTTGACATCTTCATAGGGCAGAGGTGTGAAGTACTCCTCGTTGATGGTTTCATAGTTGTACTCATCCACGAGAGGATCATCTACCACAGCATCCCCTTTCTGCAGCTTGCCAGGGTCCCCTGCAGCAGGTGCTGGCGTTGGGGCAGGATAATCCTATGGAAAGAAACAAAACACCAAGATCAGAGAAACAGAAAGGAAACTGAGCACCATCCTCCCCCTCCCTCAAGGTGCCATTTATCACCCTCATTGCTGCAATGACTCTTGATACCTCCTTGGTTTCTGGTCTCTCTCCAGCAGCCACTTCAGGAGTGTCAGGTTTGGTGGTGGGTGCTTCTGGTTTAACAGCTTCGTCGACATCTTCGTAGTAGGGGTACTCGTAGTAGTAGGTGTCACCTTCTCCCTCTGCATCAGTGTACTGCACAGAGAAGAGAAGCAAAAGATAAGCTGGTAGCATCCAAGCTTGTTCCTGGTTTCCTACCAGCTCTTTTGGACTTTATTTCATGGCAATGGGGTAATGTCACAACAAAACCCTTCCTCTATTCATCTGCTGCTGCAAAAACTTCACCAAGAAGGTGAAGAACTTCAGGCTGCTTCGGCAATGATGATTTCAGGAGGAGTGGATAGAGCCAGGCTCTGCTCAATGTCATCTAATGATAGGACAAGGGGCAATGGGTGTGAGCTAGAACAGATGAGGTTCCACATCAATCTGAGAAGGACCTTCTTCCCAGTGAGGGTGACAAAGCAGTGGAAGGGGCTGCCCAGGGAGGTTGTGGAGTCTCCTTCTCTGGAGATGTTTCAAACCCACCTGGCCATGTTCCTGTGCAACTTGATCTGGGGGATCCTGCTGTGGCAGAGAGATTGGACTGGATGATCTTTCGAGGTCACTTCCAATCTCTAATGTTTTGCAATTCTGTGACTTTCAGCCATCTCTGGGTCTCAAGCACATTCTCCTTATCAGAGAGAAGGGGCTTACTCTGCACCAATTCAGTCACCCATAGCAATACAGAATGGTTTAGGCTGGATCTTGAAGATCATCCAGTGCCAACCCCCTGCCATGGGCAGCAACACCTCTCACCAGACCAGATTGTCCAGAGCCCCATCCAACCTGGCCTTGAACACTGCCAGGGATGGAGCAGCCACAACCTCCTTGGGCAGCCTCGTCCAGGGCCTCATCACCTTCACAGGGAGGAATTTCTGCCTCAGATCTGATCTACATCTCCCCTTTTAGCTTGAAGCCATCCCCCTTGTCCTGTCACTACAGTCCCTTGTGTTAAACTTCTCTCCAGCTCACCCACAGCCCCTTCAGGTACTGGCAGCTGCTCTAAGAGGGGTCACCCTCAAGGGAAAGAAATTCTTCCCAACATCCAAGCTAAATCAGGCTAGATTTAAAACAAAAAGATAAAAAGAAAACAGGATAAGGAAAGAGTTTTATTTGTCTTTAACCTCAGACTGCTGAGCCCTCCCGGGTCACCCAGCTGACACATGGAACCCCCTCAGGTCATGCAGTTGCTCTGAGAAGCAGCGATGCTGTTTCACTCATCTGACTGCACTTAGCAGCCCCCGTGTGACTCCTCGTCCGCCCGCAGCGCTTCCAAAACCCGCGATCTTTGCAGCGGTTTCCACAAGGCGTCAGTCATTCTTCAAAGTGAAATACAACCCAAACATTTGGTTGCGGCCGGGCATGGCAAATGTCTTTGCCAGTCCATCGCTCTCCCTGGCAGCAGCCGCCGGCGCGTGGAACAGTTATTCTTACATGGAGCAACACAGCCCCGAGACAAGCCAGCCCTTGTCGAACTGCTGGCTCCGAAAGAGCAGCTTTCTTTTCCTACTACCACAGATTCTGACCCGAGTGACGTCTCTTTTATTTTACTTATTTATTGTTTCTCCAGAAGGGCTGGTGGAGCGGTTACGGCACTTCCCCAGGAGCATCGCTTCGCTACACTCGGGTTTTTAAACCAATCCCAAAGCTAAACCGGAGCGGGCTGACGATATTAGAGCTCCGTGGGATTCAGCAGGAGCCTGCAGATCTGAGACCAGCTGAGAGCAACAGAGCGCAAGGACCAGAAGAATCAGACCAAGGGAGCAGCCAAGCTGCTCAGAAGCAGCGGAGGATGTTGGATGCTCTAATTTCTATGAGCTGAGCCTCAGACCTCTTTAAAATGTGTAAAACTCAAGCGATGCTCTTCTGGAAATCAGACACCCCCAGGCATTTCTAATTAAGCAGCAGAAATGAGGGGCTACTCTGTACCTGCTTTCTTTTCGTTATTTATTTTCCTTTAAGGAAAAGACCTGGGGCTCACCAGCGCTCAATACTTTATCTACAGCAGCTTATAGCGCTGAGCTGGGAGAGGCTCTGCCAAAGTGACATTCAAATGTCAAATACAAGGGTGAAAATGCTTCCCACTCCTTCAACACCTGCTGTCTCAGAGAAGAATGCCAATGGCATCCTGGGGTGGATCAGAAGTGGGGGTGGTTAGGAGATTGAGAGAGGTTCTTCTCCTCCTCTACTCTGCTCTGGTGAGACCACATCTGGAATCTTGTGTCCAGTTCTGGGCCCCTCCATTCCAGAAGGACACAGAGCTGCTGGGGAGAGTCCAGTGTAGAGCCACAGAGATGATGAAGGGAGAGGAGCATCATCCTGATGCGAAAAGGCTGAGGGAGCTGGGCCTCTTTAGCTTGGAGAAAAGGAGATGGAGGGGTGACCCCATGAATATTAATAAATATGGAAAGGGTGGGTGTCAGGAGGACGAAGCCAGGCTCTGCTCAGTGTCCTCTAATAATAGGACAAGGGGCAATGAGTACAAGCTGGAGCATAAGAGGTTCCACATCAATCAGAGAAGGAACTTCTTCACAGTGAAGATGACAGAGCACTGGAAGGGGCTTCCCAGGGACGTTGTGGTCTCTTTCTCTGGAGATGTTTAAAACCTGCTTGGATATGTTTCTGTGTGACTGGATCTAGAGGATCCTGCTCTCGCAGGGAGATTAGACTGGATGATCTTTTGAGGTCCCTTCCAATCCCTGAAGTGCTGTGTTTCTGTGAAGTGATTACACACTTCTTTTTACAAGTTCAACAGTGAAATTGGAAGTTTAGACCCAGGTGCCTGTTGTGGACAGGAGTCAACATGCCAGGGTTCTATGTTGGCCCTTACAGATGAGTTGTGGAGAAGCTGAATGGGAGCAAAAAGCCAAGGGCGTCTACAACTGCAATATGGAGCTGGATGCTGCTGCTCCAAAAGGATCCCCAAACCCTGCAAGAGACTTACGTATTCATCCTGGTTGGGGTCCTGGGATTGAGGAGAGTCGGGGATGGCGGTGTCACAGTCGGGGCTGTAGTGCTCGCAGTAATCATATGCTGCTCGGGGGTCCGATACGATCAGGAGCTGCTGGATATCGCCCTGCAAAGAGGAAACACAGAGCGTCAAGCGGAGGTGAAGCCACCAGCCCAAGGTTGAAGTCAAGGGAATAAACACCACCATTTGTGCAAAACACTTGGCAGGGCCACCTGCCTGACTCTAAGATGAACCAGGCCAAACCGGGGTTTGGTCAAGCAGCCTCTTATCTCAGGCTGCTCCATAAGATGTGGAACCGCTGGGCTTCACACTCAATCCAAATGCGCCTTCCCAAGAGATTGTGGTTATCTTAGAGACGGGGCAGTAAGAAAAGTGCTCTCTTCACATCAAATCAGCAGTGTCCTACCAACAGTAAATAAACTCTTCTCCTGCTTGATCTTGTGCAGCTCTACAGGGCTCCAGAGTCACCCTGCCCAGTCCAAAAAGCTGTTCGTTGGCCTGAGAACATCTCTGCTTCTCCCATCCCATCAGCCGGTCTCATAAAAGGCATTACCCACCCTTTTCCACGCCTCGCCTCGATCTTCCACCCAGGACAGCGTTGCAGATGTAGAGAGAGATTGGAAATGCATCTGATAATCAGGAAAAGTGCGAAGAGGGAGGGGGTTTGCAGTGGTTTATTGCAAACCAAGTGAAGAACAAGCTCATCAGGCACCGATGATGCTTAATGGGGCACTCACTGTATAGGAAATTAAGCAGCACACAGTCCCAGCCCAAAGATCTGAGCAGAAATCACTCTTTAGGTTCCTACCAGTTTATGCAGTAGACAGTCATATAAGGCAAGAGTTTACTATTTGGATCATTAGAGCTGATATTTTAGTTAAAGAGAAAGAATATTTAATAACAGAAAAGCACAGCTGAGGCACCAGGGGAAACAGAAGGAGCAGTACAGCCAAACTGGGAGGATAACTTGGGTGTGGAACAGGAACCAGAAGGTTCAAACAGAGCCTGGCCAGCCCAGCAAATAGCCCTGTGGAAAACAAAATTGCAGAATGATTGAGGCTGGCAAAGCCCTCTGAGCTCAGCCAGCCCAGACCAGCACCTAACATCACCCCAGCGACCACACCAGGGCACTAAGGCCATGCTGGCTTTCAACACCTCCAGGAATGAGGACTCCACCACTGCCCTGGGCAGTCCAGTCCAGGCTCTGATCCCCCTTTGCATGAGGAAGGGCTTCCTAACATCCAACCTAAGCCTCCCCTGGCAGCTTCAGGCCCTGCCCTTTCATCTTGGCACTGGTTGCCTGAGAGAAGAGCCCAACCACCACCTGAGTACAACCTCCCTTGAGGGAGCTGGAGAGAAGGAGAAGGTCCCCCATCAAGCCTCCTCTTCTCCAGGTTAAACACCTCCAGCTCCCTCAGCCTTTCCTTAAAGTCCCTTCCCAAGCCTCATTGCTCCTCTGGATGTGCTCCAACCCCTCAATCTCTTTCCTCTCATCCTGTCACTAGCTGCCTGGGAGAAGAGCCGGACCCTCTCTTGACCACAAAGGATATTGAAGAAATGATAGTCCAAATCTGCCTTCACGCACCCAAGCTGCTACTCATTACAGCAGGACAGAAGGCAGCAAAGACGATGGGGACCTGGCCGCATCCTGCTGGGCTCTAACGGGCAGCTTCAGGCTTCCCTCCTCCATTCCCAAGTCATCCCACCCACCTCTGCACAGCTCATTGTAATGTCTGGGCACCTCTCAGATGTGACACAAATTACCAGAGAATTGAGCACTGCTTTAAGCTCATTAGTCACCGTTTCCCTGTGAATAACCTTTAGGAAATTAGCAGAAATGGCTGCAAAGTGCTTTTCAATTTTCTATTTTAAGAGAGAGAAATAGCCCTGCCTTCCTCTTTCCCTTGTAGTGTTTTATAGATGCCTCGAGCAGTTCTGCCGGTGCTCTTCTGGCTTTTGGGGGTTTGTGGATGTAACAGCAAGAATAAGGGATTTAGGATTGGGAAAACAGAAAACACCAAGTTTTGGTCTCATAGAACATTTCCAGCAGACTCTGGTCACTACCTGACAGTGGGAGCTGTACAGACAGCTTGGCTGTGGGGTAACCTAAAGGACAACCCTCAGCCCTGAGCTGAGACCTGAAGGAGCTGAGGTGGGGGGTGTTATAGGGTTACTCCCACCCTGATCTTGCTGTGGCAGGGGGACTGGACTAGATGATCTTTCGAGGTCCCTTCCAATCCCTAATGTTCTGTGATTTTTATCATCCCTGTCTTCAAAGGCAATTCAGAGCAATGAAAGAGGCTGCTCCTTTGGAGCTCCCTCCACTGGAGGATTCTCAATCTGGCCCAGGCAATTTGATTCAAGTTGATGATGTGCAGATCTTCCCACAGCTGTTATTTCTGCACGCAGGACAGAAACTGACACCCGAGTTAAGCCGCTCATGCCCTTCCCTCACATAGGTGGTTGATGCTCCCTTGTTTCCCACCAGTCTGGCACTGCTGGGATAAGCTGAAATAAAACAGCCACAAAAGCAGACTTGGTCCTTGTCTCCAAGAGGCAGAGGGAAGGCTGAAAGCTTTCGATTCCTGATAAGGTCAGATTTACACCTCAAGGAGAGCTGATAGTCTGCATCCTATAAGTGACCAGCCCTGTAACTGTGTTTCCTCGAGGAACAGATAAAGCAGAGAAAGGCAAGCTGGTGAACCACAGTGCAAAAGGTTAAGCTGAAGAGAATTTCCTAAAGCTCAGTTTGCTTTTAGTTTCAGCTGATGGCAGCTGCTGAGGGGGGAAATCCTCTACTCTGCCCTGCTGAGACCACATCTGGAATCTTGTGTCCAGTTCTGGGCCCCTCACTTCCAGAAGGACTCGGAGCTGCTGGAGAGCATCCAGCGCAGAGCCACAGAGATGATGAAGGGAGGGGAGCATCTCCCTGCTGAGGAAAGGCTGAGGGAGCTGGGGCTC
>JAOXOE010000784.1:8560920-8583322 GCA_028565055.1 Phoeniculus purpureus | reverse complement strand
GAGGGGTGACCCCATGAATGTTGATCAATATGTGAAGGGTGGGTGTCAGGAGGATGGAGCCAGGCTCTGCTCAGTGGCGCCCAATGATAGGACAAGGGGCAGTGGGTGTGAGCTGGAACACAGAAGGTTCCACATCAGTGTGAGAAAGACCTTCTTGCCAATGAGGGTGACAGAGCCTGGAAGGGGCTGCCTGGGGGAGTTGTGGAGTCTTGTTCTCTGAAGATATTTAAAACCTGCTCGGACATGTTCCTGTGTAACTGGATCTAGGGGATCCTGCTGTGGCAGAGGGATTGGCCTGGATGATCTTTTGAGATCCCTTCCAATCCCTGATGTTCTGTGAGTGAGGAGGAATGAACAAGGGGGAGGTTTCTGCCACTTCAGAGAAACACAGTGCATAACCAAAGACATTTGGTCTGCAAAGGGTGCCAGGAGGCAGCATGAGCTGCATCAGACAGCTCCTTCAGCGCTCACCACGCTCCACGAGCATCATCCACCATGCCTCCTATTTTCCCATTTCCTTTTCAAACCCAATCAATCACCCTGCCCCACAAAGTTCATCCTTTTCTTGTTGTTCCAGCGGCAGTAGTGTGCAAGCGTGCCAAATCAGGAGGAAAACCAACACCCCCCCATTTTGGAGGAAGAAGAGCCCCAGGGAGCTTCCAAGCTCGAGTAGGCTGACACAGGTTGAGCAGCTCCATGGTGAGGGAAGGAGGGAAGCTCAGGAGGTTGCTAGACCATTCATCTTTGTTCCATTAACAGCGAGTGCAGGGCGCTGGGGGATGCCCCGTGTTAACACGTGTAGTGAGCAGACAGGAGGAAAACCTTGTTAGCCAGATTCTCAGTCAACTGACCTCATCCCTCAGTGCAAAACAATAAACCGGGCTAATTTAGCCCCTAATAAAAAAACCCCACTATCCTGTCTTCACAAAAGATGCACAAAGCTCCGCTGTCAAGAGCCCCATTTCTTTGATTTAAAAAGGCAACTTTAAATAGAACGAGCCGTGCTGGGAGGCTCACGAGCCTTTTGTGGCCTCTCCAGCGTGTTACCGCTAATAAATTTCAGCAAGAGATAGCTGCCCCCCAGCCCCGCTCCCTCTCCTCACTCAAGGGTCTATTTGTCTCCCTGTTATGGTTACACACAGCATCCCAAGCCTCTCCCCTCCCCAGAGCAGCATCTGCTTTCTTCAGCCCGAGCAGCGATAACGAAGATACCATTAATTTCCAACCCCCCTCTCCGCACACGTGCGACAGCTATGGATTTTCCATGAAGCCTCTGTAACGGAGAGGAGCTTATGCTGATGCAGAGAAGGCGGTTTAAAGACTTTACCAGCCAAGTCATTAAGGTTTTGAAGACTTATTTTCAAATAAAGAGGTATCTAAGTGAGTCAGTCAGTCACCTACAGGCATTACCCACAGAGCTGGTGGCTGCTCCGTCCCCGGAAGTGTTCTAGTCAGTGAGGCAGGCTCACTGCTGCTAAAGGACCAGGCTGGCTCTCCTGAAGCCTCCCATAATGTGAGCAGAAGCAGAGATACCCACATGCAGGAGGTACAAAGGCTACCAGTAACCCCTCTTAGAGTAGCTGCCAGTACCTGAAAGGGCTATGGGAAAGCTAGAGAGGGACTTAATATGAGAGACTGTAGTGACAGGACAACGGTTTCAAGCTCAAAAAGAGGAGATTTAGATTGGATTTTAGGAGGAAATTCCTCTCTGTAGGGATGATCTGGAAGGTTGTGGCTGCTCCATCCCCAAGGCCAGGTTGGATGGGACTCTGAGCAACCTGTTCGGGTGAGAGGCATCACTGCCCATGGCACTGGATGAGCTCTGAGCTCCCTTCCAACCTAAACCAGTCTGTGATTGCTTTAAGGAGAGGCTACCAACGGTGTCCTCCAGCCCCAGCAGACCATGGGGAGAGCCCACCAAACTGGCTGCAGTCTTGAGAGCGCTCCAGTAACTAGGGTCGCAGTTAGCATGCAGAGACCAGGCACAGCTGTGCTCTGCTGGTTTGAAAAATTTAGCAAACCAGGTCAATGTTTGCCCCCAAATAGCCACCATTTCATCCACCAGAAAGGCTCGTTTTTAAACAGGGGAATAAATCACGCTTTGACCTTTATTCCTAGAGCTGCCCGTGACAAGGAAAAGGCAGGACAAGCACATTTATGAAAATGATTGTGAATTGTGGGGCTTCTACTTGCTCCCCCAGATGTTAAGTGGGAACTGTCAGGACCAGTAAGACACTCTGCCTGACATTTATGGTAAAACCATCTCTGCCCGATGACTCATTTGCTTTATGGATTAAGTTCCATCAGGCCAGTTTAATTCAACTCCCCAGCCAGCTCCCAGACGAGACTGGAAAAGCTCTTGCGGAGCATTTTTTAACACTTATTCTATATGCGGTGCAAAAATGTCACTTCACTTCCAATGACATCAGCTGCAGTAACTCGGAGAAATCGCTGCGGCTCAACAAAACAAGCAGCTGGCCAGGGATAAGGGCAGTGACTTCACCTGGCACTGGCAGCAGCCCCATAAATACTGGGATTCTGCTGGGCTTTCAGCTGCAACGCACCCAGAATTAACTGGGCTGTTGTTCTGCTGCATTATCACAGAGTCACACAATACAGAACATCAGGGACGGGAAGGGACCTTGAAAGATCATCTAGTCCAATCCCCCTGCCACAGCAGGACCACCCAGACCAAGTCGCACAGGAACATATCCAGGCAGGTTTTACCCCACGAGGCTTAGAGACTTTGAACTTCCTTAGCAATAAATAGTGCTCAATGTGCCTTTTCTTTAAGAACTCCACCATTTAAATAGGATAACTACAGGCTCGGGATGTACAGTAACCCCCCTTCCCCCCCATTTTAATTGTTGGAAGTGATTGAGATGTTTATTACGACAACCTCACTGGTTCCCCTAAATGCAACGACAGTAACAGAATCACAGAACATTAGGGATTGGAAGGGACCTCGAAAAATTCATCTAGTCCAATCCCCCTGCCACAGCAGGGTCCCCTAGATCCAGTCAGGTGGCTTCAGAGCAGCAGAGGTCTCATGACGAAGTGAAAGCTTAGAGATCACCACTGAGCTTCCAAAAAAACCCCTAATCCCTGCCTTGGAGACAGTCTGCCACCCCCCAGATGTTCTCCTTGATAAAACCTGTCATCAGCACTTGCTCATGGACCGAGGTTCTCTGCTGAGGACACTGACTGCCCGGCTCCAGGGCTTTGAGTGGCAACTTGTCTGCAGAAGCTGGAGTAAGACTGGTATTACAGAAGCCAGTGTAGATGGTGAACCAGCTCTGTACCCCCAGCTCTGCCAGTACAGCAGGACTCCAAATCATTTGTTGTGCTGCCATCATCCAAATCCCTTGTTTAAACTCTGGATAAGAAGCCAAACTGCAGCAATAGGATCAGACAGAGCCTCACAACCTCCATCAGCTCCTGTACCTGCGTCTGACCCCACAGCCAGGAGCAAGTCCACTACATAGAGCAACTGATATCTAAAGGGCATCCTTTGAGCATCCACCAGCCCCTGTACCAGTATCTGACCCCACAGCCAGGAGCAAGCCCACCACATAGAGCAACTGATATCTAAAGGGCATCATTTGAGCATCCACCAGCCCCTGTACCTGTGTCTAACCCCACAGCCAGAAGCAAGCCCACCACACAGAGCAATCGGTGTCTAAAGGGCATCCTTTGAGCATCCAAGGATTGTGTGCTACAGCATGGGAAGGCAACAGTTGAAGGTCTGGCTAAACAAACAAACAAAAAGCTCGACTCAAATGCAACCATGAGTCAGCAACAAATATTTGGTGGTTTGGATAAATCCCACCCAGATGTTTGCTGCTGCTTCCCCATCCTGCACAGAAGGGCTGCAGGAATGGACAGGACAGCTTTGCTGTGAGACCTCTGTTACTTCCCCTCCCAGGGCTCCAGTTACCACAAGAATGGCTTCCTATGGCTTCTGGCACTCAACTAGGAGCCACTTCTGAGCCCTCTTGAGAAAAAAAAGCAGGTTTAATTAAGCAGAAAAGGACAGAAGCTTCACTAGAACCAAGTGTGGCTGCACAAAAAAGCCTCTCAGAAGGCTGAGAGTAGCTTTTCCCTTCTCACTGCACCTTCATGTGGGAGAGGAGGTTCCCTAAGAAGCACAGAACATTAGGGATTGGAAGGGACCTGAAAAGATCATCTAGTCCAATCCCCCCGTCACAGCAGAAACCCTGTGTCTCCACCCCAAAGCTCAGGCACTTGTACTTCCAGTATTAAACTTAGGAGGACACCAAGGATGGGTAATTCTTTGGACAAGCCACGTGCCTCGAGCCCTGACCACAGCAACAAGAAGAAAACAAGCCCCTTTGGCTCAGAGGTAATTAACCTCCCCAGTAATTTTTCAACCTTTATAATTCCAGGGAGGAACCCAATTTCCTATCACATGAGGAGCCATTAACTCTCCCAAATGCCTGACCTCTGCAACCCTCTGGTCTGAGCTGCCCTCAACACCCAGCTGTGTTCCGATGGACAGACTCAGGTTGGGCAGGGACCATGTCATGCTCCTCCATCCACAACCCTGGGCTCCTCAGACTGCTGCCCCATGGCTGTTCGTTACAGAAGAGGCTTTTTGGAGCAAGGGGCTGTGTTTCTGCACACACACAGAGATATCCCAGCCTGCTGGAGCTCTGTCAGGGTAACAGCACACAGCAGAAGCGAGGAGCAGTTTAGCAAGGTCTCCTTCCTGGAAGGGAAGGACAAGCAGGTCTCAAAGAGGAGAACAAAAGCCAGATGGCTTTGCTAATTCAGGAAAGCTCTCCCGAAGAAGCTGTCGCTCTGCCAATACCCAAATACCAGTCAAGGACTCGAGCCATTAGCAGAGCAGGAGACACTAATAGGAGGTTCACTTCCAGGCAGCTACTTCCCAGCCCTGATAACATGCAATTCCAATAATGCCCAGCCCTAACATAACCCCCCCCGCACCGCACTTGGCCACAGCAAATATAAAGCCAGAGCTGATGCCAACACCCTCTTCTGTTCAAGCGACAACGCAGGGCTAATTCCCAAAGACAATACACGTGGTGTCCATCAGCAACAGGGATTATTTACACCACAGCGCTCTGCAGCCGGTGGATGGACCCGGCCACCGTTCCAGGTTCCTTTCCTCAACCAGTTAAAGGCTTTCTTGCCTTTCCAAATGGCTGAGTTTGTCAAACCCATTCATCACTGCTGACTTCTTCCTGCTCAGTCCTCACCTAATCCTGACAGCCCAGAGCCCCTCTGTGCTCTCCAGTCCCACAAAACATCTCTATGGTGGCCCTTTCCTATCCTGGTTCACTTAACCATCACGTTCCGCTCCGAGAGCCTCTTGTGCAGGGTCTGGCAATGCCCTCAACAGAACAGAAAAGGGGCAAGCTGGAAAAACGTGACCAAGCTCAAACAGAGGTTTAATGATGGGGCAAGAGCCCAAGCTGAGCTCCAGACTGGCCACCCTGACCACACAAGTCCCATCCTCCCTACACCAGCTCCCCCCATTCCTTCACTGCCAGCACTGATTCATCCCAGGAACTAACTGAAACCTCCATCCTTTCAGAAGAGACATCTAATCACCAGTTTAGAGAGATCCCAAAAAGCTCTGGGGCTGCTTTATGCTTCGAGGTAATTGTACTTCACCTTATTCATCCTCGACCCTGACTGACTGCAAAGGGTTGCGGTGCTCTGACAAAGTGTTGGATGCAGTCTGGTACCCTAAGCCATAAGTGAGCATCGTTTCCAGTGGGCAACGTGTCTTTCCCAGCTAAAAGCCACTGCCTAGAGCCTGGGGGGCAGTTTCCTGTTTGAAGAATTTACCGAGTGGATGGAAAAAGCCAGATAAGGCAAATTAGCAACCTGTCATTTAATTAAGATCCAGGAACGTTAGGGGACACAGGGCAGAGAGAAAAACAATCCTTAAGAAGAGAGGCAGCTTGGAAAGCAGGTGGTGTTGGCAGAGGAGCAGAAAGCATCACGTCTACAAAGTATTTACTGCAAGGCCATCACAGCAATGAGTTTCTCCAGGGGTTTTGCTTTGGAGCTGGAAAAAGCACTGTGGGGACAGCTCAGCATCCCCTGGCAGGTCCACCCCATGCAGCCCCTGATGCCGATGATGGGGCAGGACCCACCAAGGAGGAGTTTTTCCAGAAAATGAGAACATTTAAGCTAGAAAAGAAAGAAAAAGCTAAATCAGAAGGTAGTTTGGGCTAAGAGAGCAGAAACCAGACTGTGGCTCGAGCCTCTCATCCCGAGAGGCTCCTGTGGGAGCATCCCAGGTCAGGCAGTGCTGAGCAGGAGGCAACGTCCATCCCACGCACGTACTGGGGGCCGCAGCCAGCTTTCCCTTGACTCATGTCTGGTGCTGCAGACCAGCAGACAGCGGCTGTGCACTTCCCAGCCTGCGCTGCACAGTGGGCAAAGAGGTTCTAATAAGGGCTGAAGCTAATTGCTCAAGGGAGCAGGACCCACCCAGAGGAGAAATGACTCTTCAGCTTCTGTTTATCCTCATGCCCGGCGCAGGCAGCCTTACGTCAGCTGCTGCAGACGCAGTGGCATCACCGTCAGAGTCCTTTGGAACAGCTTTGGGTCTCCTTTCTACCTCAGGCTCCTGCTCCCACCCCCGTTGTCTGCATTCCTCATCCTGTGAGCGAGCACAAACATCGGGACAGGAAGGGACGGCTCAGGGCAAAGCAGCAGCCAAGCAGTAGGGACTGCAGGGAAGGAAAAGGCAGCCAAGATCCTTTCAAAACGAAAAGCAAACACAAAGACCTGCTAAAAAACACCCAAAGAGCCCCATATCCTTAAATCAACAACCGCCGGTGCCCAGGCTCTCAGCTCCACCGGCTATTTTCGTGTCCGTTTAAACAAACCAGAATCTATCTGCTGGGAGGTTTGGGTGTGAAACAATTGCTTATGGACAGGGAACGCAGGACGGGACTGAACTGCTTCCCCCAGCCCATGGCCCCAGCCTGGAAGGACAGACGGACAAGGGAGATAGGCTGGTGTGACAAAAGGCCGCTTTATTGTCAGCTCCTTCTCGACAGCCTGGCCAAGCGCTCTGGTAACAGGGAAAATTAATATGAGAGGTTTCTGCAGTTATTTTTGCAAAGGGAGGGAAAATAATAGCAGAGGGTTCAGGATTTCCAAGGCAAAAAAATAAAAGAGGAAGAAATAAAAGAAGAAACCTCTGACAGCCCCCCCCCACCACCTCACTCCACCCCAATAAAGAGATGGTGTGACTCTCAGATTTCATTTTCCTATTGTAAAGGCAACGCTTTGTATTTGCAAAATGAGCATTTTCGAAGTTTTTCGTAAAAAATAGTGTGCTCTGGGCAGATGGTCTGATCCCCCCCCCAGCAGATGAGAAACATCTGCTGAGAACAAGGAATCTAAACCACAGGTTTTTATTAAGCTGCATGACTTCTAGTTCAGATTTCACCACAGTGAAGTAAATATTTTCTCTCTAAAGCAGCAGCTGTGTGTTGGGTGCCCATAGTAGATGCATTGGGTACCCACAGCAGCTGCATGTTGGGTGCCCATGGTAGATGCATTGGGTGCCCACAGCAGCTGCATGTTGGGTGCCCATGGTAGATGCATTGGGCGCCCACAGCAGTTATCCCGTACATGCACACACATGCAGGTGCCCAGATGTGGGTGTCACATGCTTCCTAAGAAACTTTATACCAGACTCCATGTGACTGAAGCTGATGGTGCCCATTTTCATTTAAAAACAACCACCCTGGGCATTTCATAGAATCACTCAGGTTGGAAAAAACTCTTGGGATCATCAAGTCCAACCATCTACCCTAGTAGACAAGGTCAACCCTAAAACAGATCCCCCAATACTACATCTCAGCGACTTTTAAACACATCCAGGGATGGGGATTCAAGCACCACCCTGCACAGCCCATTCCAGTGCCTGACCACTCTCTCTAGGAAGAATTTCTTCCTGATGGCCAGTTTAACCCTTCCCTGTTGAAGCTTGAAGCCCTTCCCTCTGCTTCTATCACTAATCACCTGTGAGAAGAGCCCAGCACCAACATCTCTACAGTGTCCTTACAGATAGTTATAGAGAGCAATGAGGTCTCCCCTCAGCCTCCTCTTCCTCAAACTAAACAGCCCCAACTCTCACCATCTCTCCTCATCAGATTGATTCTCCAGCCCCTTCCCCACCTTCACCGCCATCCTCTGCCCTCGCTCCAGCCCCTCGATGTCCCCCTTGTCCTGAGGCACCCAAAAGTGGACCCAGTACTTGAGGTGCAGCATCACCAGTGCTGAGTACAGAGGGACAATCACCTCCCTGGGCACTTAACCTAATACTTCGTTTTAAAATTAAAGTGTTCCAAAGTGGGCAACCTGGTCTGGTTGAGGTGTCACTGCCCTGTAGCAGGGGGTTGAAACTAGATCATCTCTGAGGTCCCTTCCAACCAAAACCATTCTATGACTCTATGAAAATGTCCAAAACTCCAGATTTAAGGTCACACTCCCTAAATCCATTCCTCTGTGGAGACCTATAGAATAAATTATCACCCAGAAACACAACACTTTGGAAAAGCTGTTCCACCTCATCACAGAACATTAGGGACCTTAAAACACCATCCAGTCCAATCCCCTGCCACAGCAGGATCCCCTAGATCCAGTCACACAGGAACATGGCCAGGCACGTTTCAAACTTCTCCAGAGAAGGAGACTCCACAACACCCCTGGGCAGACCCTTCCAGGGCTCTGGCACCCTCACTGGGAAGAAGGTCCTTCTCAGACTGATGTGGAACCTTCTGTGTTCCAGCTCACACCCAGTGCCCCTTGTGCTATCATTGGGTGTCCCTGAGCAGAGCCTGGCTCCATCCTCCTGACACCCATCCTTCACATATTTATCAACATTAATGCGGTCAATCATTCAATCTCCTTTATTCCAAGCTCAAGAGACTCAGCTCTCTCAGCCTCTCCTCATCAGAGAGATGCTCCACTCCATCATCTTCGTGGCTCTCCTCTGCAGCCCCTTAGTGCTTCTCTAAGCTCCACTTTGCAGCTGCAGTGCTCTCTGATGTGTTTTGCTCAGCCCTGTATGTATTTCAAGTGTGACATCTATGGATGCAGATGTTAAGCACCACTAACTAAAACCAGCACCCTCCCTGATTTACATCCGGATTTAGGCATTTTTGAAAGACACTGACTTCCCCATGAGTTAGTTCCCACACCCTGCTAAAGCCTGACATAACCCTAGTGGCTTGCCTGAAGCCAGGGCTTAATCCTTATCCCCAGCCTCTTCCTGCTAAAGCTGGGACGTGTCAGACGCAGTATGGCCGGGTGTTTACAGAGCTCCTGGGCATCGCCTCCAGAGTGGAGCACGTGTTTCCCGCTGGAGCACTGACCACACGCCACGTCCACAAGGATGGACCCTGAGCCAGCCAGCACAGCCTCAGGAGCCCAAGCCAGGCTTACCACGACCTTACCATGAAGCAATCTGCAGCCAAGGGCAGGCTCCTGTCCCACCCAGCTCCTTTGGAGGACACACCAGTGCTCTGTGCCAGCCTTGAAGCCCTTCTTTGAAAGGCTGATCCAGGCCAGCTTCCAGCCAGCTGACCATTTACCCCGTGCCCTGCAACCAGTCACCCATTCCAAGCCCTAATAATCTTTGGGATTTCCATCCCCTGCAGCAGATACGAAGACAACCACCTGCTTGTGGTACCCACTAGTGCTCTGACCTCAGTCAAGTTGGTGAGGGACCAATTTGAGAGGGACCTAGAGAATGAAGAACTGTGTCTACCTCCAACACACAGCTTGCTGTGGGACCATCCTCAGCTGATCACTCTTGAGGAACCAGATGATCAGATAGGAGGTGGTTAGCAGATCGAGAAGGTTCTCCTCCCTCTACTCTGCTCAAACCACATGTGGAATATTGTGACCAGTTCTGGACCCCTCAGCTCCAGAAGGACACAGAACTGCTGGAGAGAGTCCAGCACAGAGTCACAGAGATGATGGAGTGGATGAGGAAAGGCTGAGGGAGCTGGGTCTTTTGAGCTTGGAAAAAAGGATACTGAGGGGTGACCTCATTAATGTTGATAAATAATGCGAAAGGTGAGTGTTAGCAGGATGGAGCCAGCTCTGCTCAGTGTCATCTTATGGAATGACAAGGGGCACTGGGTGTAAGCTGGAACAGAGGAGGTTCCACATCAATGTGAGAAGGAACCTCTTCCCAGTGAGAAAGGAAGAGACTGCCCAGGAGGGTTGTGGAGTCTCCTTCTCTGGAGATGTTTAAAACCTGCTTGGATACGTTCCTGTGCGACTGGATCTAGGGGATCCTGCTGTGGCAGGGGGGTTGGACTGCATGATCTTTCAAGGTCCCTTCGAATCCCTAATGCTCTGTGATTTCAGATCACCTTCTCCAGGAACAGAAAAGCTGGAGTCCCTTGGCTCATTGGGACTGAGTGACCAAAAGCCCCAGAGGTTCTTGTAGCTGTGGGGTGGAAACACTGTGACATGATCTATTGAGACCACACTACTACCTAGGCTCAGCTGGGAGAACTAACTTCTCTCTGCTGGCTCATTTTCACACTGCTGGCTGAGCAAAGGTGTCTCTTCTATTTCAGGAGAAGAGTGAAGGAAAATTAAAGAAAGGTAAAAATCCTGACTGCAGAGAACTCTTCCAAAATGACTCAGTTTTCTTTGGCTGCTCCAAAACTCCCATGAACATGGTAAATAGTCTGCCTCCCTCCAGTTTTGACTGAAAAATAGGAAACACACAATTCTGAGAAAAGCTGGAATGAGAGAAAAGCAGGTTTAGACTCTGCGCGCAGGGCCAGCTTGGCAGAAGGACTTGGCACACTCACCCCATCTCCTAGGGAACGTGTGAGGTGCTGAGGTCAGTGCTGGTGTAGATCCTCAGCAGACCTGACCTGGGCATGCTCCTTGTGAGGGATCTTATGGGTTGTCTCCATTCAGCTTGGCAGAGGCAGCTCTTACATTTCTGCCAGCACAAGGAGCTAGAGCAGGTCTCTCCCTACAAGGATCCTACCTGGAGGAAATACTGGAGCTGCTTTATGCACAGCAGGCAACACTGAAACACTTCCACCAAAGAAACAACCCAGCCTTCTGGCCACCTTTGTATCTGCAGCTGCTAGCAATGAGTCCTAGCACAAACTACAGAGAGAGTTAGTGAATGAGAAGGTTCAGACCTCCACATGAGGAAGGATGAGGAGAGACTGAAAGATCTGGGACTTTACAGTTGGAGAGGAGAAGGTTATGAGGGAACTTAATCACTGTCTACAAATCCATGAGGGCTAGGTGTCAAGAAGAAAGAGACAATCTCTTTTCAATTGCACCCTGCAACAGGACAAGGGGCAATGGGGATCAGCTGGGGCTCAGGAAGTTCCATCTCAACATGAGGAGAATCTTATTTACCGTGAGGGTGACAGAGCCCTGGAAGGGGCTGCCCAGGGGTGTTGCAGAGTCTCCTTCTCTGGAGACATTTAAAAACTGCCTGGCCATGTTCTTGTGTGACATGATCTAAGGGATCCTGCTGTAGCAGGGGGATTGGACTGGATGATCTTTCAAGGTCCCTTCCAATCCCCAATGATCTGTGTATCCCCCTCTAACATTAGCATTAGAAGAGCAGGGCCTTTTGGGACTGGTTTCCCCCAAAAGCAACCCACGTGTGGCCACAGGCAGATTGACGTGGCTCAATCACTGTCTTATCTGAGAGCTGATTCAATCACTTGACAGAGGAAAAAGGCTGAAGACAGCGAAGCTGTAACTGTCAAGGCAACAGCCAGGTCAAAGAAAGACATTGTACAAGTTGATGGTCTGAGAGGGGAGGCTCTGCAACAAGTCCACATCTGATCAGACACATGCACACACACCAGGAATGCATCTCATGTTCCTACCATTAAAAGTTCAAGAAACCACGAGACAAATTAGAAGGAATGAAGACAGGACTCATTTAAAGGCAACTATGCGATTCCCAGTTCCCACAGTGACTGGAAAGAGATGAGCTGAAGCACCACAAAATAAGCAGTTCTTGCATTTCTGCCGACACATGGAAAACACCCTCTTCACCTCAATTTTCCAATCCCAAAAAGAACAGAGGAGAGCACCAAGCTCCTCCAGGTCTCAGCTATCCAGCTGCCCTGGAAGCTCTTGGAGGAATATCATGGGACTGATGCCTGCAATGGGCCCTGGTGGCCAAGAGGGCCAATGGCATCCTGGGTTGGATCAGGGGTGGTTAGGAGATCAAGAGAGGTTCTCCTCCACCTCTACTCTACCTTGCTGAGACCACAGCTGGAATATTGTGTCCAGTTCTGGGCCCCTTAGCTCAAGAAGGACACAAAACTGCTGGAGAGTGTCCAGCACAGAGCCACAGAAATGGTGAAGGGAGGGGAGCATCTCCCTGATGAGGAAAGGCTGAGGGAGCTGGGTAAAAGACAAATGAGTGGTAAACACACAAATGTTGACCAATATGGAAATAGTGGATGTCAGGAGGATGGAGCCAGGCTCTGCTCAGTGCCATCCTATAATAGGACAAGGGGCAGTGGGTGTGAGCTAGAACAGAGGAGGTTCCACATCAATGTGAGGAGAAAGTTCTTCCCAGTGAGAGTGGCAGAGCCCAGGCTGGGGCTGCCCAGGGGGGTTGTGGAATCTCCTTTTCCGGAGACGTTTAAAACCCTCTTGGACATGTTCTTGTGAGACTGGATCTAGGGGATCCTGCTGTGGCAGAGGGACTGGACTGGATGATCTTTCCAGGTCCCTTCCAATCCCTAATGTTCTGTGATTCTGCAGTTCTGAAAGTCCCAAGGGTTTGGTGCTACCTGGCATCAGATTCCAGCCCTGTTTGGGCTGGCAGTGCCAGCCAGGCAACCTCAGAGGACCCTTTCCTCAAAGACAGCAGCACATCCATCTGCATAACAGACTTGTAATCATCACTGGCTCTGCAAACACACCAGAACCAAACCCTTTGGGCTATTTTTTTCCCCCTGTATGGCCACACAGCAGCTTGTCCCTCTGTGATTTCTGCCTTCAAACCTTCATCTGGTAACTTTGGAAAAAACCAAGTAAAAGAAATCAGCATCTGTGTCACACCCCACACAAATTACAGTGCTCATCCCTAAAAGCAGAGACCCCACAATCACCACGTGATTTATTGTCACTGTCTTTGTATCAACAAGACCAAATACATCCCTTTTAGGATGGCTGCTGGGGGCTTTCTTCCCCTATAGCACAGCTCATATGGCTGTTGGGGGTTTTCTTCCCCTATAGCACAGCTTATATGGCTGTTGGGGGTTCTCCCTCCCTATAGCACAGCTCATATGGCTGTTGGGGGTTTTCTTCCCCTATAGCACAGCTCATATGGCTGTTGGGGGTTTTCTTCCCCTATAGCACAGCTCATATGGCTGTTGGGGGTTCTCCCTCCCTATAGCATAGCTCATATGGCTGTTGGGGGTTTTCTTCCCCTATAGCACAGCTTATATGGCTGTTAGAGGTTCTCTCTCCCTACAGCACAGCTCATATGGCTGTTAGAGATTCTCTCTCCCTATAGCACAGCTCATATGACTGGTAGGGGTTTTCTTCCCCCATAGCACAGCTTATATGGTTGTTGGGGGTTTCTCCCCCCACTCCACATTACAAACAGTGTAAATCTACAGGACAGCTTTACAAGGAAAGCTCTGAACACAGCTCAGGACTCCTACTGCCAAATCACAGGTACTTTATGGATGCACCCACCATCTGTTTCCAACATTAACACCAGCAGCTGAAGGTGACTTCATAGCAACAAATTATTCAAAAACCCCAAAAAACTCTAAGATCTATCCAGAATTTAAACATTCTTTAGCAATTTTCCTTTGAGTTATTGTCTATTCTAACAGACTCACAAAACACTGAGTGCGGATAACCTCACCGCATAAGTTTTTCAAGCAGTTCCATACAATGGGTTTTGACCAGGAGCCAGCTAATGGGTCTTTGTGGCCAAGAAGGCCAGTGGCATCCTGGGGTGGACCACATGAATGTTGATAAATATGCAGAGGGCGAGTGTCAGGAGGGTGAAGCCAGGCTTTGCTCAGGGGCGTCTAATGATCGGACAAGGGGCAATGGGTGTGAGCTGGAATAGAGGAGGTTCCACATCAGTGTGAGAAGAAACTTCTTCCCAGTGAGGGTGACAGAGCCCTGGAAGGGGCTGCCACAACAGGGCACCTTCTCTAGAGGTGTTTAAAACCTGCCTGGCCATATTCCTGTGTGACTGGATCTAGGGGATCCTGCTCTGCCAGTGGGGTTGAATTGGATGATCTTTCAAGGTCCCTTCCCATCCCTTAATGTTCTGTGATTCTGTGAACAGGAGCTGGTTTGGCTCAGGTCTGTTCACACCGTGTGGAGTTTTGTTCCCTAAGTGAAGCATCAAGTCAGGATTATGCTGCTGAACCCCTGCAGGCAACAAATTAGACTATGAAAAAATACAATAATCTCTTAATATAGGCTCAAAGAATCTGCCTGCAAGGCTGTGCTTCAGCAGAGTGACTCAGGAGGCACCTGGCCATGGGGTTTTGCACTTGGAGCCTCCTCTTGACAGCCAAGGAAAGGTATTTTCATGCAAGGCTAAAAGAATGGGATAGTGACAAGGTGATGCCCTCTCTGATCATCACTGCAATTGCCCAGTGTGACAGCAGGGCTCAGACCTCAGCGACCAGTGATGATGGCTGCTAGGACAAGCTGGGAAGGCACCAGAACCAGTCTGGCTGCACATAACTGGTTGCAGTGGTAAGAAAAGGAAGGATTTATCCCCTTCTCTGCATGTATGCCTTGCCTGCTGCTGCATCCCCAACATCATCCTCCATCAGGGTGCTAGTTACTTCGGGGATGTACCAATGCGAGGCTGAGGGACCAGCATTGCTGGGTAACAGCCCCACAAGCAGTATCCTGTAAACTCCCATCCTGCTGGGGATCACAGAGCATTAGGGATGGGAAGGGACCTTGAAAGATCACCTAGTCCAATCCCCCCACCACAGCAGGATCCCTAGATCCAGTCGTACAGGAACATGTTTGGGTGGGTTTTAAATGTCTCCAGAGAAGGAGACTCCATAATCGCTCTGGGCAGCTGCCCTAGCTGGTAGCCTGCATGTTGTGGGAGACATTGACATAAAGGGAGGACAGTGCCAGCCTGACCTTCCCCTGCCCACAATGGCAAATTAAAGAAAGCACAACCCCCAAAACACCCCTCCAACCCTATAAAAGCCTCAGCCCAGGCCTCTGAGAGCTGAATAGGGCAAAATGAATGGATGTCATTGTCTGTCATGATCCACCAGCCCTTTAACTAGCAGTTAATAAAGCTGAGAGGAGAAAAGGAAACAATGAGCAAGTTTGAAATAACATCCTGGAGTTGGTGTCTTCCAAATGGCACTGCTCTTTCCAAGCCTTCTGCTCGCTGTCCTGTGCCCCATACAACAGGCTCCAGAAAGCTATGTTCTCCATTTTCCCTATCACATTCATTAGGAAACCCCTGGAAGAATCCCAAGTCCCCAATTCCCCTCGTGTCCTCCACTGCTCTATGAGCACCAGGTAGCCCAGAGCAACCCAGCTCTCCCCAGCCAGGGCCACCACTCTCCACAGTACTAGCTGTCGGTCACAGAATCATCATGGTTGGGAAACAACCTCCACAGTCATCAAATCCAGTCCCAGCCTCGTTGCAGCAGGGCCTGAGCAGCCCCACAGCTTGGCTGGGGTCCCCATCCACAGTCTGAGGGTTACAGCCCCTTCATCCAGGCTACATTTTTCATGGCAAAGGAGGAAACTGCAGCGTTTTGCTTGGAGAGAGAGATGCTGCCTCTGAAAACTCCCCGTAAACCCAAATTAGAGCCCATGAGGCTGCCAAAGGCTGCCCAGCCTTCACATTTCTCCTTGTGGTTACACAGACCTGACCACATACTCAAGTTCCCTATTTTCTTTACCATTTCATTTAGTTCTGCATTTCCACCCCCACCCCATCATCCAACTTCATCTCCTGATGTCACCACCTCACGAAAGGGCTGATCGCATCGTTCCAAGTTTCCCTTCTCCATCCAAACCAAATAATCCCCTAATAATCGGAGCTGAAGGGCTGACTTTTTCCCTATGGAAGTTATTTTTCAATTACATATGTGTGAACCATAAGGGGTAGTTGAAAGCCAGATTCTCCCTCCCAACGGCGCATCGCCGTGCTGCTCTTTTTCTGCCTTCCCCACCGATGCTGTTTCCTGGCTCCGGTTTCATGTTGATTTATTTCCCTTTCATTTATGGAAAATTAGGAACCAGATCGGCTTCGCCGCCCACACCAAGCTGGATTCGCCAGTGTAAGGTGGGGGATTCTCACAGTGGAAAATATGTAGTGAAGTGAGGCTCTTGGCTTGACTTAGACCATTTGAAAACTCACTGTTGGAGCTACACTGAGCCAAAGTGGAGGCAGTTGCTCAGGATGTACTCAACCCTGTGTAAACAGGGTCATGGTGTCTATCTAGGAGGTGTCGGTCCCAATGACCTAGAGAAGTTCAGGTTTTGTTGCCACATGCAGGTGGAGGATGCAACGGGAAAAAGGGGATATAAGGAAAGATGTGAGCAGTCTCAAGAGAGACTTGAAGAACAGTTGGTTTTGATAGGGAAAAGAAATTCAACCCAAGGTGCTCCATCAGACATCTAGCCATGACCATCTGTGCTGGTCAAACACAGCAGACAGCATCTCTTGGCTCCATCAGACAATTCACAGCACTGCTACGAGGGCAGGAAGAGCCATCAGGGGCAGCCCCATGCTGTTGCTCTGTGGATTTCCCATTCTGTCCCCTCCTCACTCCCTAAACACTTCCCAAACTCCAGTATGAAACCCCAGGTGAGCCCTCAGGCAGCTCCAAACCCCACGGCTCACTGTAGAAAGCCTCAGCCTCCAGTAGACTGGGCTCACTTCCATCACTGGGAAGGGCTGCCCAGTGGGATTGTGGAGTCTCCTTCTCTGGAGACATTTCAAACCCATTTGGATATGTTCCTGTGTGACTTGATCTAGGGGGATCCTGCTGTGGTGGAGGGATTGGACTAGATGAACTTTCAAGGTCCCTTCCCGTCCCTAATGTTCTGTGATTCTTTGATCACCAAAGGGTGGCTCTTTGCTAGAAGTAGCCCATCGGGGCTTCCCGCTCCCATCCCACAACAGCTGGGGATCTGAGAACTAAGGGAGGTGGAAAGATGAACATCCCATGCTTTTACTCCCCCTTTCCCCTCCCTCCTCCTAACCAAATTAATCTGGAAGCTGAGCTGCCGTTTTCTCAGCCCCACAGATGGACTTTTCATCCCCCCCAACTGCTACAACCCCAAGATCCACCATAAGGTTCTATCCTCAAGCCCTCCACACCGAGGTGGCTCAGGATCAAGGGGTTTGTAGACACAGAGGCTTTTAATCAGCACTTGGAACGTTTTCTGCCCCAGGAGGTAAAGGCAGAACCCAGGTTTTATGGATTAAAGGGAATGGGGGAAAAATTAAGAGCTGGCTGCCAAAATTATCTGAGGATGTAAGTGGGATTACACGTTTAGCCATTGGGATATCTGCTGACACACTCAGAATTTTACTTAACACCAAATTTTGGTCGGGAAGGAATTTTCCTGCAGTTAGCTGGCGACAATCACTCCCAGCCATGGAGCAGGACACACCTGCTGGGACCACCCGAGGAGGAAGGGGTTGTGCAGCTTCCTATTGCCTTCCTCCTCACCTTTGCTGCAAATCTTGGCCAGAACTACTCAGGAAAAGAGCTGAAACCGGAGAGCTGGGCACACGTAGGTGTAACACCTCTCCTTCATACACCCTTTACCCTCTTACTCCAGTCTCCTTTGTGTTTGTTCACAGCCTTCTCACCTCCACGCTCCAAAATACTTCTGCAATGATGTTCCCACACCGCTAATTGTCCATGAAAGAGGATCTGGGATTCTTATTCCTATGACAGAACCTCCGTTTCAAATCCAGCATTCAAAGTCCTGCGTTTGAATCAGGACTAGTTCCCGTAACAAAGCTCATTGGGCACTACCCCAGTGGTTCATCCCAAGGAAGGGAGCTGGCTGTGTCTACCCTGCGGCCTGAGGAGCAGATGTGAAGTTCAGCCTGGAAATGTGGTTATCTGAACAAAACCAGTTAAGGAACAGGAAGGGCTGCAGCGTGACCAGCCCAGCCAGCAGCAGCAGCAGAGCATCACAGCTCAGAAGCTGGGATTTGGAAGAGGGCAAACTCAATTTGCAGATAAATTTGCTTATGCAAAGCATCAAAGCCTCAGGAAAACCTTGCTAGGTCTGCAGACATTCCAGAGCAGAGAACAGGGCACAAAAGCAATGTTCACCACAAACCCTTCTCCATCTCCCCCCACATTTTGCTTCAGTGGCCAGAGCGCTGTTTGTTCAAGCAGACTTGACCTCCTGAACTGCAGCCAGTATGTGGCTACGTGTGGAGAACAATGAGCCCACGGTTAGAGACGTCGTTCCATGTTCTTGGAGGGAATGGAAGACACACATCCAACACTCTGCACAAGTCATTAGGAAAGCCCTCACCCCGCTCCCCTTCCCAGGGGTGATGTATTTATTGCAAACATACACATCTGATCCTGTTCCCTTCTCCTCCACTACTACACCTGCACACTGGGGATGTCTGGAGTGGGCTAGGATTTTCCTTTGGGCTTTGGCGGGCAGCCCAGACTGCCTCAAAAAAGAAGAAAATGAGAAATCAAAAGGTCTCCCTGTGTGTAAGGAGCACGTGTTTCATTTTGTTCCTACCTCGGCAACGAGGGAATGGGTTGAACACAGTCAACCAAATGGCTTCTTGCTTAGGATGGTCTCTTCCACACTCGGTTTTCACTCTGTGTGTAAAAACTGAGCTTAGAGAAAACTGAGCTGACAGAGCCCTGGAAGGGGCTGCCCAGGGGGGTTGTGGAGTCTCCTTCTCTGGAGATGTTTAAAAGCCACCTGGACATGTTCCTGTGCTACTTGGTCTAGGAGGTCCCGCTCTGGCCAGGGGGATTGGGCTGGATGATCCTTCGAGGTCCCTTCCAATCCCTAATGTTCTGTGATTCTGTGACTTCAAGCAGTGTTCTGGCAAAGGCAGGATGAGAGAAATAAAGATCTACATTTAAATAAAACAGCAGCTCGAGCACTGCCAGGTCAACACTGACACAAACCCACTGGCCCTGCCTGACTGGCTCATTGCACAGCTCTAACCAGCCTGGGTCTTGCTCGCTGCACCAGTCAAGCTGTTTGCATATAAAAAGAGGAGGGTTTTTTTTTTCCTATCCACAGGTTTCTGTTCCAGAAATTCACTTTTATGCAAATAAGACTAATTGGTGTGGCACCTCCCACACAGAACAAGGCTCCCGGATTAGCAGGGAAGGGGAAACTGGCCCTGCTCTGGGTCAGAGTCATTCTATCGCGCTCTGCTCTCACTAATCACTTTTCCATATTGGATAGTGATGCTGCCAGGAGGTTCAGCTGGAAATTTCTCCCCAATAGCATCAGTATCTGCCTTTTCCCCGCACCCTCGAGCTGAGGAAAATAATCTTTGCCAAAAATGCCCATTTATTCTCTTCTTCAGCACCTTCCTGACGCACTTTGGGTCCCTTTCACACCCCTGAAGCCCTGTCCTGCTCCATGCAGACACCCATGGCCACAAGGCCACTGCAAACCTTGGCAGGATGTCACCAGAGAGGAGCAGGTTTCCAGCATTACATCACCCTGTCTGTGCTCAGCAATCAGCCTCCTGCACCTCAGAGTTTCCACGGAACAAACCAAGCCCCCTCCTTCTTCCTCTCATTATCCAGCTGGGGGGAAGCAAACTACAAACGAAGCCATCAGCTGAAAGACTAATGACACTACACCTAGGAGCATCCATCATGTGTAAGGAGCCTGCCTGGGCTGCTGCCTGCCAGCATTTAACTGCTCAGCTCTGCCAGGTGAATGTCAGGAACAACCAGCCACAGCTCTGCTCCCCAAACCCCACAGTCCCTGCGGTGGGTGGAAATTGCTTTGAAGGATGAGCTTTGCCTTCCAGAGACCACTCAGTTCTCCTCCAAAGCAGTTGTAACTGATTACTCTACTTTGCAGGAGGTAACCCTCAGGCCAAAAGAAGTTGGGTAACAGCCCGCCCATCGTTTCCATGCCCTGGTGCAAGGCAGCAGTGATGGAGAGCCCTGGGTGCTATTGCTCAGCATCCCCTCCACACTGACACAGAGTAGGAACCGAGTTCCCTCCAGTTCCTACTCAGCACCCTTGTCCGTGCCCTTCAGAACAACAAAAGCTCATCTGAACAAACCAGCCTGCAGAGAACCCTAGTAAGACAATTGTGTAATTACAGCCCACCCCATAGATCACTGACTGCAACAACCCAGAAGGAGATTACCCCCATTAACTAATGCTGATGTTAAACCACAATCCAGACCCCATGAGGTAATGATGGAAGGTAGAAGCAGCCCCCAACCCCATAAGAGACATCCATTCCCTTGAAGGCAACACTCTGTAGCACCCACCCCAAGACAAACCCTGTGTGGGTCCTCCTGTAAGACTAGGGTTGGGGCTCCTGACTCTGGACAAACTGTAAGACCCCAAATTCTCTGAGGCTGCTGTTTAACTTAGCAGTATGAAAAGATGAGCAATGCCCTCTACAACTGTTAAATATCAATACAAATACTTCATGGACTGTTTGAACAAGAAAACTCATCTCCTAACCCACTCTGTGCTGACCAACCCTGGAGGAGACAGCAAACCGCAGCAGTCACCTGCACAGCCCAGTACACGGCCCCTTTTACTGACCAAACAGAGAACATCCAAAACCCCAAGTGAAAACCATCAAATCTGTGCGTTTTGTAATCACAACTAAGAGGCTACAGCATCACAGGCAACCCTGACCCAGGCACGGCGCTTGACTCTAGTCCCAAGTCCAAACCACCCATTACCCAGCAGATCTGAAGGAAACCCCAGTTTTCCACAAAGTGCATGCAACCAATTAATCCTGTTTTCCACCCACTTTGCTGGCCCCTGACAGATAGAGGGCAGCGAAATGATGTCACAGGGTAGGACTAGAATTAATCCACCTGAAGCACAGACTAAAAACCTGTAAAAGGTACTCTGCAGCTCTTCACTTGGATGCTGTCCTGACCCCTCCCTTGGTGATATAACCCAATGATGTCCCTGGGCACCTCTGTAAGATGATGCTGTGTGAGACTTTGCCAGCTGGAGTCAAAGCTCACGCCTGGGTTTTCGCAGAATCACAGAACATTAGAGATTTAAGGGACCGCAAAAGATCATCCAGTCCAATCCCTCTGCCACAGCAGGATCACCTGGATCAAGTTGCACAGGAACATGGCCAGGCAGTTTTTAAACGTCTCCAGAGAAGGAGACACCACAACCCCCCTGGGCAGCCCCTTTCAGTGCTCCATCACTCTCATCGTGAAGAAGTTCTTTCTCAGATTGATGTGGAACCTCCTCGGTTTCAGTTCACACCCACTGCCCCTTGTCCTATCATTGGGTGCCCCTGAGCAGAGCCTGGCTCCACCCTACTGACACCCACCCTCTGCATATTAATTAACACTCATGGCGTCAACCCTCAGGCATTTTGATTAGACCGACCACATCGCTCAGGCTCTGGCATGAAAAAATCTCCCTGTCAATTGCAAACCCCATCCAGAGGCACAAAACTCCCTAACTGTGGAGGTTTTCTAGGCAGCACTGCTCTTCTGGAAGAGCCCAGTTCTGTGATTTAATCCATGTGTCTCACGTGCACCATCTCACTAAAGAGGATCCCTTGGAATAGAGAGCGCAAAAGCAGGAGAAATGATGAGAAACGCAGCAACTAAATGGAGAATTATTAGGAGACTGGGGAAAGCTCAGACACATCTTCAATAAAGAACCTTAATGCTGGCTCTGAACGCTTCATTTTCCATCGTCTCACACCACGGTATATGCTGGTGGTGTAAAACATCGACTCTTTGCACTCCCCTGAAAGGCTCTACAGCAGTAGAGGTGAAATCAGATTTGGCAGGGCCACGAAAACAGGCAGCCAGAACTGTAAATCAGCTTCTCTCAGCAGTCTGCAGAGGTAGGGGAGAAAAACACACAAGAGTGTGGAGCTGCTGTGCATCTCAACAGAGAAATTCAAGTCAGGAAGAAAACTCTAATTAAAAAAAAGCTTTTTGAAGGTGAAAAAAATTAAATTGATAAATGTGAGCTCTGCCCGACTCCTTCCCGATCCTCTGGGCTAAGCCCAGACCTTGTGGAACATGATGGGTTCAACACCAACCTCATGAGGTGCCTCATTGAGCTCAGTGGAGTCATCACAAAGATGATGAAGGGAGTGGAGCATCTCCCTGGTGAGGAAAGGCTGAGGGAGCTGGGTCTCTTGAGCTTGGAA
>JAOXOE010000784.1:8545272-8560820 GCA_028565055.1 Phoeniculus purpureus | reverse complement strand
CAGGCTCTGCTCAGTGGCATCTAGTGATAGGACAAGGGGCAATGGGTGTGAGCTGGAACATAGGAGGTTCCATATAAATAGCAGAAGGAACTTCTTCCCAATGAGGATGACAAAGCACTGGAAGGGGCTGCCCAGGGAGGTTGTGCAGTCTCCTTCTCTGGAGACGTTTAAAACCCACCTGGATAGGTTCCTGTGTGACTCGGTCTAGTTGATCCTGCTCTGGCAGGGGGATTGGAGTGGATGATCTTTCGAGGTCCCTTCCAATCCCTAATGTCCTGTGATTCCATGCAGCTAGGGCAGAGAAGCTGGGCACAGCTCTTGCCCTATAATTAGTTGAAGAGGGCATGACTCTTGCTGAGAATCACAAGCCACTTCCAACCAGAGATGCCTGAGTGACCTGGTAACCACAGAGCTGCAAACAGCAGTCAATATAATTAGAGCCCCTCTAATTTGCCTGGTGTCAAAAATGCCAAACCCCAAATTCCACGGTTTCTTCTCGAAGCACACAGTGGGACTAGTCAAAACAGCTGTAAATACATTTCGCCTGTATCTGCACATTCCATAAATAGTACAAATATAATTTTATAGCAATAGCCGGGACTTGAATAGCGGGATTATCTGCGCGGATTCAGAGAGCTGGGTAGTTTAACTCCCACCATAGGAATCTGAGCTTGGGAAAGATTATAGAGTATAAATCAATTCTTTACAACAAAGGCACGAGCAAGAGGGTGCTTGCTTAGCCCTGGACAGGCTGACACACGCCAGCAGCCAACGAAACCTTGCGAGAGCAGAGATCCACCCTCTTCCACTGAGATCAGGGAGAATGTTGTCACTGCCTTTGAGGAAACGGTGACAGTAGCCTCTTGGAAGGTGACTAGAAGAGGACTTGTGGAATCTCCTTCTCTGGAGATGTTTAAAACCCACCTGGACATGTTCCTGTGCAAACTTGATCTAAGGGATCCTGCCGTGGCAGGACAATCTCTCGAGGTCCCTTCCAATCCCTAATGCTCTATGATTCTATATTTCCTATATTGTTTTCATAAAGTTTTTATCTTTGTATTAATTTTTTAATGGTTTTGTTGTATTTTCCTGTATTTCTTGAGAAATTATTTCAGGGAGCTGTTTGTTGTCATCCCTTCACGTTTTTGTGCTGGGTTAGGTCATTCCAGGTACCGGGAAACCACAGAAGCCAGTGTTCACAGAATCACAGAACATTAGGGACTGGAAGGGACCTCGAAAGATCATCTAGTCCAATCCCTCTGCCACAGCATATCATCCACCAGATTGTGCCCAGTGATGGCACAAGCATAGGCTGATCAGACAGGGACAGTAAATACTGGGTGCTCGAAGAGCAAGTAGATGCCAGGGGCTGCCAGACCTTGCTGAAGGAATAAACAGGAGACAGTCACGACAGAGGGAGCAGCAGGTATTTCAGTCCTTTTGGACTGAATCTTGGAAATCCCAGCGCCCACTGAGGCTGCAGAGCACATCTCAGTGTCCAAAGGAAGTCAGAGCAGTGGTCCCGCTGTTCACTAATGGGGCATTTAACTAGAAAAGGGTAGATTCAGGCTGGACATAAGGAAAAAGCTCTTGAATTTGGGGGTGGTGGGTCCCTGGAACAGGCTTCCTAGAGAGGGGGTGGAGGCTCCATCCCTGGAGCCACTCAAGGCCAGGCTGGATGGGGCTCTGGGCAATCTGTTCTAGTTAGAGATGCCCCTGCTTGTTGTAGGGCAGTTGGACTAAATGACCTTTGGAGGTCCCTTCCAACCCAACACATTCTGTGATTTTATGATTCCATGCTAACTTGTGGAGAAGGCCAGTGGTGAGATGTGGAGCCACTTGTCTGTTGTGGCCATGCTTTTTATTTTACATGAGGAAAAGGCAAGCACAGCTCCCGTGGACAGGTTCTGTACCTACAGCTTGTTGGTTGTCCTCTGAAGCCATCAACCACTTTTCTGCTCACTCCAGTAGGAGCTGGACAGAGTTTTTTCTGGCAGTGTGTAAGATCCATTTTATCCATCTTCTGTTGACCTTTGGTGCTAAATTGTTCTTAAATAGGCAGAAACAAAATTTGCTGTGTAAGAGAAAGTTTTTTCCAGTGATTAGACCCCCAGTCCAGACGCTGGGTGACTGGAGCTGCTTTTGCATATGAGGGCTGGAGTTGGGCCCCCCTCTTCAAGAAATTAAGGGGCTGGAGTGGCTCAAGAGGAGCAATGAGGCTGGGGAAGGGACTGGAGGGAAAGGTTGATGAGGAGAGGCTGAGAGACCTGGAGGTGTTTAGTGTGAAGAAGAGGAGACTCAGGGAGGACCTTCTCCATCTCTACAACTACCTGAAGGGAAGTTATAGTCAAGTAGGGATCAGACTCTCCTCCCAGGCAACTAGCAACAGGACAAGAGGGCAGCAACTGAAGCTGCCAGAGGAAAGTTAGGTTGGATGTTAGGAAGCCCTTCCCCATGGAAAGGGTGATCAGACCCTGAAATGGATTGTCCAGGGTGGAGTCCTCATCCCTGAAGGTGTTTAAGGACAACCTGGCTGTGGCCCTTAGTGCCCTGGTCTGGCCGATGGGGTGGTATTAGGTCCTGGGCTGGGCTGGATGAGCTCAGAGGGCATTTCCAGCCTCAATAATTCTGGGATTCTGTGATGTCACCCATTTCTCAGCTTGTTCCAGATTCCTTGATACCGAAGGCAGCGCTGGACCATGGGTGGAGTTGACTGAAATAGCTGGGAGGGGAGACCAGGGGAGTTGGGGTTTGGGCCTCTAGAGCAACTGCTGGGGAAAGAGCTGCTGGCACTGTCCCAGGCAGCTCAGGATGTTCTAACGTTTTATGTTCAACTTCAGCTCCTTTTTGTGATTTAAATTTTTGGAGGTTTAATTCAATCAAGAAACAAGTAAAGCAGAGAATTAACCATTTTCTTCTATAAACAGTCTTGGGAAGTTTACAGATATCTGCCAAACACTGATTTTGTTTCAAAATGTTCAGAAGAACCTCAAGAGAGTTTTATGAGTTGATTTTGAACTCAAAAATGCGTTCATTTCAAATCCCAGCAATAATTGATTGATTGCTTAGTAATTAAGTGATGAATCAAAATTGATGGTTGTGATTTCTAAATGAAATAATTTACACCATAATTGTCCTTTCTAAATAAAACACCATCAATAAATACATTATTTAAATAACGACGTTAATTTTCATTCAGCTGTGTGTTAGGAAAAACGTATTTGCGAGGAAAAAACCCACACGATAAGGGAACAGCTGTTTCCCTGGGATCCCTTCAAGCACTGTTCCCTGCTTTTCATGTGGCTGCTCCTCATATTTCTATTTTCTGTTCCTAAAAATATTCCTAATGTATTTCTAAGTTATTATCATGTATTAATAACTATCAATTATTAACTTAACTATGAAATTAATTATTAAAATGTAGTGATAGCAATAATTCCTAAAATATTCGATTTTCTATTCTTAAAAGAGGTCACCTTAGGAGAAGGACGAAACCTCACTTTGCATTCAGAGTCCTCCCAGCCCAGATCCCACTGGGATGGAGCCCACAGGGGTTTGCCTTCACTCGTGAATGGGGGCGGGGAGGGGTCGAAGGGGCTGGGGAGTTGGGGGATTGCCACCAGAGCCGATACGCTGTTGCGAGAGGTGTCAAGGGACGAGCTGCGGGGCGGGACGTGGTGGGACACGATGGGACACCGTGGGACACGATGGGACTCTGAGGGGCACGATGGGACTCTGAGGGGCACGGTAGGACCCGTTGGGAGGCGGAGGGACTCGGTGGGATCTAGTGGGACATGATGGGACACGGTGGCACCCGGTGCGACACGACGGGACAACGGTGGGGTCCGGTGGGACCCGAAGGGACACGGTTGGACCCCGAGGGACACGACGAGATCCAGCAGGACACGACGGGACCCGGCGGCACCCAGCTGGACGCGCCCGGCGCCGCTCCGGGTAGTGTAGCCCCGCCCCCTCGGAGCGCCCGCGCTGCTGACTGGTCAATCCCGCTGACGCCGCAGCCAATAAGAAAGCGCGGAGGCGCGTTCATTCATAAAAGAGGCTCCCAGCGCTGCCGGCTCGGGCGGTCAGGAGTAGAGGAGGCAGAGGAGGGGTGGGGGCTCCGCGCATCGTGCGGGGCCGCGTGTTCGTGTGCGGGAGAGGCAGCTCCGCCTTCCGCAGCGTGAAGTGACGTTTGCGGCGCTGATTGAGATCATTTGGTTTGGGTTCTCGGGCAAATTAATTGAACTTTCCTCCGAGTCAGGGGCCTCGGGGCTTTTGAAGGAGATTTGGGCTGCAGCCGGCTCCCAGACGAGCGCAATTTAATTTTCCCGGCTTTAAGCGAGTGTTGTGTTTCCCGAAAGGCAGTGAAAGGACCGTCTGTTATGGTGATGGTGCTTCAGCTTTTACAAATGGGGCGAGAGAAGCTTGTAAAGAGTTGCGTTTAGTGCAGCTGATAAGCAGCTCCAAAACTTGCTGGATCCAAAACGCGTTAGATGCTCGTATTCATGGCACTGGTTAATAGTGACCTTCCAGTACCTGAAAGAGGCCGGTCAGAAGGCAGGGAAAGACTGCTCACAAGGGCAGGGAACAATGGGATGAGAGGTTGTGGTCTTAAGCTGGAAAGGAGTCGATTTAGGCTGGACATGAGGAAAAAGTTCCTTAATCTGAGGGTGGGAGATCCCTGGAACAGGCTGCCCAGAGAGGTGATGGAGGTCCCATCCCTGGAGCCATTCAAGGTCAGGCTGCATGGGGCTCTGGGCAATGTGTTCTAGTTAGAGATGTCCCTGCTTGTTGTAGGGGAGTTGGACTAGATGCCCTTTGGAGATCCTTTCCAACTCAGTAGAGTCTATGAGTCTGTGAGAACAGTGTGGGCTATAAGTTGTTTTCTTTCAAATGTACTAAAACAATGATGCTTAAACAACTGAGAGCTCTCACAGAGCTGAGCTGAAACAGCACTGGGTCTATGCTTGTCTGCTGTGCTGATAAAACACTGATTAAGGGCATGATCCACTTCCATTTCATGGGCTAAGCAGCAGTCACGAGGTTCAGTTGGAGCCCAATCCATATCCAAGCCCAAAATCTACACCCAAGGTTATGATTCAGGCTCCCTCAAGGTGCGGTTTGTTCCATCATTCACTGACCCTTAAGGACTTCTAATACCTTCCAAACATAATGACACAAATTCTGCTTTCAGGTGTCTGAATGTTGCTGCCTGTCAGCCTCTGGCTCCATACGGAGTTTGCAAAGCAGTTCAGTGCAGGAGGGATGAAGCTGTGCCAGGACTGCGGACTGAGGAAGGAGCGCTGGAGGTGCAGACTGCCCATGTCCAACCAGGTCTGTACGTGTACTCTGCACTTCTCACTTGGACTGGTTAATTTTCCTGATTTAGTGAAGCACATTGTTAACACTGTGGGCTGAGCAGGAGCCAGCAGGGTGTCCAGGTGGCCAAGAAGGCCAATGGCATCCTGGCCTGGATCAGGAATGAGGTAACCAGCAGGAGCAGGGAGGTGATGGTGACCCTGTACTATGCACTTGTGAGACCCCACCTTGAGTACTGGGTCCGGTTTTGGGCGTCACAGTATAAGAAGGACATTGAGGGGCTGGAGCGGAGACAGAGACGGGCGATGAGGCTGGCAAGAAGTCTGGAAAACAGGCTCTGTGAGGAGTGGCTGAGAGAACTGAGGTTATTTAGCCTAGAGAAGAGGAGGCTGAGGAGACTTTATTGCTCTCTACAGCTACCTGAAAGGAGGTTGTAGCAAGGCTGGTGCTGGTCTCTTCTCCCAAATCACTAATGATAACATGAGGAGAAATGGCCTCAAGTTGCATCAGAGGAGGTTTAGATTGGATCTTAGGAAGAAGTTCTTTCCTGCAAGAGTGGTTGGGCACTGGAACAGGCTGTCCAGGAAGGTGGTGGATCACCATCCCTGGAGGTGTTTAATAAACGAGTAGCTAGAGCACTTCAGGCCATGGTCTAGGGGTTAGGGAGATGTTGGGATGAGGGCTGGACTTGATGACTCTGGAGGTCCTTTCCAGCCATGATGATTCTCTGATTCTATGCTGCTCTCCTCTGCTGGGGTAGATCTAAGCACATTCTCAAAGTTAAGCACATGCTTATGTAGTTTGCTGGATGTGATGCGAAGAGATTCTGCTGTTTTTCTTGGCTCGGCTGAGTGTGTCTTCAATTTTCCCCAAATTCTTTGTAAATATCAGAGTTTCAGAAATAGATTAACACCCTTATTGTCTATTAATTATTTCCAATTCTTCATAAAATGCAAGTGATATCAAAGGAATTTTATTAGGCTATGGGCAACCAGACCTGAATTCTGTCCGTGCTTTAGCCTTGGTGGGAAGGCTGAGATCTCAACCAGCTCTAATCGACAGCAGAACATTTATCATAGGCTGACCCCACACCATTTCTAGTTCTTTAACCTCTAATTTACAGTTGCTACTTTAAACAGTCAAGTAGAGAGCGCTGAGATAATTGAAAGCCTGCGTTCTACCAGAGTGTTAGAAAAGAATTAAAACATAGATGCTAAAAATCATAATCATAGGGAGCTGAAATTTCAACACAAAACCTCAGACCCAAACATTCCCAAACGCCTGAGAAATGCCTAAGTGGATCCAGACTCTCACATTCTGATCTACCTCGTTCTGTGAGTTGGCCAAACCAGCTCCCTCCACAACTACCTCCCACTTCTGCCCTCATCTGAACCTTTAGGTCAACATTTTCAATGATCCTGCTGTGGCAGAGGGATTGGACTAGATGATCTTTCGGGGTCCCTTCCAATCCCTAATGATTCTATGATAATTCCACTGGAGTTTTTCACTTGTTGGCAAATCTGAGCTTTGCAGCTTGCACCTGTTTTAAATGTTTAATTGAGTTCTGTTCCCATTTGTGGGACCGGTAGGAAGAATTTGGATGAAGAGAGCTGGGTGAGGAGACGTTGAATGAACCAGGGCAGTGTGGAGTCTGGCATCTGGGCAAGAACAAGTCCAGGGACCAGTATAGGTTGGGGACTGACCTATTGTAGAGCAGTGTAGGAGAAATGGATCTGGGATCTTGGTGGCCAGCAGGATGAACAGGAGCCAGCAATGAGCCCTGATGGCAAAGAAGGCCAACGGCATCCTTGGGTGCATCAGAAAGGGTAGTTAGTAGATTGAGAGGTTCTTCTCCCCCTCTACTCTGCACTGGAGAGAACACATCTGGAATATTGTGTCCAGTTGTGGGCCCTTCAGTTCCAGAAGGACACAGACTGCTGGAGAGAGTCCAGCACTGAGCCACAAAGATGAAGAGAGTGGAGCATCTCCCTGGTGAGGAAAGGCTGAGGGAGCTGGGTCTCTTGAGCTTGGAAAAAAGGAGACTGAGGGGTGATCCCATGAATGCTGATCAATATGGAAAGGGTAGGTGTCAGCAGGATGGAGCCAGGCTCTGCTCAGTGGCATCAGTGGACAAAGGGCAATTGGTGTGAGCTGGATGATCTTTCAAGTCCCTTCCAATCCCTAGTGTTCTGTGATTGTACGATCACAGTGCTTCTGGTTTGAAGCCATTTGGAACTTGGCTGCTTGTCCTATAAACAAGTAAGAGTTCCCATACGCCCTGTACTTTGCCACATCTGTTTATATCCACACAGATCCCTCATGCAAACAGGAACAGCAAAGACAGCCATGCTCAGGCACACTTGAGTCTTCAAACCTAAGGTTCTCTCAGCATGTTGACCCCCAGGAGCTGCCGATTTTACAGTTCCCACTAACACGTCCTTCCCCAAAGCCTGTCGTGTTAACAGTGTAGCTTCCATGCACCGTAGCCGAGCAGCTGTCTGACACGTGGATGGATATGCCTGCAGAAGGGGAGCCCTAAAATCTCTCCATCCTCAGACAAAAAGTTGCCCTAAAGATGCTCTTACCCCAACAGGAATCTATTTTCATTTGCACACCTCTCACTAAAGCAAAAGCTATCGATCTGTTCTTACAACCTTCGAGGTGGCTGACAAACGCAACACAGAGAGACTTTAAGAACTAAAAGCACTTTCCAGAGCTGGCAATGCTGCAGCCGAGAGCATGGGAAGGGAGAGAGAAAACCCTGACGACAATGAAATGAAATCTGGGATTATCAACCGCCGTGATAACTGGTTTTTTAAGTGTAAACAAGGCAGAAGATGAAAAGAGAGCTGGCATTTCAACCCGGGAGCAACACAGCACCCTGAACGGCCCCAAAGTCTCAGCTAAGAGCACTGAAGAGTCTATTCTGCTTTGTCTTGTTGTTGTCTTGAAACATTGCACAGCCCTAAGAGCACCTCTGGCACCTCGCCCGGCCTCTCTGGCTCACCCCAGCACAAATTGCTTTCCCTCCATTTCTGATGTCTTGATTTCAGAAGTGCTCTTCAAAAAACAAAAAAACCAACCCAACAACACACAAAAGGAGGGAAGAAAAGAAAAAGCCCCATCCTTTCAGCATCATCCAAACCCCAGCAGTGCACCGTGTCTCACTCCAGGACCAGTGCTGGAAGGCAGTAACAGCCAACACTTTGTCAGCCTCTCAGGGTTTCACTGCGCCGGCAGAACAAGGGCTGCAGGTGTCCGAGAGCCTCTCACTCTGCACTTTGTTTGGCAGGAGCAGAGGAAACCACCTGGGCTTTACAGTACCAGTTAGACCAGTGAGACACAGTCATGGTACTCAGGTGGACAAAATAAGCTCCTTTGTTCTCAAGGACCCAAAAGTAAAGGACGTAAACGTTAAGAAGCAACAGACACGAGCACTGAGCTTTTCCACTGATTTACAGAAATTACTGAACATCAGGGATTGGAAGGGACCTCGAAAGATCATCCAGTCCAATCCCCCTGACACAGCAGGATCACCCAGACCAGGCTGCACAGGAACATACCCAGGCACGTTTTAAACATCTCCAGAGAAGGAGACACCACAACCCCCCTGGGCAGCCCCTGCCAGGGCTCTGGCACCCTCACTGGGAAGAAGGTTCTTCTCATATTGATGTGGAACCTCCTCTGTTCCAGCTCACACCCGCTGCCCATTGTCCTATTATTGGGTGTCCCTGAGCAGAGCCTGGCTCCATCCTCCTCACACCTGCCCTTTACCTAACGCAGTCCAGAGACAGTATCATTTACTTGCCACAGGCACTGTGCAGCACCTTCCATACGCAAAGGTCCTCGAGCTGTGGGTTATGTTCACTGCTGTAGCGCAGACACCTCTGCAACTGCAACGCAGCACCAGTGATCTTGCTGACCTAAACTTTGTTTCAACCCACATCTGCTAAACCTGGACAACTTCTTCAGCCCAGAGCCAGCTGAACTGCTTTTCCACCAGACCACCACTGCAAACAGCAACTCATGGTCCTAGGATGTGGTGGTCAAATAGATCAAGAGAACTGCGCGCTGCTCTGGCTGATGAGAGAGGTGAGAGAGAGCCATGACCATCGACCTGAAGGGAAGGAGCAAGCCCCAGGAAGATGGGTGCTGTCCTTTAAACCCAGTGATGAGAGATAGGTACTGTCCTCTAAACCCACTGATCAGTTGGGCATGGAGAAGAAATTCCCTGGCATGAGCATCTTCCAAACAAGAACTCCAATGAAAGCCAACAAAGCACCCAAATACTCCATAGCCATGGCTGATGGGTACAATATGCTACAGAAACATGCATCACAGCCAAGTCAACCCTCAAACGAACAAAGAGTTGTCCTGACAAGCATTCAACATTTATTCTCAGCTCAGAGACTGCTATTCTCAGCACAGACTACCAGGGATCAGCATGAAGGCTGATGGATCAGCCCTGAGATCAACACTCTGCTGCCAGCAGAGATGGGCTCATGCTCCCAGTTCCTTGTTATTCACACAAGAATTGATGGGATCCTGCACAAAGAGGTGACTCCCACAATCAATCAGGAGCTCCTGTGGTGCTTCACTGCAAAATGGGGCCATCGCATCACTGGGATGGTTTGCAAAGTACCCCTGGGTTTTGGGCAAAAGATGCTGCATCTGGATCTGGGCCCCTCAGTTCCAGAAGGACACAGAACTGCTGGAGAGCACCTAGTGCAGAGCCACAGAGATGATGGAGTAGAGCATTTCCTGGTGAGAAAAGACTGAGAGAGCTGGGTCTCTAGCTTGGAGAAAAGAAGACTGAGGAGTGACCTCATTGATAGTGATCAATATGTATAGGGTGGATGTAAAGAGGATGGAGCCAGACTCTGCTCAGTGGCATCTAATGATAGGACAAGGGGCAACAGGTGTGAGCTGGAACAGAAGAGGTTACACATCAATATGAGAAGGAACTTCTTCCCAGTGAGGGTGACAGAGCCCTTGAAGGGGCTGCACAGGGGGTTGTGGAGTCTCCTTCTCTAGAGACGTTTCAAATCTACCTGGCCACGTTCCTGTGTGACTTGGTCTAGGTGATCCTGATGTGGTGGGAGGATTGGACTAGATGATCTTTCCAGATCCCTTTTAATCCCTAATGTTCTGTGATTCTGTTATACTTTTTCGGGAAAACGACCTTCCCAAACCCAATGCTATCCCTATCCCTACACCCCATCTCTATCCCTACACCCAATCCTTAGGCTGTGCTAGGACTTGGGTTCTAATGGTTGGATTCGGTATGTTTTAAAGAAAAAAGACATTGAGAGACAGTTAATCCTTCTAAAAAATAATAAGAGATAAATTTACAAGTCTTCTGACCTCCTTCCAGGGCTGCTGTAGCCACAGGAACAGCGCTGGCTGCAGTCTGCAAGCAGAGAGAACTTGTTTATCCCTCACCATGGGCTACTTCGTTTCTCTTCCACTCTCTCACACTGCAAAAAATAAAGCCTTTCGCTGTCTCACAACAGCATCCTCTGAGGCACAGCTTGATGCTGGCTGCCACTTCCCAACCCCAGTGCGAGAGCCTGTCTTGACATTTGTAAACTTCTGCTCCAAACACGAGCTCTGCACAAAACTTAACTTGTACAACCTAGGCTCCAGCCTTGGCCCCTTTTCAAACCTACCCAGTGCTCCCCAGCCCTACAGAGACCAAACACAGCCTCCCAACTAATTGAATTTTAATGAGAGGAAGTCATTTTTCCACTGGAAGAATGTTGTGCTAGA
This sequence comes from Phoeniculus purpureus, assembly GCA_028565055.1. NCBI lineage: Eukaryota > Metazoa > Chordata > Aves > Bucerotiformes > Phoeniculidae > Phoeniculus > Phoeniculus purpureus. Next base: position 8,549,732 of record JAOXOE010000784.1, on the reverse strand, counting down.
GAAGTATTTGGAAAACCCTCTAACCTTTCCTGCCAGGCTTTTTCTGCCCATCTGGGTGCTCAGATCGACGGCTACAGTGGAGCTGCCCACGACCCCAGCTAGACCTGGAGCTTAAATAATTACAGCTTCCAAAACAAAAAGTGTTTGGGGTTTTATTCAATTTCAGGCCTGACAAGGAGGATGTGAATTCCCTCCATGTGCAGCTCTTGCTGATTCATGCTGAGCCACAGCCCTCCCCATCACCACCTCCCATCCCACTCCCAGCTCACCAGGTTTATTTCCAGCAAACCCAACAAACATGCACGAGGCCAGGCAACTCCAGAAAACCCTGGGTAGCATCTAAGAATCATAGAATCATTTAGGTTGGAAAAGACCCTTAGGATCATCGAGTCCAAACATCAATCCTACAGCAGCTGCCTACAGGACAGCAGCAAATTCATCTCATCAGTCTGGATGTTATCATCTTTCCAGGAACACAGAGCTTTACGTTTATGCCCCTTTCCCATTGCTCTGAGTCAGTTTTCCCTATACAAACTCTGCTCAGACTGCAGAAAGAAGAAAGAAGGGACCAAAGGAAATGAAGTCGCTGAGATACAAAGGAAATTAGGTTATAGTCCACTGCCTTTGTGAAGCTTATCAATTACATTGAGTTTAAAGCTGCTGCCATCTTGATTGTGTGTGTAGACAGGCTGAAAACCCTTTGTCTGATCAGGATGGCAAAGAAAAGAACAAATAGCAGAACGAGAGGATTTTTCACGTACACACGCCCTTCACGTAGCTTCACGGAGCAGCAGCACACAGAACATAGTGGGGAGAAAATATACTGGACAACAGTCCAGTTCTGACTAAGCGGCTGCAATCATCTTGTAGCTGCATCTCGTCCCCGGAATAGGCAACAAGCTCCAGTGGAGTGGAACACTTGCTCCATTTTACCCCACCTCTCAAGATCAAAGTGCTTTCACAAGCCCTACAGAAGTCCTTTTCATCAAGAATGTTGAGGCTAGCCCCATAGGAAGGGCTAACAGCAGAGCACTGCCACCCATGAACGTGTCCCTCTTTGCCTGGCAGAGGACTCAGCAGTCCTAAACCCAGGTGTGAGCACTAACATCCACCTCAAACTGCAGGGGCAGCTATGGAAACTGAGTTACTTTGCAAAATTAAGCAGTCTACAGAATCATAGAATGTTCTAGGCTGGAAGGGACCTCTAGAGGTCATCCAGTCCAATCTCCCTACACAGGGACAGCTCTACCTCAGTGAGTCTGCTCAGAGCATCATCAAGCTTGACCTTAAATCAACCCAGGGACGGGGTCCCCACCACCTCCCCAGGCAGCCCATTCCAGCCATCAACCACTCTCACATTGAAGAGCTTTTTCCTAATATCCAGCCTAAGTTTCTCCTTTCCCAGCTTGAACCCATTGCTCCTTGTCCCATCCATACAAACCCTCTTTAAAAGACCTTCCCTTGCTTTCATGTAGGCCCCCCTCAGGTACTGGAAGGTCAAAAGAAGGTCTCCTCAGAACCTTCTTTTCTCCAGCTGAACAGCCCCAAATCTCTCAGCCCGTCTATAGAGATTCTTTATCCAGTTTGGATGTGATACCAAGTTCTTCAGTGACCTATATATGTTCCTGTGTGACTTGGTCTAGGTGGTCCTGCTCTGGCAGGGCGATTGGACTAGATGATCTTTCGAGGTCCCTTCCAATTCCTAATGATTCTATGATTCTTTAGTGGATCTACTAGATCCCTGGCTCCAGAAGCTCCCACAGCAGAGCACATCACCTCATCTAACACCACACCAACCAGTGTGACTGCTCATGGCTTTGGCTGAACCTCTAGCACTTATGAGAGACACTCTGATGCCCATTAAACTCAGCTTTTACTTTCCATTTTAATTCTTACACTTCCCAGGGAACATCTATTAATTTAACCCAATTTAGAGATTCAGCTCTAACTCCGTAACAGGGAATTTGGCAGCCCAGCTCAGCCCTTGCGTTCTTGCTGTGTTTACAGCAGAGCAGCTCCCAGATGTTGGTAAATGTTAAACAGACTGGAACTCTCCTTCCGAGTGACAGCGAAGCGCAGACAAGAACTGGCTTCGCTACAAGCTCCAATTATCCACCAACAGGAGATGCTCCCCATCTCACTGCTGCACCGAGGAGGCTCAGGAGATACAGCTCCTCCTGCATACAAATGTAATGAAAAGTGAAGAGATAGGGATCAATAGGTCTTGGTTTACACTCCGTTGCGCTGGCGCTGATTTCAGGGAAGCAATTCTAGCTCGCAAGAAAGATCAGGGATGAGATTCTCATGCACATGAAAGGCTCCGAAGTGCAGCCGAGCACAGAAACCGACATTGCTAGCAAAATGCCCATATTAAACCAGCCCCTGAATTCTGGGAAGAGCTTCTACCATATGTACCTTGCCTATAAATAATCCTCTATCTCTTCGCTTCCATCAGAGGAGCTCCTGGGAACATTCCACCCATAATGGGTTTGCTTTGCTTTTTCAAAGCAGTCGCTGTGTGGGAGGTGACATAGCTGCCAAACAAGATGTCAAGGAGAGTCCACTCAGGTCATGGTGGAAGAAACCCAGAATCAATGGCCCAGCTCATGGGAAAAGAGCAAATTCTTTCCAGCCCCTGAGTGAGCTGCTATACCCAACCTTCATTTACTGCCCCTGTGACTTTAAATCGTAACATAGGGAGGAATGGAAACCCTGTGAGCCCTTCTCATTCTAAGCAAGATGAGAGCACAACAGCTACACATCTACAAAAATCCCAATAGCAGAGGCTGTTTAGAACCCTGGCAAGGATGTGAAACCAGAGGAGCTCACTCCCAGCAGATCATCTGGCCCAGTTTTTTCATCATTAATCCAGAAATTATTTACCTACTCAAAACAAAACCCTTGTAAACCCCCATTAAATTTCATACAATACTGTTCAGTGATGCAAAACTCCACAAGACGCTCCAGGAATGAGCTGTAAACACCTCATCATCAACCAGAACCCAGCTCATCATCTCTGAGCAACATCTCCAGAGCTGCATGCAGTCATGACTCACCTCAAAGACTTCTTCATCCAATATCCTCGTTCCAAACACAATGATGCCATTGACATCGATGATGGGATGGTCACTTCGGTCCAAGAACTTGGTGATCTTCTTTTTACAGTCCAAAATCAAGGTGACATTTTTCTTCTGCACACTGATAGCTACTCGGTGCCACCTAGAAGAACATAGTCCACAGATGTGTTAAACAGAACCTTGGGCTTTCAAGAAGCAGTTCATGATTGTATGACAACAAATCTCTTATAAACTAGAGGTCTGCAAACCTTCACATATGGAAACACATGAAAACCATCCTAAAGATTTCATTGGAGATAGAAAGGCTGCAGAGTGGGGTTATTGGTTGGACTTGATCTCAAAGGTCTTTTCCAACCTAAATGATTCTGTGATGCCACAGACTTCTCATCCCTCCTAAGCAGGTAGGAGGGGATGAGTTCTGGCTTCCTTCTGTGGCAGGGGGATTGGTCTGGATGATCTTTTGAGGTATCTTCCAATCCCTAATGTTCTGTGATTCAACAAGTGGCAGAGGTAGACCCCCTCACATCAATTACTCCCTGGCCATGCCCCTTTCCCCCACTCCCTGCAGTCCTGCAAAGTGCTCAGTGTGGATTCTACAAGACAACCTGATTTCTTAAGACCTTTTGCAGCCAAAGTCAAGTTTTTCTGTAGATAATGTTTATTCAAAGGGCAATGATCAGGAGCAGGACACACCTGGCAGTGGGAAAAGGTGTAGTAAACACATTTCTATACCCATAGCTCCTATTTCACAGAGTTCAGCATGCTGGCATTGATATCAACAACGTACTGGCTTTGCCTTTGCGCACAAAACGTTCACTTACTTGCCATCTGCTAGGTTAATGCCTCTAAAGAGAGGATAGTCTTCTGGGCCTGGCTTTCCTGTATGGTCTTCATACAGGAATACAGGAGATCTACCCATCTCCACACCAATTTGCTGGATCCCTTGCTCATTGTAAATTGAGATCAAGAAGGACTGACCTCCTTTCTTCGCTTTTACAGTGGTTAGAATGGAGAAGTCCTCTGGGAATGGGGAAGCTGGAGTAGAGAAAGCAGAAAGGTTAGGCAGGTTTCCTTGAAAATTAATCCCTACAGAACCAGTCCTGTTGTCTAAGAACCCATGGGGAGACTTCTGGCTTATCCCTCCAGATGTGTGCATGTCAGCAACCTTAAACATTTATACAGGGCCAGATGAAGGTGTGGCTTTTCCCCAAAGCCTAGTGTGAAAGAAACAGGGTTGGGATGGGCTGCAACCCAAAGATGAAGCCAGGCTCTTCTCAGTGTCATCTAATGACAAGACAAGGGGCTACAGGTGTGAGCTGGAACAGAGGAGGTTCCACATCAATGTGAGAAGGACCTTCTTCCCAGTGAGGGTGACAGAGCCCT
>JAOXOE010000784.1:8502017-8545172 GCA_028565055.1 Phoeniculus purpureus | reverse complement strand
GGATTAAGGTAGATAGATAGATAGATAGATGATAGATAGATAGATAGATAGATAGAGAGAGAGAGAGAGAGAGACAGGCAGACAGACAGATGCACTCTAGCACCAAGCTCAGGTGTCTAAAATAGCACATAGTGGACAAACTGCATGTCAGGGGTTATCTTCCTAAGCTGAAGCTTCTGTGATCCCCAGGCAAGAGCCCCCTGCCCTGAACACTATGGGGTGGGGGATGTTCCCCGCAGAAAGCTTTTTGCTCGAGGTTTGAGGAGTGAAGTTGGGAAACACAAAGCCATGGCAGCAGCCAGCAAGCCCCTTCCAGCATTCCTCAGCTGGACAGACCGTGGTGCCTCCCACACAGCAGTAAATGCAGCTGAAAGCCATCCCACTGCGTGTGCCCATTAAAAGCAATCAGTGCACCCCTGTGCTCACCAGTACAGCACTGAACAAGCGTGTGAGTTGGGGCAGAGCAGGCTGGAGACATTTCTATTTGACTCTAGTTCACTGCAGCTGTAACAGGCAGCCTGAGCAGAGCCCCTGGGCTTTGCTTTTCGCTGATAGCGCTGCTTCATGAATTTCATTTTTCCTGCGTTTGAATTGGGTACCCTGGGAGGGGAGGAGAGGAAAGAGCCCCACGATTGCCTGAAAAGGCAAATAACCTTGTTCTCATTGAGTATAAGACATTCTCTCTGTCCTCTTTCAAACAGAGAACATATACTGGTTCTATGATTCCATGTCCTCTCACATATTTCTGAATGAATCCGGCACCTGTAAAGCTTGAAGAGAGAAAAAATACTCTACCTGTCTGCACATCACTTGTTAGACAGCCTGAAACTGCTCTCATGACTGTTCAGTAGAACCATAAAAACACAGACTGTGCTCGGTTGGAAGGGACCTCCAAAAGTCTAGTCCAACCCCCTACAACAAGCAGGGCCAGCACTCACAAGACCAGGTTGCCCAGAGCCCCATCCAGCCTAACCTTGAATGGCTCTAGGGATGGGGCCTCCATCACCTCTCTGTGCAGCCTCTTCCAGAGATCCCCCACCCTCAGATTGAAGAACTTTTTCCTAATGTCCAGCCTAAATCTCCCCTCTTCCAGCTTCAAACCTCAGGACCCCTTGTCCTATTGTTCCCTGCCTTTGTGAGCAGCCTTCCCCAGCCTTCTGACAGCCCCTGTCAGGGTCTGGAAGGTCGCTATAAGGACCCCTCAGAGTCTTCACCTCTTCAGGCTGAACAACCCCAAAGGATCACAACCAGAATGACGATGTCAACCACCAGGGTCTGACACTGTGCTGCTCCTGCTTCTGCCTGCGCATCTGCTGGAGCTGCGCTGTGCATAATTCAGCGTTCCTTGGTTAACGTGCTCAGAACAAGCATTACTCAGCTTGATGACTGGTCTTCACTTAGAGCCATCTGTGTGGTTTATTTTAGAAAGAGATTTGGAAGAATAGAGCTTTATTCATCACTATTTCAAGGGCTTTGTGAGAAGAGGAGGGATCCAGCTCCCACCCCATCTATTGTCCTTCTCTCACTGCCCTGCAGCTTCAGGTTTACCTTAGCAGTTGCCACATCATTAGCAGGAGGAAGATAACATCTATCATCAACCACCCTCAACCTTTGAACAGCAACACCAGCAAGGCCACCAGGCTCCACACATGACTCACCATAAGCCCACCAGCACAAGGCAACTTGCACTGGGCTGCAGCCAGATAACAGGGCTACACATAAATTAACGCTAATTAAGATTCAAATGACTCACTCAGACCTTTTCTGGAAGTGTTGTTGCCTTTCAGGGTACCACTTGCTGCAGCTGGAGCCCTGGATGCCACCAACATGAGGCTCTGAGTCTCCTGCAATGCAAAAAGAGAGAGGTACTGTGATGTGAGAAGGGCTCTGATGTCCTCTAGCCAAGACTCACCCAACCTAAATGATTTACTGTGCATCAGCTACATTATTTATTGTGTCCCGTTTGCACACACGTGCAAGGCCTGAGCTCCTGGCACATCCACAGATTCCATACATCATCCCAACTCCAATGCTTCCATCCAATTTTCCTCCAAAGGACAGATTACCCTGCTGTTTCCCAGGTAAACACGTTTTCCCTTGAGGGAAGAGGTCCCCCTGGGTGAAAAGATCCCGATCAACATCTGGAGAGGCAGGAACATGTCCATCAGCCGTGGCAGAGGGAGTTGAAATGATGAGAAAAGATCACTGAAAAGGGTTTTTTATTACAAATGTGGGTTTGGTCACTGTGGATAAGCACCTGCCTTGCTAACCACAAGGTATTTACACACCCAGAAAGAAACCACAGGGTATTTACGTAGAATCATAGACCAGCTCAGGTTGGAAGGGCCCTCAGTGCTCACCTACTCTGACCCCCTGCCATGGGCAGCGATGCCTCTCACCAGACCAAATTACTCAAGGCATCATCCAGCCTGGCCTTGAACACCTCCAGGCAGGGGGCAGCCACAGCCTCTCCAGGCAATCGATTCCAGACTCTCTCCACCCTTGCACTGAAGAACTTCTTCCCAAGATCTAGTCTGAACCTCCCCTCCTTCAGTTTCAAACCATTTCCCCTTGTCCTGTGGCTGGATCCCCACGACAAAAGTCCCTCTGCAGCCTTCCTTCAGGTTCCCCTCAGGTATTAGAAGGTCCCCCCAAAGTCTTCTCTTCCCTAGGCTGAGCAACTCCAGCTCCCTCAGCTTGTTCTCATGGCAAAGGTGCTTCAGCCCTTGCATGGTCTTGGTGGCCTCCTTTGGACTCGCTCCTATGTCCTTCCTATTTCCACGCCATGGAGTGGTCTGCTGGACTCTCCATGGAAGGGGACACTGTGACTGCGGAGTGGTTCCCATCTCTGAATAACTGAAGTCTCCAGGGTCTGGCTTCGCTGGCTTCACACCCAGCCCAGCGCTGCCCGTTCAGGAAGCGTTTCCATCTGTAATTACCGCACCGTAGGACGAGGCCAGGGTGCTTTGATCACAAATTCATTACATCTCCCCTGCTTTGAAGGCAGCTCTGCAGAGTGACAGCATCTGTTTTAATCCCCAGGCGGTGCCAAGAAATACAGGAACCGGTAGTTTAACATAACACTGTCTGTGGCCTCATATTCCTTTAATAGCTAATAATAGCAAGAACCTACAAAACACAGCAGCGAGCCCACAGCTGCAAACTACCCATTAAACCAACCCGCGTAAAGGGTGGCTGTTAGCCCCCTCCAAGCCGGTGAATCATCCAGTGCCCTCCCATCTGCACAAAGGGATTCCACATCTCAGATGCTTCTCCAATACCTGTCAGAGCAGGAGGAGGGGGAAAAAGGGCATTTTAAAGGGTATCCAAAGAAAATCCCCACTGTCAGGACCAGGGTGGAACCTCTTAAACTGTCAGCTGTCACAGCAGAGACACCGTGACACTTCTGCAGGTCTGTCAGTAATGTTGGTAAATGTGTGAAGGGTGGGAGTCAGGAGGATGGAGCCAGGCTCTTCTCAATGTCATCTAGTGATGGGACAAGGGGCAATGGGGGTGAGCTGGAACAGAGGAGGTTCCACATCAATATGAGAAGGAACTTGTTCTCAGTGAGGGTGACAGAGCCCTGGCAGGGGCTGCCCAGGGGGGTTGTGGAGTCTCCTTCTCTAGAGAAGTTTAAAACCCACCTGGATGTGCTCCTGTGCGACTGGATCTAGGTGATCCTGCTGTGGCAGGGGGACTGAACTAGATGATCTTTCGAGGTCCCTTCCAATCCCTAACGTTCTGTGACTCTGTGATTCATAGTCCTGCTGCATCACAAAGTCACAGGGCTGCTTACAATTCCACCTGTAAAGGAATTGCTGGTTTAGGGAAAAAGACATAGGCAAGGCCACCCTTTCTATCTCACAAAAACCCAAACCCAAACCCAAAATAATGAGGCAGAGAACAGATTCAGCCTGCTGAAACAGATGGGTAATGGATATCCCCTCAGTTACATCGCAAGTGTCAGGGAGATGCACCAGCTTCTTCCCCACAGTGGGTTTTTAATAAAAGAAACGGAAGCAAATAAGGAGGGCTGATACCATGAGTCTGCAGAGGCGTCTGCAAACTCAAGCGAGGCAGTTCTGCCTGCAGTGCTCCCCGTGAGGTCTCCAGGGAGGTATTCTTAGCTGGCACTAATTGGCATGGAAAATCAATGCAGCCACGTGTGTAAACTGAGGTTCTCTCCTCAGCCTTTCTTTTCCTTCGCCTGTGCTGGCACAGGGATGTTGGATGTGGGTATGTTGGGGTAATCTGCTCCTTGGGATATGTGCTAACTCCACAGGTCCTCCAGGGGTCGAGAGAGGTTCTTCTTCCCCTCTACTCTGCACTAGTGAGACTACATCTGGAGTAGTGTGCCCAGTTCTGGGCCCCTCAGTTCAAGAAGGACACAGAGCTGCTGGAGGGAGTCCAGTGCAGAGCAACGAGGGTGGTGAAGGAAGTGGAGCACCTCCCTTATGAGGAAAGGCTGAGGGAGCTGGGTCTCTTTATCTTGGAGGAGAGTAAAGGGTGACCTCATTAATGTCTATAAATATGTGAAGGGTGGGTGTCAGGAGGATGGAGCCAGGCTCTGCTCAGGGGCATCTAGTAATAGGATGAGGGGCAATGGGTGCCAGCTGGAACATAGGAGGTTCCATACAAGTATCAGGAAGAACTTCACAGTGAGGGTGAAGGAACTCTGGAACAGGCTGCTCAGGGGGGTTGTGGAGTCTCCTTCTTTGGAGACATTTAAAACCCACCTGGATGTGCTCCTGTGCGACTTGCTCTAGGTGATCCTGCTGTGGCAGGGGGATTGCACTGGATGATCTTTAGAGGTCTCTTCCAATCCTTAACGATTCTATGATTCTAGTCCCTTCCAGTGCAGAGGCTTATGAGGGCAATTGGGATTCCTGGATCTTTGTCTCTGGAGATACCTGTGATTGATGCTGTTCCCAGAGTCTTGCAGACTTAGGATTTGAAGAACATAGAGGGAGAAAACTTGAATTTGTCAGGTCCCAGAAGCCTGAAATATTTCAAGCATGACATCTTTCTCATGTGGCATTAGATTGTCCTTCACTGATACCTTATTTTATCCAGCCTTTGCCTTCCAAATAACAGTCCTCTAGGAGTCCCTGGTATCCATCTGTTGTTGAACACTGAGAAACACACTCAAGCTTGTTATCTGCTCTTTCCCTTGGTGCCCCATCCCTCCTTGGCTGCATCTCTCCAGCTAATTCTTCTTGGATTTAGACCTGAATTGTTTTCTTGTACTTATTTTTCACTTGTTTTTACTTGTATTTGCATTTCTCCGGTGGTGGCAGCGGTGTGAGCAGCCCAGAGAAAGTAGGACAGAAGTCAGCAGAGCGATGCCCTCTTGCAGGTCCTGCAGGGTTGAGGGCCAACTCTCCCTCTTTATCTGACATCTATTAAAGACTTGCTGATGTGTAACACGCACATTCACTGGAGGAGTGAAGCTGGTAGGAGATGTGGGCAGAGGAACAGCAAGCCAGCAGGTTCCAGTGCAGCCCAGCCAAGGGCAAGACACTCATCAGCTCACCCTGTTCCATCCATCTGCAACTCAGCCAAGAGCATCACTCCTTTCTCTGGAAACCAGAGTGCAGTGAGCACAGGATTAGACTACTCCTTGCAGAAATCACTTTGCTGCTTGTATTCTGCAGGACCTCTTTTGCTGAGGACTGACTCTTGCAGCATAGAGGGGAAGAGAGACAACTTCCACAACCAAATGGACAGTCAGCAGCAGACATGGGATGAGTTCTCTAGAAGGAATTTTGTATGGATCTTAGCAAATCTGCAGCATGACTCAGAATTGTCACCACCCTGGGAGTGGTTGAGGGTTAACCTTACCCTTGTCTTGCCTCCCAGTGGCTTCTTCTCCAGTCCAGTGTCAGAGGGGTTCGCTTGACTGTAGCAGGAACCTACAGTTAGGATAAACAATACAAAGAGGGGAACAATAAAATCATTACATGGGTTGCATTTACAGGGGAATGAGAGTTCTGTCTCAAGAGTGATAGGAGAAGAGAAAACTGCCTCAAACTGTGCCAGGAGAGGCTACGATGGACATTAGCAAAAACTTCCTGTGCGACCTGGTCTAGGGGATCCTGCTGTGGCAGGGAGATTGGACTGGATGATCTTTCGAGGTCCCTTTCAATCCCTAATGTTCTGTGATTCTTCACTGGAAGGGTGGCCAAGTATGGGAACAGGTTGCCCAGAGAGCAGGTTCACCATCCCTTGAGGGGCTCAGAAAAATGTGTAGATGTGGCCGTAGAGAACAGGGTTTAGTTGGCAGAGTGGGGTTGGGTTAGTGGTTGGACTTGATGATCTTGGAGGTCTCTTCCAAACGGAATGATTCACAGAATCACAGAACATTAGGAAATGGATGGGACCTTGAAAGATCACCTTGTCCAATCCCCCCACCACAGCAGGGTCACCTAGATCCAGTCACACAAGAACATGTGAGAGCAGTAATTAATAGTGATGGGGCCAAGATGCTGCAATTGCACAAGGAAGAGTCTGCAGATTTCTCAAGGAAAGGATTTTCTACTCAAAACCTCGTGCCTTTCCCTACAGATTTGGTGTCAGTCACAGCCAACACTTGATGCTGGCTTAAGCCAGTGTAGATCCTCAACCATCACCCTCCTTGGATGATACTGCAGATCTGGGGCAGAGGAGGAACACATTGACCTTCTGGCACTGCAAAACAAAGGGTAAAATGAATCTGACTTAATGGCTCTATCCAAAAAAAGAAAGAGCTTGTATGTCTGAGGAGTTACATTATTCTATCAGACATTGCTCCTGGCATGAACTGTTGGCATGGAGACTGATGCGAAATGCAATACAACATAAATAAAATATTAATGACACAGGAGAAACCAGAAGTGGTTTAAAGAGACACTGAGCTGCCAGCCAAGCTCCAGTTTGGAGTTCATCACACAAACAACAGGGAAAACCGTGATTAAAGCTATAAAAGGCAATGAGGAATAGTCCCATTCCGCCAGAGTCTTCTGGACATCAAAACCATTTAGATAAATCTGATTTGGCAGAAGGATGAAGTGGAGAACTTCCTAAAAATGCTTCTCCTTTTACCTAAACAGAAATGAAAAGAGGGTTCCTGCATCACGAGTAGCAGGGCCAGGCTGTGGGACATGGCTTAGAATTAGAGGGTATTGGGTTGGAAGGGACCTCCAAAGGTCATCTAGTCCAACCCCCTACAACAAGCAGCGCCGTCGCTCACCAGACCAGATTGGCCACAGCCCCAGCCAGCCTGACCTTGAATGGCTCCAAGGATGAGGAACCAGAAGTGCAATCAGATACATCACAGCTCTCAGGAGACCAGAAAAATGCCATCACAGCTCCTGCCTCGAAGCCCTTGGAAAAGAACTAATGCCCAGAGGGGAGCAGACAGGCCACTTCTGAGGTGGGATGTCCAGACCTGGCAGCCAGGAACCATCATTGATTTTATTAGCTTGGGTGTAGACTAAGACATTCAGGTTTAAATCCCTCTTTTGATAAGCAAATTGTTCCAACAACTTCAGCTGAGTGAGAAACTAACCCCAGACTGGGTAAAGCAGTGCTAGAGTGTTTACCAGAGGGAGGAAAAGGCAGAGTGGGATCTCCCACACCCTGACCCTTCCCTGCAGAAAAACGGGTGCGCTCCCAGTTTGAGGAGTTTTTCCTTCTGCAAAGCCATTTCACTGAAGAATTCCCAACAACCCCTAGCACTGAACGTTCACTCTACGTGATATTTGAATGCAGACACTTTCAAAACACTCAATGATAATGAGCTTTTAGTATAACCTACAGCAGGATGGAAAACACGAAGTGAAATCTGATTCTCTATAGGAGCTTTGCACAGACTCAGATAATCGCAGAGATGGTGTTAAACTGTCAGAGACACCCAGCAGAGGGGCAGAAACGACCTGCACAGCTGAGCTGGTGCAACCAACACACAGCTTCATCAGACCAGCTTAGTTGAAAGAGCTGAGCTCAGCAGATTTCCATCATTTCTTTAGCTTAAAGGATGCTGAGGGGTGACCTCATTAGTGTTTATAAATATGTGAGGGGTGGGTGCCAGAGGATGGAGCCAGGCTCTGCTCAGTGGAATCTAGTGATAGGACAAGGGGCATTGGGTGTGAGCAGGAACAGAGGAGGTTCTATACCAATATGAGAAGGAGCTTCTTCCCAGTGAGGGTGACAGAGCCCTGGCAGGGGCTGCCCAGGGGGGTTGTGGAGTCTCCTTCTCTGGAGAAGTTTAAAACTCGCCTGGACTGTGTGACTGGCTCTAGGGGATCCTGCGAGGTCCCTTCCAACCCCTAATGTTCTGGGATTCTGTGACTGCATGAGCAAAGCTAGCATGGACAAGATTCATCCCAAGGGCGACCTGCTGTAACAGCACATGAAAAACCCAAGTGCAGAACTGAGCATCTCAGAGTAGGGTTGACGGTTGGACTCTATGATCCCAAGGGTCTTTTCCAACCTGAATAATTCCGTGTTTTATGACCAGAAATCCTTTTTCACCATCTGTCCCAGAGCAAAAAGCCACCCTGCATTTGAATGTATTGACACCTAAACCTTCCTTAACGTGCTCTACAGCTTTCTTAGGGGACAAGGCAAGTTCTTTTCCGTTCCATATATCATAAAGTTCCCAAATTAGTTTAGGATGTCAGAGGAACAGAGGAAATTAAGCACCCGGCCACAGCCGGCACATGCACTATCAGAATCTTCTTTAAAGGAGATGGGAAGTTGCGTCAGGTTTTGCCTATTCCAGATGAGAACAGAGCATTCTGTGGCTTTGGCTCTGAGGGTTGGTGTAGACACCAAAAAAGTCCTGGAAACAGAAATAAACCTGGCAATCCATAGGAGATGCTAATGTGGCTGCATATTAACAGCATCTGACAAGTTCCCTAGTTCTTGCTCCAAACAGGAAAGCAACCCTGCCTGATCTGAGGCAAATCCTCTCTGGATTGTTGCAAAATGTGGAGAACTAAAGCATGGAGCAGGTGCCACCAGTATAGAGGCAATGCTCTGTGTGAGGAAAGGGTCAACATTGCATAGTTCAAGTCATTATGGCCATCAGGTCTCTCCCTGCACAGGCTACAGCTCCTTCACTTGGGTTTTCTCTCCTGTTCAGACTGGAAAGCTGAGCCCCAACTAAAAAACCTGGTTGCACAGCCCAACCAGGACACCTTAAGGACACCAGAAAGATTAACAAAGGAGTTTTCTCAATAAAATTATCATCAGAGATGGAACCTATTCGAACAGAGGTTACCTACAAGGCATGAGCTCCTCACCCACTGCATTTCTCAGTGATACTGCTGTAATGGGGGAATTGGACTAGATGATCTTTCGAGGTCCCTTCCAATTCCTAATGATTCTATGATCATCAGACCTTTGCCACTCTGAAGCTATCTGACTGGATCTAGGGGACCCTTCTGTGGCAGGAGGATTGGACTGGATGATCTTTTGAGGTCCTTCCAATCCCTAATGTTCTGTGATTTCAGCAGCAACAGACTTGCAGGGCAGCGCTCCTTTAAGGTCTAGACTCTCCACTACAAGGATCGCTTTGTACCCCTGGGTATCAGCTCAAGAAATCTTAAACCACAGCAAGGGCAGGGTAAAGTGGGGCAGCCCTGCCATGGGCTGTGTGCTGGGGTGTGTGCTGGGACTGCCGACATGGGTGGTAGCACGTGGTGGGAGGAACACCACAATGGATGGGTTTTAAACTGCACATCTCACGTAAACCACAAAAAAGTCCATCTCAGCACCCAGAGGCTTTAAATATAGTTTTTCTTCTCCCCTTTAGGTGTTTGAGATGTTGTCCTGGGGCTGTGTAAGGGATTTTGACCCTGGAACAAGGATGGGAGTAGGGAATTGTCCCAGCCACAGCAAAGCTAGAAAGTTCAAGCACAGAGCCTACAAGCTCACTCACCTCCTCTTCTGCTTGCAAGTTGTTGTAGCTGTTATTAGCAAACCTGCGTTTTAAATGCTTTTCACTGCCTAGCCCAGAGCTACTGCACTGCACACTGGGGGAGACACAACCAGGCCAGGCTGCACCAACCCCCAGCACCGCTCCAACTGGTTTGTCCAGACAGCAGACACCCAGGGGGATGGTCTGAGGATACCTACAGCCACACACAGAGCTTGCACCAAGTTAACACCCCTCACCTCAATTAAATAACATTTGGAAAGACCCATAAAGCAGCCTTCTGAATAGGCGGGACTGGCAGTCAGTCATTAAATGCCCTGATTATAGGCTGATTTCCCCCTAGGACACAGGCATTTGGCAAAGGCAGGCACCCGATTGTTGTGCCTCCCATAGGAAGCTCCGAGCTTTATCTCCCGCTTGCCCTGCTGTATACAAATCCTCCTGGAGAGCTGAATGAAGACCGTACGCCTTCCTGGTTCCAATTACAGGCTACAGCTTTGGGCCTTTTATGTAAAATAGTTCACGTCCAAAATTTCATTAGGAAGCCCACAATACAGTACCTTTCAGCTCGGACAAGCTGCCAACTCATTAAAAAGCTGCTTTTAAAGTTTTTTTTTGTTATTAGGAAAACGTCTCCATGGCGACGCGCGTTTCTCAACCCAAATCATCATAATGGATGAATTATAGCTGACATTACTCTGTTACTGCTATGCTGTCCTAGCAAAACAACAATGCCTGCTCTGTCATAGCTAGAAGTGACCCAGGCTCTTGAATGATGTATGGAAACGCACCCACACGGACAGCAATACTGATAAATACATCATAATAAATATACACAGCACACAGAAATTGACCCAAATCCCCTCTGAGACAATGGAGTCCGCACTCAACAACAATAGGTTTGGGATAAAGCCCTTATCTTCGATTCACTTCTCCAAATGAGCTCATGCTGAGAGATGTTGCACATCCAGCTCTTCACTTAATGGCACGGCCCCGGACGCCGAGCTGGGCTCAGCAGCATGCTTTCACCTCATGGCCAAACCCTTTGAAATTCACTACACGCCACCTCCTGCGAGGCAGGGAAGGGGTTAAGACCCCAATTCTGTAGAAGGAGCTATGGGAAGAGCTGAGGAGGACAGTCCAGGGTGGCTACAGATGCCTCCACTTCATGCAACTCTATGATGCCATTAGGTTCGCTTGTGCTGACGGCATCTGAAACCAGTTTGTCCCAACATGCAAAGCAGTAGTCAGGCTAAGTTGGTTCTTTGCTTCTTTGCCGAGCATCATGACCAGAGGTTAGAGGCTTCTGCACAATGTCAGTCTTCAAAAAACAGGGGTAGCTGGGACCCTCTTCCTGAGCCAGGTCCTTGTAAGTGTATCCAGACTGCTTAGACTAGAGTTCTGAGGAAGGTCTGAGAACGATGGGGAAGCTTTAGCTGCTTAATAGCAAGAAAATCAGCAAAAACAATGAGCTGATCCAGTTCCTGACACAAACACAAAGCAGAGCTGTCGTGCGAGATGCTGTCATTTCCAGAGCCATGTTTCAAACAAAACCAGCTCCTCAGTGGAGTCACCAACTTCTGGCCTTGTTCTCTGTCTGAGAAGACTCTCAATTTTGGAAGGGCTTGTTTTCCTCTAAGATGACTGTGGGAGCTATAATGGGTGTTTCTGAGCTCTTAGATCTATGTTTTTCTATACATACACATAAGCAGACACCCACAAGCAGTCTGCAGAATAGAGACTCTGCTAGAAGAATGCAGATGACATTTTGCTGGCTGCCACTGAAAACTTTGCTTTTCTTGCCTCTGCTGGAACTTATTTAAGGAACAAGGACAAAGAGCATCTCTGCAGATCTTCTCACTCTTGTGGGCTTGAAAAAAACAACCAGACAAGTTTTTCTACACACACGCACATATATAGATAGATCTTGCTTTGTTGGCTGTGGAAGCAGAATGCAGAGCCCATAAAATTGCTGTCTTAGAAAAGCCCCAACTTCTAATTAAGCACAAACCATTCTGTGTGCTGCACATTTACATTGGCCCAGGGTGTTTCACAGCAGTAAGGGAAAGTTATGGTACAACCCACCCACCTGGTAACCCGAAATCACAGAAACCACAGTTCCCCTGGGTACAATGCACTGCAATTACTGTATCTCCTCTCTCATTCACTCGGTGGTATGAGCTGAAGTTACATCTAGTTATGGAGATGTACTGAGAAAACATCTGTTGATCTGATGGAAAATAGAGTTGTTCTTCACTTGCTTCACTTCATTTTGCTCTCTCCTAGTTCTTAACAATCAGCAGGGAAGACTCAATGGCTTTGGAAATCTCTGGAACTACTTCAGTCATCCCACGGTTATTCAGATGATGAAGTAAAGTTGCTTGAGACACCAAGGAAACACCATCCAGATCTTCTCACCCAAGGACACAGCAGATGCAAGTCAAGACCTCAGTGAGGACATACCAGTAGCAAAACCTCATAGAACAGCAAGTTCTCTCGTGTGACCAGAATCCAGCTCTGCCTGCAGCCCTGTTGTGTTAACCTTTGCCGTAAGTGGTGTCATCCCATCCGTCCCATCTCAGCCAGAGTAATCCATCCTTGGTTTTGTATCCTGGGGTCTCCACTCTGTGCTGGTTTCCATAACAAAGGCAATCTGGCAAGATTTCACAGCAGCTACAGCACCTACTGGAAAGCTCCCAAGCTGTATGTTCCATACTGTAACCGCTTCCTTCAAGCACTTCTGAACTTGAAGGTATCAGTTAGGCCAAAATTTCAAGTCACTTCAAATACATGGAAAGAGCACATGAAAGCAGTTAACCAAACCAGCAGCGTTTAAGTTGAGCTATTCTTGCTTTGGGACAAATGGATGGGCTCAGGGGACACTGCAGGGACCTTCTACCCTTTCCCTGAGATGAATATTCCTGGTATCCACACGCACAACCCTGTGAGACATGAGGGCACAACCTGGCAGAGGGGTGCAGTTGGACATGGTCAGACAGGACTGTCCTGCAACCTGGGCAGCAACAAAGACAATTATTCAGTCTGTTCTGCACTTCTGCAGGCACTGAAACAGGGGTTCAATCAAAACTGGGCAGTTCCCTGGCCAAGGATTGAGGTTGTGGGGTCTCCTCTGGAGAAGTTTAAAACCCGCCTGGCCATGTTCCTGTGCAACTGATCTAGGGGATCCTGCTGTAGCAGAGGGATTGGACTGGATGATCTTTTGAGGTCCCTTCCAATCCCTCATATTCTGTGATACAATGGAGGGACACCAGCCCACAGCCCAGGCATGGCTGATCTACACACCAGGCTCTCGGCCCATACACAAGCCCCAGGCTATGCTCCTGCTCGCCTCCTGGTCCCCATGGATTAAATACAATTCAACTGCTTATTGCCACATGTCTGAAAATAACTCTAGTGCTAACACAGGCCATGGAGAAAGTCCAGGACTGGAGGATGCAAGCTCATCCATCATTCTGCCCTGGAGTCCTCACTGGATCCGCTGACAGGCTGGGTGTGATACATACACTGTGTTAATTCAGAAGCTCTGGCAGTGGCGATGCCACATCACCTCCAATTTTGCTAATGCATTCTGTATCATTAATTTCCTCACTAACACCAAAGGAGAACGTGTGGGTCTGTTTGCTTTGCTTAAGGCATCTGCTGCTCCAACAAATTCACACAGCACCTTTTTGCCTCATTGCTAAACCTTCCCCAGTAAAGGCAGTTTTTCCTACGAAACCTGGGAAGTCCTGTTGTGTCACCTCTCAGCATCCTCGCAGCCTGCAAGGGATACGGCTGTGCTCCTGCACGGCCTTGGAAGGAAGACTGCTGATGGTGACTGTTCAGGACTGAAGCTCTCAGCACCGAGTAGTCTGGATCTATGACATGTCTAGCCTTTTTACAACAACATTTCACTCTCCAGTAAAGATTGACCTGAAAAAAATGAAGCTTCAGCCTAGACATGTTCCTGTGCTACTGTATCTACGGGTTCCTGCTGTGGCGGGGAGACTGGACTGGATGATCTTTCAAGGTCCCTTCCAATCCCTAATGTTCTGTGATCCTCAGTGATAAAGAAAACAGTCAGTAGCCCGTGTTTTCCTTGAGAGCTTGTGAACTCCCACACATTAGTGGCTTTTTCTAGTGAACCTATGACTTCTTCAAACAACTTTTCCTGGGACATCTGTTCTTGTGGGGCAGCCTATTAGTTTTATATGGTGGTTATTTGTGCTATCACAGAGTAAGACCCTACTGTGCTTGGCACTCCACAAATGCAGAACAAATCACAGCCTCAAGTCCTTTGTATCTTCTAAGTCTCTCTGCCCCAGCTGGACGTCACTGTGTGATGATGAGACAGAAGAAACTTTCTAATATAGGAGGGAGCAGTGGCCGCATCATCTGCGGCAAAACCCACAACCACGTGCAAATGCAATGCTAAAAGAACAACTTCAGTGTGATATTCTGTGATGGTTGAAAAGTTCACAGCCTTCTGAAGCTAAAGAAGCATCAAAACACTTGGGAAATGAAAGAATTTCATTTCCCTGAAAAATCTGAGAACAGCATCAGGTACTTTTCTATCAGAAAAGGACTTGAGGGTTCTAATGGACAGGTGGCTGAATATGAGCCAGCAGGGTGCCCAGGTGGCCTCCTGGCCTGTATTAGAAACTGTGTGGCCAGCAGGAGTAGGGAGGTGATTGTCCCCCAGTACTGAGCACTGGGGAGGCTGCACCTTGAGGACTGGGTCCAGTTTTGGGCACCTCAGGACAAGGGACACATTGAGGGGCTGGAGTGAGGGCAGAGGAGGGCAACGAAGCTGGGGAAGGGGCTGGAGAATCAATGGGATGAGGAGAGATGGAGAGAGTTGGGGCTGTTTAGTTGGAGGAAGAGGAGGCTGAAGGGAGACCTCAACGCTCTCTACAGCTATCTGAAAAGACACTGTAGAGATGCTGCGGCTGGGCTCTTCTCACATGTGATTAGCAACAGAAGCAGAGGGAAGGGCTTCAAGCTTCAACAGGGAAGGTTTAGACTGGCCATCAGGAAGAAATTCTTCCCAGAGAGAGTGGTCAGGGACTGGAATGGGCTGCCCAGGGTGGTGGTTGAGTCCCCATCCCTGGATGAGTTTAAAAGTCACTTAGATGTGGTGTTGGGAGGAGCTGGTGAGGCAGACTTGTAGAGTAGGGTTGATGGTTGGACTCTATGATCCCAGGAGTCTTTCCCACCCTGAATGATTCTGTACCATAGGACACACCAGCATCAGTTCCATAGGATAAAGAAAAAGCTGTGGACTCACCAGGATACAGCTGCTTTGTCGGGGCACTAAGCTGAGCATCTTTTGTTACTCTATAAGCAACATCTGCTTCTTTTGAAGATCTTCTGCTTGTGCAAAACCCTGTTGTTTTTGTGATACCATCAGGTAAATTATGAAAATCTAACACCTTCAAGAGGTCTGCAGGTTCAGCTGTAAAAAGAAAAGGAGAAAACAAGATTAGAAGGTAACAAGCCGTGCGCTTGCCCAGATCCCAATGGGTATCAGCCCGCATCACACAAATCAGTCATCACAACTTGAA
Source organism: Phoeniculus purpureus (assembly GCA_028565055.1). NCBI lineage: Eukaryota > Metazoa > Chordata > Aves > Bucerotiformes > Phoeniculidae > Phoeniculus > Phoeniculus purpureus. The sequence continues at coordinate 8,529,689 of JAOXOE010000784.1, read as the reverse complement.
AAACAGATGAAGTAAGTTTTCAGTATGTCTGCAAACACAATGTCAGTACCAGCTTCAAAGCAGGGACGCTGCACTACTGGTCTAACACTAATTCAACGCAGAGAGGAGCAGTCGATCAGCTGTCTGCACGACGGCAGAAGGGAGGATATACTGTCTCTTAGCTAAAGCAGCTATATTTCCTGGATGTTTTCACCCAATCTCCATCATTCAAGTACATCCTGAACATTAAACACTGGACATGAAATTCATGGTCTGAGACAAAGGCTTTAAATCAAGAGGTTGCCATCATGCTGATGAAAAGATTTCCAGTCTCTTTTCTTAAGCTGGTTTATCCAAAAGTGATCCAAAAGTGCTTTGGAGCTTACAGGTGGTTGTGCTGCGTATGGGTGAGCCCACCCCTTTGCAGGGTTTGCGCACAGCATCTAATTCCTCCCCCCAGCACTGGAATTTCTGCACTACCACCACTGCATCCAGTCTGCCAACCAAACACCAAAGAGGAAAAATCCACGTGGGCCTTGTAACTAACGACACATGAAGGAAAAGGTTCCTTTCCTCAACAGCCCTCCTCAAACACATCCCCTTAGGCAGGCTCAGGATCCTGAAGCTCTCAGTGCCGCAGACATTCAACCCAGTTAATGAGGAGAGTTTGTCTGACACCCAGACCTCCCCACGCCAGCAAAAGTGAGCGCTGGTTCACCTCCAGATGTTGATGGCTGCAGAACATCTATTAAGTAATGCAAGCAATACGTCTCATTAATTTCCTAATCTGGCCTTGCTCATGTCAGGAGAGATGGAGCCTCCAGCAGTGGAATAACCAGATCTGACTTTAAATGCCTAGAAGAAATTATTCTGCATTTTGACAGGATATTTGGAGCAAAGTGCTGTTGGAAACACAAACCACTCAACTCAGCAAAGCCCTAGCAGTGCTCACAGCAGACGCCTGTCTGACAGCTACATTTAGCCTTGCCTGGGCTACATATCACAGACATGTTCTTTTGCCACTTGAGCCATTCTGCTCCCCAAAGACCCTCAAGGCTAGCCATGCTGTCTGATGTTTGCATAGATATGCCTTGTGGCCAAGAAGGCCAACAGCATCCTGGCATGGATCAGAAAGGGGGCAGTTAGCAGACCAAGAGATGTTCTCCTCCCCGTCTACTCTGCCCTAGAGAGACCACATCTGGAATACTGTGTCCAGTTCTGGGCCATTCAGTTCCAGAAGGACACAGAGCTGCTGAAGAGAGTTCAGCACACAGCCACAAAGAGGATGAAGGGAGTGTAGCATCTCCCTGCTGAGGAAAGGATGATGGAGCTGGGTCTCTTGAGCTTGGAAAAAAGGAGACTGAGGGGTGACCCCACAAATGTTTATAAACATGTGAAGGGCGGGTGTCAGGAGGATGGAGCCAGGCTCTGCTCAGGGGCACCCAATGGTAGGACAAAGGGCAATGTGTGTGAGCTGGAACAGAGGAGGTTCCACATCAATCTGAGAAGGAACTTCTTCCTGGTGAGGGTGACAGAGCCCTGGAAGGGGCTGCCCAGGGAGGTTGTGGAGTCTGCTTCACTGGAGAAGTTTAAAATCCGCCTGGACACGTTTCTGTGTGACTGGATCCAGGGGATCCTGCTGTGGCAGGGGGATTGGACTGCATGATCTTTTGAGGTCACTTCCAATCCCTAATGTTCTGTGATTCTGTGATTGACCCCCTGGGCTGGCTGCAGCAGCTTCCCTCAGGATCTCAAGGCATTTTGCCACAGAGCATGGCGAAGTGTGTAGAGCTCATGGGCTGATCCTAAGCAGCCCAACCGCATTCAGGAAGGTTCATGGCACTGCTGCTGCTGCAAACAAAGGACACAACCCTGCAAAATACAGGAACCAAAATCTTGCAAGGGAAATAAAAGCTGGACTCATTATGGGATCAAGTATGTTACTGAAAAAACACAGAGAAAGAGGGAGAGGATTTGCAAGGTTTGTGCCACATGCAACTGGTTGCATCCATAGGGAAGGGCTGGAGCTTGAAACACAACTCCCCTCCATCAATGAGAACAAACAGCATCAACACATCTCTTTCCATATAAGTTATGGTTACCAAGAAGATCAGCCTAATATTTGCATGGAAAATTCATGTACATTGTTAGGCAGCTTTTCAAAGTTTCCACAGTCCCGAGAAGCCGAGAGATTACAAACACATGGCAAAGCTAAGTCAACCCTGCAGATAATAAACCTGCTGAGAGAGTCTGGCCCCAGCAGCACACAGCTGTGATGTTTCCTCATCTCTCATTCTTGTTAGACACTGTATGGATGACACACATTTGTCTGAGCTGTCCTTGCCACTTGGATCTTCCTCCTGCCTCTAACCATGTTTTATTCCACACGAAGATCCACACATGCATGGCCCGAGCTGCGCTTGAGCAACTAAAATTACACTGAACCTCCAGCTCTGCTTCCAGTTATGTCCCTGTGCTCCAACAGATTCAAATCAGCCAGTTCCTCAGCTGCCTCCAACATTTATTCAGGGAGGAGAGGTGGGGGGAAAGGCAAAGGCAAGGGGGAGGGGATGTGAATTCCAGACTCCTGACATCAGCCCAGTCCCCCACATGGGGGATTTGAGCCTCACTCAGAACTCTGCACATGAACCATCCCACGGAGAGCAGCCACGGAACAGAAACGTCTGCAGAAGGATTCATCATCCAAAAGCTCAGCTGCTGTTACGGTCAAAACTCTCTGAACATCATCTCCTTTGGCAAGGGAGCCCTGGCTGACACCGGAGCCAGTCATGGCCATCTCACAGAACACTAGGGATCGGAAGGGACCTTGAAAAGACTGTCCAGTCTGATCCCCTTGCCACAGCAGGATCACCTAGATCCAGTCACACAGGAACATCTCATAGGAGATGTGTGTGTGATGCTGGACAAGTTAGATGCTGCTTTTGCCATGATTTTATAGCTAAAATTATGCAGCATGGAAGTGGGAAATGAAAAACAAAGGTTTCCCCAGCTCTTTACATCAATTAAACAAACTCTGTGTGCAAGCCATATGGCAACTGCTTGCCGAGAGCTCCTGCAGTGGTTATAGCCAGGTGATGGACGTCTGAGGGAGCTGGAGCAACTCTAGACAGAGGTACCAGGTTCAGTGTTCCAATCCCTGCTCGCAGTCCTCACCCATCATCAGCACTCTGGTGTAGCACTTCTCATTTGTCACGGAGGATCCAAGCACCTGCCTCTGCCGCTGAGAGCCTCCAAACACAACATGCAATTCATCTTCATTCTGAAGGAAGATGCTCTGTGCCTCTATAACTATGATGGATTAGGTCAAAGCAAGATACTAAGGTAGAACAACAAGCCTGGGTGTTGCACCAACGAGCTGCAAACCACACGGGTAACCAACAGGAGAGGCAACAGCCTCTGTTCATAGACCTCTGCCTGGCTCCTGGGCGTGAAAGAGGAGGTGAAGAGCCAGCTGAAGCCCTACAGACCACTCATGTTGCACTCCATCACTAAGAGCATAACTTTGAGTAGGACTTAAGCAGCATGAAAGTGTCCATCTCTTCCCAGAAAGATGAACTTCACACAAGAGCAGCTCTTAATCTTGTCCAGATAATCAGTTTATTTATTCCTCCTTGATTTTGCAGCCAAATCTGAACTCTGCAGTCTCCTGTTAGGAGCTGTGAGGACATCAGGCAAAGGAGGCCAGAGACCATACTGACCAAAATCAGGCCCTACAAGGTATTTATGATGCTTGAGTTTGGCCTTCATCTGAAAACTGAGTTAGCTGCTGCTTCATGAAAAGCTCTCAACTTGGTTTTCTGAGTAACTTCATGACACAGCATCACACAGCATCATCCTTCCACTCAAGATGCTCAGGGCTCTCCGAAGAGACCAGCAGCTTGGTTCTCACTGTGCCAGAGGAGGGTGGCAAATACACCCCGTATGCAACAAGGGAAACCCCACAGAGCCAAAATTAGACTTAGAGCAGAAGCTGTCCCCAAATCCTGCACCCAGTCCATTGGACAAGACCATGCAGGAGGATTCCTTCCCATCTTAACCCAGGGAGATGAATGACTTGGTGATGAACAACAGTGGCCAAAGGAGGAATTAAATACCTAATTCCTTCTGGACCAAAGCTTTAACCACACACAAGACCAACTTTTCTGTTGATTTGGTTCTTATTTATTTACCTGTTAATCCAGGTCCTAATTATTTCCCTGTTAAAGCCTGAATGAGAGGCAGTTGGTACCAAGTTCACATCTCTATCCCCACTCAGCAGTGGCCAACAGCCCCTTTTTCTTTCTTACACACTGATATTAAAGCAAATCAAGCAGCGGTTTTTTGTTTTTTTTTTAAAGAAGATCCGGGGCTTTGGGTTGAGCAGAAGCTCCAGCCAAACCAGGGTCAGTGTGGCCATGCCCCACCACCACTGACCACAGCTAAACCGCCTGCTTGGGGATGCAGGAGCAGAAATACCCACAAGAAACTCAAAAGGAAACTTCATTAATATCAGACGGTGAACAGAGACCACCCCTGCCTGTGGGCAAACCCCGTGACTGGGCTGTTCATCCTCACCTTTCCTTTCCGTGGCTGTCCTTGATATTAAATTCTAAGAGGTCTTAAGCCACACTGATCCTTCAGGACATGTGCAATAATAAACAAGGATTTTGTAAAATGCCATTTCACCCGCTAGTCAGAGTGGAGAATGGTGACAACGAGCCCTTATTTAGCAACTGAAGGTCAATTAAAGACTTCCTCCAAGCACCAGGCAAAGGTCTAACAGTTTGGTTTCTTTCTCTAGCTTGCTATCAAGCCCAAACCCTCCTAATTTCATCTTCCCTGGCCAAGACACGTCATGTTGCTTTATTTCACCAGCAGCAGCCAAGCTGCACCCACTTCACTCCTGCATGGGCCAATGGGTGCCAGCCCAGCAAGGACAGAGGCTCCCTGCTCTTCTTGCTTCATTAGTCCCTAAGCCTGAGGTTCTTAAAAGCAGCAGGAAAGTAAGATTATTCCTCTCTCCAAAAACCAAACCACCCAACACCATCAAACCCAAGAACCCAGCAAACAGTCTGAAATTCAGTGCAAGACTCTCACATCCTGACCAATGATCTTCTGAGGTCCCTTCCAATCCCTAATGTTATGTGATTCTGTGATCATTACAAGAAGGGAGTGACCCTGGTTCATGGATTAGGGTGGCTCTGCAGCTTCTAGAGACCACAGTAAAAATCCCAGTCCATGCAGCATTAGCCACAAGTCATAATTCTCAGCCATATTTGCGCCTGTAATAACTTTTAATACCTCAAGCAAAGCTCTTTGAATGGACCCCAATGAGCTTTACCAAGCTCCAGGATCCGTAAGTTGCTTCTGTGCTACTCATGTGCCTAAAAAAAATACTGAATTACAAATAAACTTCAAAACAATTCCCTCTCCTGTCATTTTTCAGGGTTTTTAATTAAATCCTTATCCCCAAGGAAATGCTTAATATTTAAACTTGCCACAGAGGCGATGGCTGAGGCTGTTGAGCCCTTGCAGGGCTCATGACAGACGTTCTCTGGGGTGTCCCTACTTTACACTTCGGGATTCAGAGGTGGCTGAAAGGGACCTGGCAGTACCAGGTGACAACTGGCTGAACAGGAGCCAGCAGGGTGCTCAGATGGCATGAAAGGCCAATGGCATCCTGGCTTGGATCAGCAATAGTGTGGCCAGCAGGACTGGGGATGTCATTCTCTCCTTGTATGGGGCACTGGGGAGGCCTCCCCTCGAGCACTAGGAGCACTGCTGGGCCACTCACGTCCACAAGAGATTGAGGGGCTGGACTAGGTCCAGAGGAGAGCAATGAGGCTGGGGAAGGGATTAGAGGGAAAGTCTGATGGGGTGAAGCTGAAGGATGTGTGTGTGTTTAGCCTGGAGGAGACTCAGAGGGGAACCTTCTCTCTCTCTCTCCAGCTCCCTCAAGGGAAGTTGGAGTCAGGCTCTTCTCCCAGGCACCCAGCACCAGGATAAGAGGGCAGGGCCTGAAGCTACCAGGGGAGGTTTAGGTTGAATGTTAGGAAGCCCCTCCTCACAGAAAGGGTGATCAGAGTCTGGACTGGACTGCTCAGGGCAGTGGTGGAGTCCCCAACCCTGGAGGTGTTGAAGGACAACCTGGCTGTGGCCTTTAGTGCCCTGGTCTGGCCACTGTAGTGATGTTAGGTCCTGGGCTGGGTTTTCTTCAAGAATCTTCACACAAATTACAACAAGCTGGCTCTTGAGACGACTCTACATCTCAAATGCAAACTTCATGGTTAGCACAGGGAGAAGGAGGACTCAGAGGCAACCCAGACTTTCCAAGCCACTCAGTAGCCTGCAAGGCTAGGTATGCAGAACAGGACTTCATCTGCCCTAAATGATCCTCCTCTAGCAGGGGGGTTGGATTAGATGACCTCTAGAGGTCCCTTCCAACCCCTTAACATTCTATGACTAGAAGTAGCAGAAATACTGTTTCTGCAGTACAAGAGCACATCTGGAAATCCTACACCAATTCCCAGTGCTTCTGTTGAATTAATTTGATTACTAGTGAAAGGCTCTGCCTTGACATCCCCAGAGATCAAAGCCAACCCCCTTTGAGAACATCTGCAGTGATGAGAGCAGCAGATGAGTTCCCACACCATGCCCAGTCTGTTGCTTCCTCTGAGAGTCTGGAAAGACCCCACATCCACCAGCCAAAGTGAAAACTTCCTCCCCAGTGAGTCCAGTGTCCTCACTGCAGAGAGAGCTGCACCTGCAGTGGTTTGCCAGCTCCAGCTGAGTGAGCATCTACATCTATTTCTTCACCAACCTCTATGCTAAGGAACTACAGAGGATGCTGCAGCAAAAACAAGCACTTTGGTGAAAACAGATTCTTTCCAACTTTCCTCTTCTCATCCACAAATCAGGAGGCCCTCAAAGATCTCAGTGAACTAGAAGCCGAAAAGGTTTTAACAGAGCAGTTTAATCAACCAAAACTGCACTCCCTGCCCAGTCCAACACACTGTCAATGAGACAAGAAATTGGCTGCACTGCCACACAGCAGCTGTGACAGCAGTGCCCAAAGCTGGGCTGAGGAGGTCCACATGTAACTGGGACAAGATACCTCTGCTGTCATGCGGTAAATCAATAGCTTATTCAGTCTTACCTGACTAGGTCAAGCATCTGGGATGTTGTGTCCAGTTCTGGGCCCCTCAAACCCAGAAGGACACAGAGCTGCTGGAGAGTGTCTAGCACAGAGCCACACAAATGATGGAGTGGAGCATCTCCCTGATGAGGAAAGGCTGAAGGAGCTGGGTCTCTTGAGCTTGGAAAAAAGGAGCCTGAGGGGTGACCACATGAATCTTTATAAATACGTGAAAGGTAGGTGTCAGGAGGATGGAGCCAGACTCAGCTCAGTGTCATCTAATGACAGGACAAGGGGCAATGGGTGTGAGCTGGAACAGAGGAGGTTCCACACCAATATGAGAAGGAAGTTCCTCCCAGTGAGGGTGAGGAAGCCCTGGAAGGGGCTACCCATGGGGATTGTGGAGTCTCCTTCTCTGGAGACGTTTAAAACCCACCTGGCCATGTTCCTGTGAGACTTGATCCAAGGGATTCTGCTCTGGCAGAGGGACTGGACTAGATGTATCTTTTCAGGTCCCTTCCAATCCCTAATGTTCTGTGATTCTGTGAGCTTGGACTCAATGACCTCTAGAGGACCCTTCAAACCCCTAATGATCTTTCTGTGTCTGACCTCAGCACCTTCACTGAACATTCTTACAACTTAAGTAGTCAAGAAAATCCCCTTTCCTCACCATTTTGCCTTGCAATACCCTTCAAAGGAGGAAAAGTTCCTCATCAGCACTCTAAGACACATTTATTGTGTAGAGCCAACCTGGCCCTGTATTACTGCAGTAACTGAGGCATCTGGCTGTCAGTGGAAGGGGGGGTCACCATCCTGTAACAGTAGAGAACCCTTCTAAAGTCAGTTTCCTAACAGCTAAAGGACATCCCAAAGACCTTCAGGACTTAATGACGCAGCACTTAGTCACACTAGAGTCGATGTGCAATTATCACCAAAGATCTGAGGTCACAAGGTGAAGAATGAATAAGCATTTATGGTCCCGGCTCACTGCCAGGTGCCCTCTGCAGCTTCCCCATCGTGTAGTACAAACCTGACCAGTCTGGGTATTTGTATGCAAGCGTCACAGCTCCAGTGAAGCAGGTTTAATGGGAAGCAAAGCCCTCCTATATGAACAAGCACTATAAAACAAACTGCCACCTTATCCCACAGCAAGTAATGACAGCGAACGGGGATTATTTCAAGAGCAGCATATCCTTGAAAAGAACCTCAGGTCTTACAGAAAGGTGGGAAAAATCATTTTCACAGAAAAAAAGAGAAGCCACACACTGCAGTTAACCTGCTTGTTCAAATTGCCTTGTTTCTCCTGCACACAGATCCCTGACAGCACCCAGGCTGCCTGGAGCAGCTCTGTTGTGCCCACCCTTACTCATCAGAATCAGCAAAGTGAGCAACTGGACCCAGTGTCCTGGCCCTTCGCTCCAGCCCCATGGCTGCGCATGCCTCTTGGTCTGGGTATGGAACGGGGCTCCCAATGGAGAAGCTCTGGGGTTCCATAGCACTAGCCTGGAGCAATTAGCTCCTCTGATTCAGGATGGGTGACACCAAGCATGGGCAGAGCCAGCTGAGTGCCGTCTCACCCACACAACCCCGTCCAAGCCAGTTAGTGCCACGTAATTCAGAAGATATAAGGTGGAACTAAAACTCCCAGCTTTAATGGCACAAGGTTCACTAGTACCACCGGAGAATCTACTCCTTACCATCCCCATCTCTCATTTTTGTCATCTTTAAACCAGAAAAATCACCAGCATCTGTCTTGTGAGGAGGTTAAGAGAGAGAGATCATTTTATAAGGCACTTCTGGGTGCTGGAATGACAAGTAAGGAGTTATTACCACGTTTTCTCCCAATTAATATCAATATACCCTGCACAAACAACATCAGGCCCTGTCTCACTGCATTACCTTCTCAAACACGAAAGGAGGATTCTGCAGGGCCGCCCCAACGCACAGCAAAACCCATTCCCAGGAGAAGACTATTTCTTGTTTTGTAAGGGAAAAGGTGATTTCCAGCAGAAGCCCCAAAAGCCTCAGAGCTGTGAGAGGTCAGACTGGGTGCATTCGTGCAGCAGCATCAGTGATGGGGGTCAGGACGAGGCAGCAGTGACCCAGCAGCTGCTTTAATCCCAAACTGGGAAACCCAGCCAAGGTTGGGGTCACTGCAGGAGGGAGCTGAGCCTCTACAGACAGAGCAACTAGTAGGGCATTAAATCCTGAAGGGTAAACGCTGTTGTTGACCTCCTGAGCTACATCCTTTGGATAACTGACTCAAACTAGTCAAAGCTAAGACAAAATACAGACAAAAAAAGAGACTATAAAGCCCCAGTTGCCATTGCTCAAACATCCTTTGGATGGACTTAACACAGCCCCTTAAATTCTTGAGCATCCCAACAGCCCAATAAAACAAAATTATGCCTTTGGACAAAGAGAAAAAAGCATTTTAAGGAGGAAAATCACAGAATCACAGAAAATAGGGATTGGAAGGGACCTCAAAAGACCATCCAGTCCAATCCCCTTGCCACAGCAGGATCCCTCAGATCCAGTTGCACAGGAACATGGCCAGGTGGGTTTTAAACATCTCTGGAGAAGGAGACTCCACAACCCCCCTGGGCAGCCCCTTCCAGGGCTCTGAAATCAAGGAATCTGAACTGCAGGGCTGAAGATATCAAACTTTGCTCCCTAGGAAGGGGTATGGTTCAGCAAAAAGAATCCCAGCTAGTAAAAGGGGGTCAGATACTCATCTGGTGCACACCAGCTCCTTCCAATAGCTGCAGCTGAGCTGTGTCACTTCAGATAGCCGAATATTTCACCAGTGACTCACGTCATCCCCTTATGGGTTGCCCTTTTTTTTTTCCTAAAGGCCCAAATAGTCCCAACTGTGAACAAAGGAACCCATTATGCAGAGTCAGATTCAAAATCTTGTAGGCATAATCCCAAAAGGGAAAGAAAGAAACCCAGAACCAATACCGGAGCAGCTCTGCAAGACGCCATTAAATTCAAAGACTCGAATCATCTTTGTTCCTGTGGGCATCAATTTTCAATTTATTATTTTTTAAAAACTAATCAATCGTCGGGGTTTCTAACAAAGCAGTGGTCTTAGAAGCTAGCAGCAAGCAAAGAGCACAGGCTCTGCCTCCATAGAATATCATTAAACCATGCACAGGAAAGAAATCTCTGCTGCAAATGTCATGAAGGACTTAAAGACACAACACACAGAAACCTGGCAAACGTTTAGGGCTTTGGAGGGAAATTCCTCCCCACTGAAGGGCAGCAAATATCCCATTTGGTTTAAAGAACTACATGGTTTAGGTTGCCCCCTGGTAGGGGAAGTTAAAACATGGCAGCGCAGGGATTACTCAGAGGATGCTGAAGGGTCAGGGAGGAGGATGGGCTTTCTTCTGACATCAGAGCAGCTCTGGTGGGGTGATTCTCTTCAGCTTGGAAAAAAGGACACTGAGGAGTGACCAAGTTAATGTTGATAAATATGGAAAGGGCAGATGTTAGGAGGATGAAGCCAGGCTTTGCTCAGTGGCATTTAATGGTAAGACAAAGGACACCTGGTGTGAGCTAGAACACAGGAGGTTCCACATCAATGCGAGAAGGACATTCTTCCCAGTGAGGGTCACAGAGCACTGGAAGGGGCTGCCTAGGGTAGCTGTGGAGCCTCCTTCTCCAGAGACATTTAAAATCCACTTGGGTATGTTCCTATGTGACTGGATTTAGGGGATCATGCTGTGGCAAGGGGATCAGACTGGATCATCTTTTGAGGTTCCTTCCAATCTCTAATGTTCTGTGATAGCCCAATGCTGAGGACAGAAGTACAGAGGAGAGAGCCCAAAGGAACTCCTTTCAAGAAGCTGCTGACCTCCACTCCCACAAATCCTGGGGGGAAAAAGGGATTCACAAAATCCAGAGCCCAGGAAAAGGGGTTAGGTGGGGCAACAAGGGCAGGTCTAAGGGTGCAAAGCCTTTTCCCTGGTCATGGGCAGCATTCCCATCCCTGCAGGGATCAGAGGGTCTCACCAGTTGTTCTCAAGAAGAGGACCACAGGATCTTCTACCCCTGCTCTCCACTGCAGCAAATGACTGCATCAGCTCAAGAGAAAATGATGAAGCCTTTTAAGGCAGAGCCACATCAAGCCCTGCCAAAGCCCACGTCAGCAGGACTGTTCAGTGTCCGACGAGCTTTAACAGGGCAGACCTGACAGCAGGGTCAAGCAAATTAGGTGAATCACCAGCTTTGCAGTCACTGCCCGGGGTTGCAGTGGAGATGCCTTACATACCACCCTGCCCACAGCCCCACTGCTCCCATCCTTGATCCAGGGAGAGCCTTCCAATCCCCTACCAGTTGGATCAAGCATTTCTGGGTCACTGTGACATTGTGGGAAGTTCTCCAGCAGATGTTTGATTCCTGGCAGGAGTTTTGCCCTTTAGAGAAAAACTGAGGGTGTGTGGAGTCTAAAACTTTTGGAGTCACTGAAACAAACTCCCAGGCTCAGCAGCTCTACGGAAGGAAGCTGTGAGGGAGCATGACTCCATCTTCTGAATGATTAACCAAAGTGTCTTCAAGCTAGCTCAGTTTTAGAGGCAGGTTCTAGAAGCCAGCCATAAAGGGATGCAAGTTCTATGCCAATGAGCAGACACTCTCCTTCCCTCCCCAAGTCGCTGGTTTCTTTAATTCAGGACTCAAATTAAAATCCTTGCAGATCTCTGCACTGCCTCAGCCCCAAAGGAGCACAGGGAGTGCAGCATAAGACAGAAAACACATCCAAGGAGTCTTGTCATTCTTCCTGAGTAAAACCTTGGCACAGTTTTTTGGAAAGCAGCTCTGCAGGTGTAACTTTGAGGTTTTACAGGTTGAGGCATGTGGGGAAAACCCCTGATGTGAGAACTGTCTTTCCTCTGCCTATGGAAACTCATGTTATTCTGCAGGAGGTGATGAGGAGCCAGCTAGTAACTCTGCAGACATCTGTCCACATGGCCCAGCTTGGTGACAGGGAGAACTTGATGCCTACAAGCAACATCTTTTCCACACTGAGTCATCCCAGCATAAGGCAGAGCCCAGGACCACACATGCAGGGATCCCTGACACATCAGCATCAATCAAGGATGTCCAAGTCACACTCAGCCATGACCTTGTTGCCCAGTCAAGTCAACCCTACCAATCTACAGGTTCCACTCCAGGCTAATGACACCTTTAAGCACTTAACTCATTATTTATTGCATCTACAAGAGATCATTATTTTCTAGCTGGACCTTAAAGGACACCCACAGCCTTTCCCAGTTTCACTCTGCTGTCCCAGGACTCTCCCAAGGCTCCAGCAGTTCTCAAGCAGTTGAATTTAAAGGTAGAAAAGAAAGTTCAACCTTTTTCCTGTGTTCCAAGGAGTGCCATGTGTTTCCAGATGATCTGGCATTTGGACAGCTTGAGTACTTTGTAATGATCGGCCATTTAAATTAACCAATTAAATCTGCAAGATTTAATTAGACCCTGATCTTGCAGCACATTAAAGTCCACTGAAGTTTTGCAAGGAGTTTTAATGGGGAGCAAAATAGTTACTCTAGCAAGGAAGAAAGAAGCTGCCATGTTCATCCTCCAGGCAGAGGGAAATAATACATGAAGACCTTACAAACCCTTTGTCAGACCAAGCGTGAGCATCCTCCTCTCCCTCAGCAACTGCCAGGGTTACCATCTGCTCCTGCCTGCTGCAGCACAGCAGAGGGCACCTTTCCTCCTCCTCTTGGTACCTAAAAGCTACTTGGCATCGAATCAAGAACAGGAAGGGCATCACCCTTTGATGAAACCACAGAGACATGGATCAAGGCAGTGGCCTCCTCCACATGACATCTCTCAAAACATCCCAAACAACCACCTTCCAGAAAGAGAAACAGCATTCAAACAGCTGAACTGTGGGTTTGCTAAAAAAAGCAGCACTCTGCAGCCTTCTAGGTCATTTCATGTTGACTCTGTCATTGCATCCCAGGGACTTCAGTGTGCATTCACCAATGTGGGGTAGGGATTGCATCAGCAGGCTGGAGCCACCATACGCAGAAGCAGCCATTCCCTACTCCCAGGACACCCCAGCCCATTTATACCACATCTTACAAACACTCAGCATCCATGAAAAGGCAGTTTGGGAACAGAACGAATCACGGTCAGAGCTTTTTGCCTTAATCCTCCTCCCATGTTAGAAGCACCAGGATGGATATAAGCACTTAAATCCATACAGGGAAGCCAATGCCACATCTCTTCTTGACACTGCAGGGCCAGAAAAAGCCTCATAGGGACACTTTCCAAATGGAAGTCTGTGCCAAGAGACATAGGACCAACCCTCACAAGTGCAGTGTAAAGAATTATAATCACAGAATAGTAGGGATTGGAAGGGACCTCGAAGGATCATCCAAGTCCAATCCTCCCAACACAGCAGGATCATCTAGACCAAGCTGCACAAGAACACATCCAGGAGAGCTTTAAACATCGTCAGAGAAGGAGACTCCACAACTCCTCTGGTCAGCCCCTTCCAGGGCTCTGTCACCCTCACCAGGAAGAAGTTCCTTCTCACACTGATGTTGAACCTCCTCTGTTCCAGCTCACACCCACTGCCCCTTGTCCCATTATTGGGTGCCCCTGAGCAGAGCCTGGCTCCATCCTCCTGACACCCACCCTTCACATGTTTATCAACATTAATGAGGTCACTCTCAGCATCTCTTAGCAGCACTCAAGGAAAATGGGAGATGCTGAACTGCAGGCTGGCCAGGGACCAGAGCTGGAGCTGCCATGATGCAACAACACAGGGACCAAGGGCATCTGCATCAGCTAAACCAGTCTAGAAAGAGCAGCCAAAATGGGCCACCTTTGGGATAATAGTAGCCATTCTAGAATAACACCCTCTCCACAGCCTTACCAATAACCATGCCCAGCCCTTTAATTCCTGTTGCGGTGCCACAAGAGGCTTGCCCAGCCATGAGCTTAATTAAAACACATTAACACAAGCACCTGCATAGTTATAATCATTTCCACCATGGTAAACACTGCAGCTCCAGTCACCCAGGCAGTCAGCATCATGTGGGTGGCACAACATCAGCCAGTGAACAGGGAACAAAACCACTGAGGGGGTTTACAGCAGGGCACAACCACACACCCCTGTATGGGTAGCCCAGCTGGGATGTTTCCAGTATAGAGTTCCAGTACAGAGTCATTTAGGAGCTAACGACTCATTTTCATGCCCTCTAGGTTTTTTTAGTTGTCCATCAAGTTAACGGGACCAAGCATCAGTAATTTTGATTTTTAAATATTTCATGGGATGGTTTTCAAAAGATCCCGACAATTATCTCCAGCACTACCGAGCACTCGAATATTCTGAGTCAAGGAAAGCGACGTAAACCCAATTCTTTCTCTCAGATGTTTGAGTCAATGAACTCTCAGCATTTACTTTGTAGATATATCTCATTTTCCTCTTCAAAAATACAGCCAGAAGGCAAATTTCATATTCATATCAGCTCAGCTTCATGAGAAGTGTTTCTGCAGCTCATTTTCTCAAGAGCATTAGTTCCTTTGTGAGTTTATGTGGCCCACATCTGCTCAATGCAGGTGGCTGCTCTGGAGGTGAGGCCACCAAGAAGACAACCCAGATCCGAATTAACAACCCACAGCCATGAGTTTCATCGGTTCTCAGCTAACATCACACACCAACCCAAGGAGCTGAGATGCCCTCAAGGGACATCTGCAAGCAGGGCGGAGAAATTCATTCCTTAAGCCACCAGTTGTTAATGATCTTCTCAGGTCTAATCCCAGTTTATTCAACAGATCTTACTCCTGATTAGGTGTTTAAATGGACTTCTTTGTTAATGTCACCAGGGAAGAGACATTATTTTACTTTAGACCAGTTGAGTGGGTTTTTTTTATGGAGCAGTTAGAATAATATAGAATCTGTTGATGTCCAAACACGCGGAAGAGGTTCATCCAAGCACAACACTCCAGCTCCCATTCCTTTCTGATTTCCAGTCCCATTGTAAATAAAGCAGGAGCATTAGGGTGTAGGTCCCTGCTGCCCATATTAAGAAATGCCACACAGTGAGGGTTTGCATTAAAAAAAAAAAAAAAAAAAAAAATCACAGGATTCCTTCTCCACCCACCTTGACCGCCTGGCCATGTTCCTGTGCGACTGGATCTAGGTGATCCTGCTGTGGCAGGTGGATTGGACTGGCTGATCTCTCCAGGTCCCTTCCAATCCCTAATGTTTTGTGACTCTGTGATAACCAAAAGTTCCTGTTTAGCCTTACCTGACCTTTGTGATCTCTGACTCTGGGTCATTAGGGGAGAAAGCCAATCCTTTAACTCCCTGGTTACACTCAGAGCAGGATCTCCATTACAAATAGCAATCAGCAGCTAATTAGCCAACACCAGCCTCTTCCTCCCCACACCACCCTACCTGTGATAGGAGATAAACCCTCCCAGAGGCTTCAAAGCCACCATCAGAACTCATCTTTCACCAAGAGCTGACTTAAAGAAGATGATGGATTTTTGCCCATTCCTGTAACATTGGGGGCTTTATCTACTCCAGGCCCACAGCAGACCCTATAAAGTTCTGCAGCAGCCACCAAGTCACACAGGGACACGAAGTTATTTTAGAAAATCTGGGTCACATCTGCATGATCATTTCCACCCCTTCAGATATTTTCTATTAAGCTGGATACAGGATTTGTACATCGACTGTTCTTGGAAATATCTGCTGCATTTAATAGCTGAGATGTCAGTTCAGGTCTCCCATTACACACAAAGGAGAGAACTCAACCCCAAAGATAGCATCTACATTGAAATATGCTACTCGAAAAGCTAACAAGAAATAGCCAAGACACCCATCCAAAAAGCTTTCCCAGGACTAGCACTGGCCCAGACAAATATTTACATAGTTATCCACATGGGTTTGTTTTAAATAAAGAGCCTTTTATTATTACAACTTTGGCATCAACCATCTAATTACAGGCCAATGACAGTTATAAAAAACACTGGGAGCTCTCCCAGCAGCACTGACAAGGAGAAGAGGCTCTTGCGTGATACCAGAGTTGTCCCTGCCCTCCTGCTCAACTGAGAGACTTCTGCAGACGGGATGAGAAAAGGGACATGAGGGGACGGAAGAGGGATGGCTTCTGCCTCTGGTTGACTGAAGGAAAATTGATGAGCAAAGGTTCAGAGGTCTCCTGACAGAAACACCCATTCATGCCCAGCTGTTTCTAACACCAGCCTTGTGCTGTGATTGTGGATCGGTCACTTCTACACCTCTCTGCCTTTATTACACTGACTCGGGACTAGCCTTTCTCTGAAAGCACACGGGTTGCCCAGCAAAGTGAACCTCAGCTCTGGAGTGCTGCTGTACCCTACAATTCAGCTAAAAGCAATCCACTTGGCACAGAAGGGTCAAGATAAGTGTATGCCAAGGTACTTATGATGGTCTTTACTGAGAATAAGGTTTCAAGTATGGTGATGAAGTGGAAGATAAGAAAAACACTCACAGCTTGCAGCAAGAAACATCCACAAGATTAATTCCAAATCACCTCTGCGCACGCTTGCAGCTCACAGCACTGCAGATCCCTGGGGCTCCCTGCGCATGCTGGCTCGTCTCATCAACCCCACTATCAAAACTGCCTCTTTCATTGCTGGAAGGCAGCCAGCCTGGTGGCACCAGCTCCAGCGTCTCAAGCACCTCCAGGGACCATCCCTCAGCAGGGAGCAGCGGCAGTAGGGCCCCTGACAGCAGAGGACAAGCTGCCAAGAGCAACACATCTGCTGGTCCGCAGCCCATCTCCTGTCCATCTTGCCCACACCCTGCTCCCAACTGATACCCAGCAGTGGATGGGTGATGCTGAATATCTTTTCCCTTCTCTTTTCTATTTCATTGTGCTCCTGAGGACTTCTGAGCTGGGATTCAAGTTACTGAAAGCAAGACAATCCATCAAAGCAAGCCTAAGAAATACAAGTGAAGCTATCCAGGGCCATAAAACTAAGCTGCAAGAGTAAGAAAAATTCCTCACCCCTCCTTATTGATCTTTCCACCCCCAAGGACAGATGTGGAGAGAGGAAAAAGCCAGCAAATACTGCCTAAGCTCCTAAAATCACAGTAAGAAGATGGCACTGAAACCTAGGGCTTCGTCACTGGTTGCCGGGTCAAACACAAGTTTGTGTTCAAGATGTTTATGGGAAGCCTGATGGAAAGAATCCTAGAACCATTCAGGTTGAAAAAGACCCTTGGGATCATCGAGTCCAACCATCAACCCTACTGTACAAGTTCACCCCTCAAACAGATCCCCCAACACCACATCTAAGCATCTTTTAAACTCATTCAGAGTTGGGGAGTCAACCACCAACCTGGGCAGCCAATTCCAGTGCCTGATCACTCTCTTCAGGAAAAATTTCTTCCTCATGTCCAGTCTAACCCTGCCCTGTTGAAGTGTGAAGCTCTTCTCTCTGTCGCTAATGATCTGTGAGAAGAGATCAGCACTAACATCTCTACAGTGTCCTTTCAAATAATCGTAGGGAGTGATGAGGTCTCCCCTTAGCCTCCTCTTCCTCAAACTAAATAGCTCCCACTCTCTCCATCTATCCTCATGAGATCTGTTCTCTAGGTCCTGGAAAGGGAACCTCTGTATCTGATTTGTAGAGAGAACCTCTGTATCTGATTTGTAGAGAGAACCTGAATCACTGCAGATCCATTACATTCAAGCAAAAAAGCAATCAGTGCTCCTTTTCAGTAGAAAGGTAGATAAAAACATCAGGTAACCTCCTCAAGAGCTGCTCCCAAAGCACCAGTAAAACATATGAAAATATTTCTCTCTACTGGTTCCTCTCCAGATAACTGAAGGGAAACAACTGACTGTTTCCCTATGCATGATCCAGTAGCACAGGAACCACAGAGGAGGTTCCACATCAATATGAGAAGGAACTTCTTCCCAGTGAGGGTGACAGAGCACTGGAAGGGACTGCCCATGGAGGTTGTGGAGTCTCCTTCTCTGGAGATGTTTAAAACCCGCTTGAACATGTTCCTGTGCAACTAGATCTAGAGGATCCTGCTGTGGCAGGGGGATTGGACTAGACAATCTTTCAAGGTCTATTCCAATCCCCAGTGTTCTGTGATTCTGTGATCAGTGCTGCAGCTCTTCCTGAGGGTAAGAAAAGGGTTTTGTGTTCAAGCAGCTCTATCTCCAGGAGTTCTTTTCTCAGGATGTCAGAATCAAAACAAACCCTGCATCTGAGAGATGTCCATTCCAGTCTCGAGCTTGTTTGTACTTGCCTGGAACTGGTCCACGGCCTGACCTCTTAACCAGACTTGGAGGGTTTAAAAAGCTCAATCACAACTTTGATCAGTCAGCCCTGTAATATTTGCTCGTAATGATGCTTTTTGTATCCTGATGCTTCTAAACACCAAGTACTTGAAGCAAATTACACTCCCAGCTTCTTTACTGCAAGAAACTACCTTAGATGACACCAAAAAGGGAGCTGGGCAAGCGGATGAGGTGCTTGGCACAGCTGGTGGGGCAAGCACCACCTTGAGCAAAGACAGCCAGACCCTGGCAGCAGCAGAGGGATTGTGGAGCCCTTCAACCCTCCATTGCCTGCTCCTGACAGGCAGCTGGGCAAATCCACGTTCCCAGGCAGGAAACATGAATAAAGCACCAAACAAACAGGGTGACATAAAGGGTGGCACGTGCCCGCTCTTGGCAAAGAGACCCAGAGGGATTAACATCCATCTTTCACACTTGGGTGAAAAGAACGACTTGGCTCACCCTTTGCACATTCAAGCAGCAATTCCCATCACGTTTTAGCTTCAGTTCAAGAAGAACACAGAACTGCTGGAGAGAGTCCAGTGCAGAGCCACAGGGATGATGGAGTGGAGCATCTCCCTGATGAGGAAAGCCTGAGGGAGCTGGGGCTCTTGAGCTTGGAGAAAAGGAGACTGAGGGGTGACCCCGTGAATGTTGATCAATATGGGAAGGGTGGGCATCAGGAGGATGGAGCCAGGCTCTGCTCAGTGTCATCTAATGACAGGGCAAGGGGCAATGGGCGTAACCTGGAACAGAGGAGGTTCCACATCAATGTGAGAAGGACCTTCTTCCCAGTGAGGGTGATGGAGCACTGGAAGGGGCTGCCCAGGGGGGTTGTGGAGTCTCCTTCTCTGGAGATAATTTAAACCCTTCTAGATATGTTCCTGTGTGACTGGATCTAGGGGATCCTGCTGCAGCAGGGGGATTGGACTGGATGATCTTGTGAGGTCCCTTCCAATCCCCAATGTTCTGTGAGTCTGTGAATGAATAAATAACACCCTCAGCTTGCAATCGTAGCTTCAGGTTGAATGCAGAGTTGGTACCAGTGTAAGATGTGCTGGGAGTACATAGGAGGAACTGGAATCACCCCGCTGGGCTTTAAGAAGCACAGTCTGCCCTTCCACTACCAAGCAATTCCACCCAGGGTGATGGATAACTGGAAGGATGTGGATCATGATGGTATTTACCTCTGTCTGCAAAGACCTGCAGGCTGGGAAGTCTCCCTGCAAGTATCCTGCAGCACAACCCCTCTTCTCCCACCGATTCGGTGTAGTCGATCCCCCTCTGCCGGTCACCCGCCCGCCAGCGGCTGCGGAAACCCTGCGGGGAGCCTGCTCATAGCGCAACCAGTCCCAAACTGGTACGAGGGAGATGGAGAGAAAGAGGCTGCTGATACCAACCAACAAACTGGGAAAAAAATGCATCCTGGATACACGCTGTAGGATCCATAAAAGGAGACTTTTATTGAAGGTCCTCAAGCCACTGGGGCTTGGATTTGTGCTTCAAGAGGATATCAGGCTGCGTTTCAAATTCACATTCCCCTGGTGGGGCTGGGGGAGCAGATGTGGTTGTTATGTTTCATAGTGCTGTTATCTGTATTTTAACAAAAACATCTGCTCCAGCTGCCACATCTGGCTGGTCTCGGCACCGCGGTGCTGCACGCAGCAACCGAAAGGGAAGAGGAGCCTGGAAAAGGGAGGAATAGCAGAAACTTAGGTCACAGACTCACAGAACATTAGGGATTGGAAGGGACCTCCAAAGAGCATCCAGTCCAATCCCCCTCACACAGCAGGATCACCTAGATCCAGTCACACATGATCCAGGAACATGGAGAAGGTACTTTCATCTTGAAGCCTGTGTTGCAGGTGCTTAGAACTTCTAGAAAAAATATGGATGTGTTCCTGCTGTGTGACTTGGTCTAGGGGATCCTGCTGTGGCAGGGGGATTGGACTGGATGGTCCTTCGAGGTCCCTTCCAATTCCTAATCATTCTATGATTCTATGATTCCATATCCAGAGAGGTTTTAAACATCTCCAGAGAAGGAGAATCCACAACCCCCCTGGGCAGCCCCTGCCAGGGCTCTGGCACCCTCACTAGCAAGAAGGTCCTTCTCAGACTGATGTGGATCCACCTCTGTTCCAGCTCACACCCATTGCCCCTTGTCCTGTCATTAGGTGCCCCTGAGCAGAGCCTGGCTTCATCCTCCTGGTACCCACCCTTCCCATATTGATCAACATTCATGGGGTCACCCCTCAGTCTCATCTTCTGCAAGCTCAAGAGCCCTAGCTCCCTCAGCTTCCCCTCAGCAGGGAGATGCTCTGCTCCCTTCATCATCTCTCTGTGGCTCTGGTCTGGACTCTCTCCAGCATCTCTGTGTCCTTCTGGAACTGAGTGGCCCAGAACTAGGGAGATGCTCCCCTCCCTTCATCATCCCTGTGACTCTGCTCTGGGCTGTCTCCAGCAGCTGTGTCCTTTTGTGACTGAGTGACCCAGAACTAGGGAGATGCTCCTCTCCCTTCATCATCCCTATGGCACTGGGCTGGACTCTCTCCAGCAGCTCTGTGTCCTTCTGGAACTGGACTCAAGATTACAGCTGTGATCTCCTCAGGGCAGAGTAGAGGGAGAGGAGAACCTCTCTCCCTCTGCTAACCACCCCCAAACACAAATGTGACAGAACCAGGGTGGTTTTACCCTGATATCTGCAGCAGCTCAAACCCTCCGCAGCATCTTTTCGTCATCACCATCAACCCTGCAAACGTCGCTTGCTCAACCAGTTGGTGAGTTAAACCAATACCGTTTGTGAGGGATGCACAAGGACAGGTAAACACTTCCCCCCTCTGGGAGCAGCTCAGAAATGTTCTCTCCCTTGTTTATTTATTTATTTATTTCTCTGTTTACCTCTTGCTGTCGAGCTCCTCTTTTTTCCTCTGGCAGAATTAACTCTGCTCTCGTTAATGGAATAATTTGTCAGATGCATGCATACATTATCCCCCAAATGAACGAACAAGATGCAGGGTTAGGAAGGTATTAGCCTCCTCCCTTCTTCTCTACATGATCCCGGCTGCGCTGGGGAATGTAGGGAGCATCTTAATTAAGCGCAGAAGATTTAATGGCACTAAATATGATCGGCCCTGTACTGATCCCATTACTCTGAAGAACCCAATAAATGAGGCTCAACAGCTTCAATTTCACTTCGCGGCAATCTCATCAGCATTCCCATTCCATCACTTCTGAGAACTCAGCAGTTTCGATGGCAGATAACCCTCTCCCTCAGTCTGGCTCCACTCTACAATCACTTATTAGCGGAGCTAATTCTGTGCTGGAATGACCCAGAGCTGCACACCAGAACCTTTTCCAGCCATGACTTCTCTCTGTAAAGAAGTAAAACCAAATATCTTAGCACTTAGAGCTGCTTTTTTTATATCCCGAGAGTTTTCCTTCTCGTAACTATCTTCTTCTTCACATAATTCTGCATGAAAAATAACAGCAGATCAGCAGAATATTAATTAGTTGGGTGTTAATAGGAGTAATAACGGAGCCAAAACCCATCTGTGGCACTGACCTGGGTAATAGAATCCTGCTGCAGAACCTACCCGGGTAATTCATGCAACTGGATGCTACAGAGATGAGTTATCAAGGGCTGGGAGATGCTCGAGAGAAAGGTGCTTTGGACAGAGGAAGCATCATCGTTTCTCAGGGAGGAACCTTCTCTCTTGCTACAGTGTCCTGAAGGGAGCTGGGGGTGTTTAGCCTGGAGATGAGAAGACTTGAGGGGGAAACTTCTCCCTCTCTCCAGCTCTCTGAAGGGAGGTTGGAGTCAGGTGGGGGTCGGGCTCTTCTCCCAGGCAACCAGCACCAGGGTGAGAGGATCATAGGATCATAGGATCATAGGATGTTAGGGGTTGGAAGGGACCCAAGAGATCATCGAGTCCAACCCCCCTGCCGGAGCAGGACAAAACCATCTAACACAGATCACAGAGGAACGCATCCAGGCGGGCCTTGAAAGTCCCCAGAGAAGGAGACTCCACGAGGGCGGCACCTGAAGGTGAGGGAGGGTGAGGTTGGGTGTTAGGAAGCTCTTCCTCCTGGAAAGGGTGATCAGAGCCTGGACTGGACTTCCCAGGGCAGTGGGAGTCCCCATCCCTGGAGGTGTTGAAGGGCAGCCTGGCTGTGGCCCTCAGTGCCCTGGTGGGGCTACAGGGGCGATGTTAGGGGCTGGGCTGGCTGAGCTCAGAGGGCTTCTGCAGCCTCATTCATTCTGTGATGCTGCTACTGAACTGTCATTAACTTCTGCTAACAGACTGGTTCATTTACCAAGCTGTTACAAAAAAGGTTAGAGGATGTTGAAGTAGTGAAACACATAAGGTCCTCGTTAGGGACAAGTATCCTCAGAGGGTCAGAGGATGTCACCAGCACATAAATCCTCAGATCAAACCTGAAACTACCAAGAATAAAAGGTTGGGAAGGAGAACGTGGGGTCAACTTGCTTCAAAACTTGCTTGAATCACATGAGTGACACTGGTGACTCCTTAGTCACTGCAGCATAGGTCACAGCCCCAGTTGATGTCTCTGCTGAACATCCTTCTAGGTCAGATATGCTGCTACCACCATCTAGCCTGGTGCTGAGCTGGGAAAGACTGTAAATGTCTCTTACTGAAGGTCGTGGTGGTGGTGGGGGGGTCCCCAGCACTGATCAAACGAGAGCTTGGATCTGCAGTAGAGCAGCTTCTGGGTTCTCCAGTTAATTCTAGGCTGTAGCTGGTCTTGGGGAAACTCAGGAAGTGTTTGATGTTCACTTCAAGCACGAATTCTTGGAGGAACAAAACGTTAACCACAGAAAAGGAGCCTGTGGGACAGTCTGCTCCATCTCCTGCTCAAGAGGATCTGCTCACCCACTTTTTCTCCAAGCAGAGGCTCCATGTGTCCTCCTTTCCACCTCGCAGTTCTTCCAGATGTTCCTAGACTTTCATTCTTTCCTTGGATCGTTCCCTAAGACCCAACAATGAGGTCAGCTATGAGGACACAATAAACTGTGTCCAAAAGTCAACAAGAAACCAAAGCAAATTAAGGTTTGCCTTCTCAAACTCTCAGAAGCCCAAAGGACTAGAAGTTTCCTGAAGCTTTCGTGTTAGGAACATAATGGGCTGCTCAGGGGGGTTGTGGGGTCTCCTACTCTGGAGATGTTTAAAACCTGCCTGGATGTGTTGCTGTGTGACTTGGTCTAGGGGACCCTGCTCTGGCAGGGGGATTGGACTGGATGATCTTTCGAGGTCCCTTCCAATCCCTAGTGTTCTGCAATTCTGGGACTTCAAAGTGCCAACAGAAAACACTTAGGTGAGACCCTTGTTTGGAACAGGACTACAGGGCGTGATGGGACTCGTGAGAAATGAACATCTTCTAAGGGCTTGCTTGCTGAGGAGGGAAAAGCTTCCCTTGTTCGGTTCATTTGCCCCAAACAGCCTGGTTTCTTGTCAAGGTGATTCTGTCTGAAGACACTGGAAGTTGTTTCTGGACAGGAGTCTACAGAATGAACAAGACATTCTGCTTTTGACAGCGATGAATTCTTTCGACGCCGATGAATCTGAAGGAAATGACCTTCGGCTGCTATTTATGGCTGACTGACCGGAGCGAGGCAAGGCTGAACCGGGTGTTAAAGCACCAGCTCAGTGACAAGGCAGCGATCTCGGAATATGGGATGGAGGGATTACCCTTGAGATGTAGAGCTGGCAGCTCAGATTCTGCCCCGGCTTGATGGCTGTCTCGGGTTTGGTGATGAATTTAAATCTGAGAGCCACAAGAGAACTGTGCCAAGATGAACGCTGGGCTTTGCAGAGGGCTCGCTGTGCAGGAAGACACTGAGAAAGAAGTTGGGACCTTGTAGCAGCTTCCAGTACCTGAAGGGGCTGTGGGAAAGCTGGAAAGGGAAGTTTTATGAGGAACTCTAGTGATAGGACAAGGGAGATGGTTCAGGCTAAAAGAAGGGGGTTGGGACTTGATGGGGTCTCCTTAGATTAGAGAAGAGACTCAGGGGTGACCCCACCAATGTTGATCAATATGTCAAGGGTGGGTGTGAGGAGGATGGAGCCAGGCTCTGCTCTAATGACAGGACAAGGGACAATGGGTGTGAGAGCTGGAACAGAGGAGGTTCCACATCAGTGTGAGAAGGACCTTCTTCCCAGTGAGGGTGACAGAGCACTGGAAGGGGCTGCCCAGTGGGTGTGTGGAATCTCCTTCTCTGGAGATGTTTAAAACCCACCTGGACATGTTCCTGTGTGAGTGGATTTAGGGGATCCTGCTTGTGTGAGGGGGATTGGACTGGATGATCTTTTGAGGTCCCTTCCAATCCCTAAGGTTCTGTAATTCTGTGACTGGACTGGATGATCTTTCGAGGTCCCTTCCAATCCCTAATGGTCTGTGATTCCTTTGGGAAGAGCTTTACCACCCTGCTCATGTTTCTAGTCAGCAAGTACTTCCTACAGATGTCACTTTTTCCAGGGAAGTGTTTAATTTTCTGGAGAAAGAAGACTAAGAGGACAAAAAAACCCCAAACCCAGAAGCAAAGATTCTGATCTTTACCTTTTTGATTTAAAACAAAGTCCTACTCAATAAAGGGCTCATCACAGAGACAAAGCCTCTCCAACCCGCACTCGTAACCACTCGAATAGTTCTCCTTTCCCTGAGATGGCACAATCTGTCCAGCCTGCTGTTTGCTCCCAACGCTCCTCCAAAGCCAAACCCACTCACAGCTCCCAGCAGTTCTGCGGAGCAGAAGCAGTTTGGAGAGGATGAAGATTTGCACTTTCAAGCTCTCCATCTGAATTGAGAGGGAGACACAGAATCAATTAGACCCCGGCAATCAATCAAGGTGGACTGCTGTTGCTCACTGTGGATGTCTTATTTACAAACTGCCTGCTTTAGATAATAATCCGGACAATCAGTCATAAATGAGTCCAAACAAACGGGCGATTTACTGTTTCGGAAGCTTCCTACTAGCCAGCAGTGAGTGCTAGAACAAACAGTCGCATTGATATTTCTAAGTGGTGGAAAACAAAGGATTCCTGGAATACAACACTGAATTATGCTTTATTTGCTTTGGGAACGGAGCCACTTGCTGGGCTTCTTCATGTTCTCCTCTCAAGGCATGAATCCAGGAAATCCTGGCAAGGGCTCACAAAGCAGATTCGGGTTTTGACTTCTTGCCTAACTTCAGTCATGATGAGAGAAATATGTATCACGATCACAAGCTCATACTTCAGGAAGATTAAACATTAGGGATAGCACTTACTCACAAAGAGCAAAGTGTTAGAATAACAAGGGACATTGGGGCCAATAAATAACCACTCTAATGCCCGGCAGCGCGTGTCTCAACTGAGTGGCGGCACTGGGGGAATTCTGAGACTGGGCTGCCAAAACTTGCGTGGAATGAGGCACATGGACACAACTGCTTTTGATTTTGAACCATTCCTGAGTGGTGTTTTCATAGAATCATAGACAGGGCAGGGCTGGAAGGGACATTAAAGAGCATCCAGTCCCAACCCCCCTGCACAGGCAGGGACACCTTCACTACAGCAGGTTACTCAGGGCCCCAGCCAACCTGCCCTTCAACACTGCCAGGGATGGGGCAGCCACAACTGCCTTGGGCAACCTGTTCCAGCATCTCCCCACCCTCACAGCAAAGAATTTGTTCCTCCTGTCCAAGCTCAATCTCCCCTCTTCAAGTCTGGAACCCTTTTGCTACCAGCCTTGTCAAAAGTCGTCCCCCAGCTCTCTTGTAGCCCCCTTCAGAGATTAGAAAGCTGCTTGACGGTTACCTGGGAGCCTCCTCTTCTCCAGGCTGAACAACCCCAGCTTGCTCAACTTGTCCTCACAGGGGAGCTGCTGCAGCCCTCTGAGCATTGGAGTTGCTCTCCTCTGGACCCCTTCCAGGAGCTCTGTGTCCTTATGATGTTGGGGACTCCAGAACTGGAGCCAGTACTGCAGGTGGGGTCTCACCAGTGCATAGTAGAGGGGGAGAATCCCCTTCCTCGACCAACTGTCCCTGCTTCTTTTGCTGCAGCCCAGGGACACAGTTGGCGCTCTCTGGGCTGCCAGCGCTCGCTGACGGCTCCTGAGAAACCTCTGCTGCCCTAGCACCCCTTTGCTTGAGAACTTCCGTGTTGTCTCTCAGAAAGGGATCAGGAGAAGCAAAATAGGCTGTTGAAGGAGTGAACATTGCTCTGGGATTCTGAGTTTCTGTCCCTCTTGCCTTTCCAGCAAGATGACCTCTTTAAAGGAAGACGTCAGGCGCAGCGCCATGCTCTGCATCCTCACCGTCCCCGCCACCATGACCAGCCATGACCTGATGAAGTTCGTGGCTTCCTTCTACGAAGTGATTGAGCACATGAAAATCATCCGAGACTCCACTCCAAACCAGTACATGGTGCTGATAAAGTTCAGCTCCCAGGTAAGAGCTGCAAGGCCCAGGAGAGAAGTGGCTTGGGGAGGTTGCTGAGGGAAAACACTTGCTGTATTAGACAGGTTTTGTTTTGGCTCTGCCTGTTTTCCAGAGGCTCTGGGGCAGCCTGGATTCGAACTTGTGAAATGGTTGTTCCTTTAAAAAACACTAAACCACAGGAATTGTTGTTCCTTTCCCTTACACTATTGGTGTCCTGGCCCTCTGAGGTTCTGCAGGGATCAACCTGGCTTTGCAAACAGGCTGAAATTGCTGACAGAGGGCAAAACAGATGCTGAGGGGGAGTCTGTTATCCTGCTGAAGGCTCAGATATCAGAGTGGCTCTCGCTGCTGCAAACTCCTTCACGTGGTAACCCTGAAGTCCGAGGTGCAGCACCGACTGTCTGAAACACCTCTGGAGTTTTGGGGCTCAGTGGAGGGGAGAAGACACAATCCCGGTAGGTTGGAGGCCTGGATCTAGTGGAGTCCCCCAAGGGTTGGTACTGGGGCCAGTACTGTTCAATCCATTCATTAATGAGTTGGATGAGGGAACAGAGAGCTCTGTCAGCAGGTTGGCTGATGACACAGAGCTGGGAGCAGTGGCTGACACCCCAGCAGACTGGGCTGCCCTTCAGTGGGACCTGGGCGGGCTGGAGAAGAGAGCCCAGCGCAGTGCCACAGGGATGATGGAGGGAGAGGAGCATCTCCCTGCTGAGGAAAGTCTGAGGGAGCTGGGGCTGGAGAAGAGGAGCCTGAGGGGTGACCCCATGGATGTTGATCAATATGTGAAGGGTGGGTGTCAGGAGGATGGAGCC
>JAOXOE010000784.1:8475559-8501917 GCA_028565055.1 Phoeniculus purpureus | reverse complement strand
AGTGAGGGTGATGGAGCACTGGAAGGGGCTGCCCAGGGGGGTTGTGGAGTCTCCTTCTCTGGAGACATTTCAAACCCTCCTGTCCATGTTCCTGTGCAACTGAATCTAGAGTATCCTGCTGTGGTGGGAGGATTGGACTGGATGATCCTTCGAGGTCCCTCCCAATCCCTAACGTTCTGTGATTCTCTGCCCTTCCAGTCATGGCCAGCAGACAGGAAGCCCAGGAAGATACTGTCTTCCTTCAACACATTTCCCCTTCCTTGGCTACCAATGGGATTGTTCTTCAGATCAGAGCTCACATAAACACAAGAGCATGGATTTGGGGGAATTAGCAGTGCAAAACCATCAAGAATGGACACACGTAGAGACTTTGGATGTAAAGAGTGATGATTCACCCAGACCTGAGCTATAGCAGAGCCCTAGCAGGGGTCAGACACCGCAGCAAATATGAAACAAAGTCTTGGTGCAGCTTTACAGAAAAAGATCAAAGAAAGAAAATTGAGTCTCGCTGGCAGCAGTAGTGAAATGCAATTTTAATCTCACAGACAGACTCTTCCTCACATTGCAGACTACAACCAGAAAATAAAATGATGCTGAAAGATTCATTTCACTGCAGGGCCACTCTCCTGATGTTCCCCCCTACCTAAAATGGTGCCAAATTTGGAAACTAGTTCCAAATTTTGTCAAGGAGCACGTACTTCTCCATTTGCTCTGAGTTTCCAGGGCACAAAGTACAGACAACTACACAGAAACACTCAATTTGAAGCCAGTGAAGTAGAGAAGAGCAGCACCTTGATGTTCTGGGCCAGGAAGAGCTGGGCTTTGTGTTTTCATTTTTGTAGCACTGAAGAACCAGTTTTCCATCAGAGAACTGAATTCTTTAAAGGAAGACAACTAGGACAAGGGGCAATGAGTCTAAGCTAGAACACAGGAGGTTCCACATAAATACGAGAAGGAACTTCTTCACTGTGAGGGTGACAGAGCACTGGCAGGGGCTGCCCAGGGGGGTTGTGGAGTCTCCTTCTCTGGAGATGTTTCCAACTCACCTGGATATGTTCCTGTGCGACTGGATATAGGGGATCCTGCTGAGGCAGGGAGTTTGAACTAGATAATCTTTCAAGGTCTCTTCCAATCCCTAACGTTCTGTGATTCTGTAAACTCCAGCTTTGTAAATAAAATGCTTCGCTGAGCTGGGGTTTTCTGCAGAAGCCCAGCACAGCCCTATTCCCACTGAGGAACCAGGGCATCACTCTGCTTTCAAACAATCCTAATCCGTTCAGTTGCAATTTACTCAAGATAAGGCTGGTGGAACCTGCCCCTAAGAGATGGGTAATCAAGAAATAAATGTGTACAAGAAAACAGCACAACAAACAGAAACCCTCATTAACATGATGCTGAGCAATGCAATCACAGCACCTAGAGGCACCCAAAGAGATCTAACAGCAACCTCCAACAGCTAAGTCAGTGCCCCAAGTTCCAAGAGCTGAGACTCAGCTCCTGCACTAAGCTGAGCAGCCCCTAAAAGGCTTCAGATGATCAATCCAGCAGAGCCAGGCTAAATGTAGATGGAAATTGATGTGTTCTCTAGCCACATCTCAGCTACAGCCCAAGCAGAGACCACATCATTCTCACCTTTCCAATGGGTACAAAAATACAGCAGGCAAAAGAATCAGGGCAGTAAAAGCAGCAGAGAAATCGATACCCTGACATAATAACCACTACTTAAGTGGTTCTTCCTGTAGCATATAAAACATTTACTTTGACATCACCCCTGTTGTTTGCTTTAAACGCTCACGACATCGTTAAATTTATTGTCTTCCTTTATCATAAGCAGGACAATAAATAATACAAGTGGCCTTGAGCAAGGTCACGGGAGTCAGGGAGACATGAAGAGACTGTTCATCTGCAGCTCTGAACATCAGATCTCAGTGACTTCCCCATAATCACCTGCATTAGGTATTAAATATTAATTAAGAAGGTGCTTCATGGACTTTTCTCCTGCTGCTGCTGTTCAATCCCAAGTGCATTGCAACCTTCCCCTGAAGCACGCAGGCACGAGAAACTGCATTGACTCCTAGGACGTTCAGCAGCCACTCCGTAATGATGTGTCAGTCATCCCAGGAGGATAACTGCAAACTTGCCCTACTGCCCTTTGACAGTTTTTAACAAGACCCCAGGCTGTTACGAGCAGCCGAGCTCATGAGGCAGGAATCTGCTCTCACTCACGCACCCTGCTACAAAGAGCAGCTGTTGGCCCCCTCTGCCCTTGCACAGCCTAGCTGGGCGCCCCACTCACCCCAGCAAGTCCCACATGCGTGCAAGACCTGGGTGGGGAGCTTTCATTCAGTTGCTTCTTTCCATTTCCTAAATGAGGATCTGGCAAGGAACACACCTGCTTCCCAGAGCAGAGAACACTGGAAACCACGTCTCACCATTGCAACACTCGCCCTTTCCTCCCAGCTCCATCCCCATCTCCTGGTGGGTCTGTCCTGTTCCAACACAGCTGCAAACTGAACCACTTCTGCCCCCACAGCTCAGCTGCTCTTATCTCCCTTCTTCCTTCTTGCATTTCGGCAAAGGCCAAGGGGAAGAGATCACAGAATCACAAAACATTAGCGATTGGAAGGGACCTCAAAACATCATCCAGTCCAATCCCCCTGCCACAGCAGGAACACCTAGATCCAGTTGCACAGAAACAAATCCAGGTGGGTTTTAAACATCTCCAGAGAAGGAAACTCCACAACTCCCCTGGGCAGCCCCTTCCAGTGCTCTGTCACCTTCACCACGGTGAAGTTCCTTCTCGGATTGATGTGGAATCTCCTCTGTTCCAACCTGCAACCACTGCCCCATGGTCCTTGAAAAACAGCTGGTCAGGATAAATAAAGATGCCTCAGTTCAGAATATTCCAAATGCAATTAGAACAGCAGCGTTAAAATACCCATAGAGACAAGTAATCGAGGGAGTCACACAAATAGCTGCCAGCTTTAGGCAAGAGGAGATGGAAAGACCATCTGAGCTATGCGTGTGCAGCCCCTACCCCAGGGGAGCCTTACAACACACAAGTAGGAAATATTTGGGAAAGTTCAGAGTCCTGCAATTAACGTTCCTGCCAACTTAATCTAACAAGAGAAGGCTTGGCCTGAGCCAGCACATGGCTGGGTCTGCCCAGGTAGAAAAAGAGCTGAAAACAACTTCTCCAAAATTCAAAGTGAAAAAGAAAACAAAGTCCAAGCAAGCTCAAGGTCTAATTAAAGGAGCAAAACTAAACGACAGCTACAAAAAGGCAGGGGCTACTTTCATAGCAAGCAAAGGGTCGCTGGCACATATTTACGGAGTCTCAACACCCAGAAGGCAGACAGAAAAAGAGTTCCTTTGTGAGAGGGATGGGGAAGCTTGGGAACGCAGGAGCCCTGGGGTAGCTCAGAGGCATTACTGTACTTAGCACAAAAGAGAGAGACAATAGAGGGCAAAAGGAGATGGGTCTGTTTATTTTTCTGGGTGCGGGAGAGGCAAGGGAAGGCTTGAAAATCCTGGGGAAAAAGTGGCCACTGAGGAGGAGACACAGAATTACAGAACATTAGGGATTGAAAGGGACCTCAAAACATCATCCAAGTCCAATCCCCCTGCCACAGCAGGATTTCCCTAGATCCAGGTTCCACAGGAACATATCCAGGCAAGTTTTAAATGTCTCCAGAGAAGGAGACTCCACAACCCCCCGGGCAGCCCCTTCCAGGGCTCTGTCACCCTCACATTGATATGGAACCTCCTCTGTTCCAGCTCACAGCCATTACCCCTTGTCCTATCACTAGATGACACTGAGCACACTGAGCAGAGCCTGACATCCTCCTGACACCCATCTTTCACATATTTATAAACACGAATGAGGTCACCCCTCAGTCTCCAGTTCTGTGTCCTTCTTGAACTAAGGAGCCCAGAGGCTATCTGGCCCAGCTAACAGTCCAAGAGGCATCAAGATCACAAGGTCAGAAGTGGGGGAATCCTAAATGGAGGTGTAGTGCAGAAATTACCTGGTAACAGCTGTTTCCCTAAGGTAAAGGGCAAAGTGCTCACGTGCTAAAATAATCTTCTGAAAAGAACAAGATGACTGCTGGAGAAATGCAAAGGATTATTAGAAGGAATTACCCAGGAAAGCCCTGACAAGAACCTGCTTTCTATTATGATATGAAACAAAATGCAGGGAGGAAGGCAAGGATTTTCAGATACATGCACAGTTATTGTTTTTACAAAGCTTCTCAGCTCTGCCTCTGACTCAGGGGTTGCATGAAATAGGAAGCAAGTCCCTGGAGCCCTGCACAGTTCCCAGGGCAGCCACAATGCACACAGACCCTGGGAGCAAGACAACAGTGACCAAGAACTGCTTTGATTTTCAACAGGATTTGTCTAGTACCCACCCCAGGTTCCAAGACTGCCAAGAGCTCAGAGCTTTCATTCCTAGAGCTCTTAAGCCAAAATCCAGTCCTTCACTGCCTTTGAAATTCAGTCATTCATTTTTTAACTTGAGCACCCAGACCCAACACTCATCCCTGGAGCTTTGCCAATACCTGACCAGAGCAACTTCTCTACAATCCTGCCCAAACTCCTACAAATTACAGAACATTAGGGATTGGAAGGGACCTCAAAAGATTATCTAGTTCAATCCCCCTGTCAGAGCAGGGTCACCTAGACCAAATTGCACAGGAACTCTGTCCATAAAGAGCCTGAGAACTTACCAAGCCATTGTGCAAAGAAAAACCCAGCAGCATCCTCTTGCAGACAAGGCATGAGGACAAAAGATTATGGGTAGAGCTCACTGGAGTGCAGTGAAACGCCAGAGGAAGCACCACGATGCCAGTGGTGCCATCACCAACAGGGATGAGCAAGGTACTTCCCAGCCAAGCTGTTGCCCTCATGGTCAAACATAGCAGAGAAGAAATAGAACATAGAGCTCAGTCTTTTGCTCATCAAGCCATCCTTCCCCATCAGAGCAAATCCAGCTTGTGAGAAGGAACTTCTTCACAGTGAGGGTAACAGAGCACTGGAAAGGGCTGCCCATGGGGGCTGTGGAGTCTCCTTCTCTGGACACATTTAAAACCCACCTGGCCATGTTCCTGTGCAACTGGATCTAGGGGATCCTGCTGTGGCAAGGATATTGGACAGGATGATCTTTTGAGGTCCCTTCCAATCCCTAGTTTTCTGTGATTCTACGATTCTCCACAAAGCCCAGTAAATATTGGTCATCCTGCCACAAACCCCACGTGTACATTGCATGGAGTCACTGTGTTCCAGCTCCTGCTCTGTAGGCTTCACCCCACACTGGTGAAACAGAGACAAGAATCACTCTGTCACTTCAGCTCAAGTCTGGTAGTAATTAATTTCATCGAGTTTGACATTCGAGATAAATGAAGGAAGGAACATGCTTCCACCATCTGGAAAAGTGCCTGCTGACACTTCCAATCATTTGTGCATCCACTCGTGAACATGCAGAAGCAACGTCTGGTATTTTAACGTGTAGAGAAGGTAAACGACACATTGGGGCATCAATCCATGCAGACAAGGCGAGCAACCCAGCACCACTCAGGTGAGCAAAAGCTGCTGAGAAGTGGAAGCCGGCAAATTAAATGAAAGTATTTGGGAAACTGGAGACGAGGCAAACAAAAGGAAGAGGCATCAGTGTCTTCTGAGGAGACTGGTTTGTACATGGAGCATGTTTCATATGCTCTTTGTGGCTAAAATAAGCAGTAAGTCCTTTCTACTAGGTTATACAGAGCAACATAATTAATGCATAATACATATGAAAAGTAATCTGTGAACAGTCTGTCTGCCCTTATTTCTTACTCAAACAGGAGATGGGTGTCAGGAGGACTGAGCCAGGCTCTGCTCAGTGGCATCTAATGACAGGACAAGGGGCAGTGGGTGTGAGCAGGAACAGAGGAGGTTCCATATCAATCTGAGAAGGACCTTCTTCCCAGTGAGGGTGACAGAGCACTGGCAGGGGCTGCTCAGGGGGGTTGTGGAGTCTCCTTCTCTGGAGACGTTTCAAACCTGCCTGGCCATGTTCCTGTGCAACTGGATCTAGGGGATCCTGTTGTGGCATGTCTGGATGATGTTTCAAGGTCCCTTCCAATCCCTAATGTTCTGTGATTCTATGAAGACAGGCTTTTCATAGCTACAGGAAAACAAGTCCTGCTGTGGCAGGGGGATTGGACTAGAAGATCTTTTGGGGTCCCTTCCAATCCCTAAGGATTCTATTCTACAATTTTAAGTTTTGTCCTTACAAAAGTGCAGAGAGGTCACTTACAATATGTTCCTCTCCCCTTCATTAACATGCTGAGATCCTCTCCAGAGCAAGGAGAAGGGAGATTATTTTCCCTTTGATATCAAGACAGACATCCTAGAAAAATATGACATCAGCTGTTCTCAAGACTGAAACACATGAGGGTTTGGACTCCGCTCTTTTCCAGAACCATCCTGCTTCCTCTTGTCTCTGTCCACTCCAGACACACACAGAAAAGTTCCAGATGCAAGTCCATAGCTACAAGCATAACAAATTCAAATAATTTTGTATTAAAACCAGGATATTATGGCTCAAATTCACCACTGTAGCAATTAAAAGCAGCCATGAACCCTCAGGCTGGGGTTGATGGCATGAAACAGGGTATAAGCACCATCCAGGACCAAATGGCCTGTAGGAAAAGGCTCGACTGAAGCTGGAGCTGCAGCGCACACTCACAGAATCATCATTAAAGTGGGAAAAGACCTCTAAGATCATCAAGTTCAATCTTCAACCCAACACCTCCAGGACCACAGATCATGTCCCAGAGCGCCACATCCACTGGCCTTCTGAACCCCTCCAAGGGATGGGGACTCCACCCCCTCCCTGTTCCAGTGTTTAACTGCTCTTCCACTATGGAAATTTTTCCTCATTTCCAATCTAAACTTCCCCTGGGGCAACTGGTGGCCATTTCCTCTGGTCCTGGCATCAGTTATTAGGGAGAAGAGACCAACAGCAGCCTCCCTACACCCTCTTTCAGGTAGCTTTGAAGGGCTGTAATACCTCCTCTCAGCCTCCTCTTCTTCAGGCTAAATAATCCCAATTCCCTCAGCCTCTCTCCCCAACAGACCTGTTCTCCCGTCCTTGAACCAGCTTGGTTGCCCTGCTTTGTCCTCACTCCAGCTCCTCAATGTCTTTAGTACGGTATTAAATCATGAGTCCTGGGCTCAGCTCTTGGTTCTACAAACACCTAAAATCAAAAAGGAATCCTAAGCAGGATTCTTATCCTACTGCAGCCAGTACAAAGGGAGAGGTTTCTATGTGTCATACCCAGACCTTGGTGGAGCATTAGTTCCATCCAAGAGGCACCAACATCCTGCCTTACAGCTCCCCTGCCTCACATCCCTCCCTTCCTCTGCTCACACTCCGCAGCTTCTTACATGACAAGACACCCTGGAGCTGCTCCCAGCCTGGCGAGATGCTCTAAGACCAGCAAAGCCTCACCCGTGCCAAGCGTGCCGCTTCCTCCCAAACTGCTGATCCATCGCCTGGCAGATCTCCAGGGGCACAGATGAGGACGACTATGGCTTGTCTAGAGCAGGTTATTTCCTCTCCCCAGTCCTCCCATGTGTAGTTCTCGCTAGATCTTACTTCCCCAAAGAATTTTCCACGTGCCTGACTTAATCCTGTGTCGACTGACATTACCCAGGGATGACACCTGCATTAACACACCCCCCACATTATCTTTCCTTGCTCAGTAAAATGGAAAAAACAAGCATTGAAACATATCTGCTCCCCCAAATACACTTCTTGGGGCACATCTGCAGCTCTTCTTCCCCAGTGTAAAAGTTTCCGTTCCACAGGAGCTCCCCCTTGTCTCCTACCTTTATTTTCAGTCTTTTCCATCAATTAAAATTCCCTGTGAGGCTGAGACCTTTTGCCACCACCAGATAAATAATCAACTTGACCCCACTAATCACAACAGGGGCAGGTACAAGGGGTCCCAAAATCCCACCTGTGGGTTCCTTAAAAGGCCACGTGAGCCAAAGCTGGAGCACTTCTCACCCTCCCAAAAGTAGATGTTTCAGCTTCATCCATAAGAAGCTTCATCCCAGGCCCCAAATTGGCCAGCTCCGCTCAAGCAGCGGAGACTCAGCTATTTCCAGGCTCACAGCGAGATCGTGCTCAGTTTAGCAGTGCGGCTGTTCGTTATTTGGGATCAGTGTCCCCAGGGCAAGGAGGGCCCCAGTTTGTCTGGCCAAGGCTTTGGAGAAGGGAGCTGTGAGGAGGGAAACACACTGGGCTACTACTCGGTTACTCTGAATGTGCAGAACATCTTTAACACAGAACATTTGAGATTGGAAGGGACCTCAAAAGACCATCTAGAGGTTCTGAATCCAAAAGTTTTGCAGGATCTGAGTTGATTGGGGTGAAGTTTAACTACTTTTGAATAAGAAACACAACATTCTTCGCAGACATTTCCACACCCAAAAGCAATGGTTTTGATTCACATTTCATAGGGAAAATCTCCATCAGCTTGGTGTGATCCAAGCCTATTCCTCATCGCACAAGAAATCACACTGCATTTTCCTAGGCGGAAATCCCAACCAGGACTGTAAAGTGCTCCATAAACTGCCAGAACAAAAAAAACTGCAGACTTGTGGGCAATGAAGGCAGCGAGTGGTCGAAATGAGATGAAGGATGGCTTTGTGATTTCAGGCTGATGATGCTCTGCTGCTTCACTGCCTCAACTCCCAAGATCAACAGGAGTCAGGTCCCAGCCCCACATCCACCCGCAGCTCCTGTAACAGCCAAGCTAAAAGCCAAAAATCCCACCTGCCTAGGCACGGGGCCCTGACCCAACACAAAATCCAGTGTGTGAGCACCAAAAGGTCGGACCAAATCTGACGCACAGGAGTCTCCAAAGCAGAGACCAGGACTGCATTCAGAGGTTGCATCCAGCATCCCTGGGCACTGCTGCCTGCCAAGGGCTGCAGAGCTTCTGGCTGTGCCTTCCCATTTAAGGAGTGAAGGGCTGTTGCTGCCAGCACCTAGTGCTGCTCACAGGGAGCATCTCCATCAGGCCCTGCTATGGGGTTGGGACTGGATGGCAAAGAATAAAGATGGTGAGACACTGCAAAGGCCTTAACTCTCTGCTAACTGGCTCTGGCAGAAGGGCTGAGTATCCTCGCTGCTGGTTACATACACAGTCTTGTAAGACAACAGCCTGGAGTGCATGAAGGCTTCACTGCTTCCCAATATAGTTCTGTAATTACAGAGCACTGGGAAAACTGGTGTCTCCGGAGCAGATACAGCCCTTATTGTTTTTCTGGTTTGCATCCTGCA
Organism: Phoeniculus purpureus; assembly: GCA_028565055.1. Lineage (NCBI taxonomy): Eukaryota > Metazoa > Chordata > Aves > Bucerotiformes > Phoeniculidae > Phoeniculus > Phoeniculus purpureus. The sequence continues at coordinate 8,492,580 of JAOXOE010000784.1, read as the reverse complement.
GGGAATCAGGACTTTTAAAAAAACTCAGTTATAAGCACTGGGGTCTGTTTGCTCCTCCTTCCAGTCCTAGCTCCTGAGGTCAGCAGGGAAAGCATCCAACAGTTGCAGAAAGACAGATTGTTTTAATTTAAACATTTGAGAGAGAGAGGCAGAGCAAGGGACTTTCTCCCAGAGCGTACAAGACGTGATCGTACGGCTCTACCGATCCCCTCAAACCCCTGCAAGAGAACATTCCACACGGTTTTCCTATATGACCACTCACCCAGTATATGCCAAAGGCAGGAACTGGGACGAAAGCCACTTCCCTCCTCCCACCCTCACATTGCTATGGTGGGGATCCTTAGGGTTGTGCCCTCCTTGTTACACAAAGCAGAATCCCCATGGGAACAAGACAAAAACAACAGCACTGGCCTCAAGAAGAGCATCTGCAGCCGTAGGACTCCAAGCAAACAGTCCTTATCCTTCAAGGAATCGACAGCTTTCCAAGAAGAGACACTGAGCAGCCCATGACTGTAGTTGCAGTGATGGACTGACTCATATATTCTAAGGGAAATCCTGTAAGAAGCATGGCTGCTGCCCTACAACAGGCTTCTCCTGTATGGTGGCTCCTGTGGAGTCATACAGCCTGCAAACACAGAGTGGCTCTGCTGGTCTCACACATCTCCTGATGCCAGAAGCTGTGTCCTGCCTGTTAGTGGCCAAACACATCCACCCTGCACCCCAGGCATCTGCAGGGATGTTTAACTTCCATGCAAAACCTGCATAAGGGTTACAGACCAATTGCTTCACCTCAGAAACCAGGCAGAGAGCTTCCATGCACAAGGTAGTACAAGCCACCAGCTGCTGCCTTGCTGCAGCCTTCAATCAGCATCAGTCTACTGCATCATTAGCAAATGAGTGTCAGTTTCCACTCATTTGATATCAAATGGAATTTGTGTTGAATATCTAGCCACCCTCAGTCAAAGCTACAACAGAAAATTCATCTGAAAGTTGTCAATGAAGCTGATCTTGCATTGGGTGGGCAAGAAAAGCCAGTGGCTTCATTCTTCTGCTGGAGATGCATTTTGACAGGGAAGGATAAATCAATATTCTAAAGCTTAATAATCTTTTGGATGAAAAAGGGGTGACCCCATTAATGTTGATAAATATGTGAACGGTGGGTGTCAAGAGGATAGAGCCACGCTCTGCTCAGGGGCACCAGGTGTGAGCTGAAACACAGGAAGTTCCACATCAGTCTGAGAAGGAACTTACTCACGGTGAGGGTGCCAGAGCCCTGGAAGGGGCTGCCCAGGGGAGCCTCCTTCTCTGAAGGCATTTAAAACCCACCTGGACATGTTCCTGTGTGACCAGATCTAGGTGATCCTGCTGTGGCAGGGGGATTGGACTACATAATTTTTCAAGGTCACTTCTAATCCCTAATGTTCTGTGATTCAAACAAACTTTATCCCATTAAAAGAAAGGCACTAACAACCTCTGAACTGGCTTCTGTTCTCTGGCCTCATGGCCACCACTGGGGTTTTATTGAAACTGCCCCAGCAGAATCAATTAAAGGAAAATTCTGGCCAAGTCCTCATCTCATCCCACCCACTTGGCACTAACCCATCCAGAGCTCACTGCTCCCCCTTCCACACGTGCAACCCACAAGCCACGTTTCTATTTCCAGTGCCCTGCCAGTGTGGTTAACCAGCTGCCTGGGGCCCATCGAATGAAGTTTTGGGGCAGGAAATTAAAAAGAGTGCAATTTACAACTGGGCATTGAGTAGGGCAGAGGATGGGCCCTTGCTAACCTCCAGGGACCATGCAGACACATCCCATCACCCTGCTCCAACACTCCTTCCCCACCCAGGGAGTTGCAGGAACTGAGGTGGGACCCTGCTGACACCCACTGTTCACCAGTTACGTTTTCCTCACCAGTATTTCAAGAGATAACACTGTCCCATAACATCCCTTTAACCACGTAGCTAAACCTTGCTCTGAGTGTCAGAAGATCTGAGTGTCAGAAGAGAGCAGCCTGGTTGATTTTTAGAAGTCTCCACATAGGAGATTCCACATCAATATGAGAAGGAACTTCTTCCCAGTGAGGGTGACAGAGCACTAGAAGGGGCTTGCCCAGGAGGGTTGTGGAGTCTCCTTCTCTGGAGACATTTAAAACCCACCTGCACATGTTCCTGTGTGACTGGATCTAGGGGATCCTGTTCTGGCAGGGGGATTGGACTGGATGATCTTTTGAGGTCCCTTCCAATCCCTAATGTTCTGTGATTGTGTGATTCCACATCTTCTGGGTACCAGTGAGTACTTAAAGCAGCTGACAACAAGAGCCCCCTAACCCTGCCAGCTCCAGCCGTAAGTCCAACACTTCCAGAGTCTCACCCTCATTTTCTGTACCCAGCTGACATCAGCAGCTGCCTTTGGAGCCTCTGGCAACTCCAACTGCCAAACGCCAGCTCCAGCCCTTCTCTAAAGTTTAAGTTCTTCAGCAGATCTCAGCTGAGATTTACTCCCGTAGCTCCCCGAAAGTGCAGTGAAACAGAGCTCTTTGGCACCAGCTGAAACACCTCTCTTGGAAGCTCCTTTTTTTCCATTTCTTCTGAGCAGAATGACACTTGTATTCACAGTGACTCATCTCCTTGACCTTTCCATTCACTTTTAATGGTGCAAGCTGGAAATAAGGGCACACAAACAATGCTTGCATTATTCGGCTGGTGAACTGCAGCCCTCAGTCCAAATCTCTACCCGGCAGCACACAAGAGCACACAGAGCAGATCTCTCATTCCAGCACATCTAGGATGAGCCCTCTGCTCAGGCATAACACAGACCCTCTGCTGAATTCATAACCTGACGGGGTGCAGCTGAAGGAGCTGCCCTGAAGAAAATCACTACAATCACTGTGTAAAATGCTGGAGTACAAGAGATCCTGGGAAACTGGCAGTTTCATCTCCAGGAATTCAGCTGCAATGAATTCTTACTTAAGTATTGTCTTGGAAACAAAAAAAAGGGGTGGAAGGAGGAACAGCAGAGGAAAAGAGGACAGCAAGGCGCTGGGTGAGAACACATGAGCTCAGCCAAAGCACAGCTCTTTCCTCTATACCCTGCTCAAAAAATAGCAACTCCAGCTGACATGCGAATGGAACTCTAAATCTGGCCACTAAAACTGCCTGACAGTCCCTCCAGCAGCCCCCTTAAAGACCTCTTCTCTCTAGGAGGTTCCTCACACCAGCTTCATACAGACTGCCCAACAGAGCTACAAACTCCCCTGGCCTTGGCAAGTTAAAACACAGTGAGGTATAGAGAGGCAAGAGGGGGGCTGAAAGGGCTTTAAACAGTTTGTTTAAAAGCTGAGCCAGGAAAATAACTTCTTACTTTATTTACTCTGAAAGAATTAGCATCTCCCTGGCTGCTGATGCACAGCTTGATCCAGGCAGGGATGGCACACAAGGTCATCCCAAGCTAACAGTAAGATTTAGCTGTATTTAAGCTCAGGCAGACCATTCAGATCTTCAGCGAGCTGCTGCTTCATAAGGGTCCCCAAACACCCACCCCATTACTCACTGGGAAAACAGGATGCCCAGCTCCTTTGGGGAATGTCACACAGAATTACAGAACATTAGGAATTAGAAGGAACCTTGAAGGATCATCCAGTCCAATCCCCCTCCCACAGCAGGATCACCTAAACCAAGTCACACAGGGACATATCCAGGAGGGTTTGAAACATCTCCAGAGAAGGAGACTCCACAACCCCCCTGGGCAAGCCCCTTCTAGTGCTCTGTCACCTTCACTGGGAAGAAGGTCCTTCTCACATTGATGTGGAACCTCCTCTGTTCCAGCTCACTCCCGCTGCCCCTTGTCCATGAGAATAGATGTTCAAACTGATGGAAAACTGCTCCTCAGCCCAGCAAGACTAAGGTTTGGCTTTCAAATCTCTCTAGTGAATCTCAAGTAGCAGGGCTGACCACTATATGGAATACAGGATCAGGTAGACTTCCACCTGCATCCCTCCAGCTTCCAAAGGGGTTTTTCCCAGTATTTTCCCTAAGAGAAACTTCTTCACAGCGAGGGTGACAGAACACTGGAATGGGCTGCCCAGGGAGGTTGTGGAGTCTCCTTCTCCAGAGACATTTAAAACCCACCTGGCCATGTTCCTGTGTGACTGGATCTAGGGGATCCTGCTGTGGCAGGGGGACTGGACTAGATGATCTTTTGAGGTTCCTTCCAATCCCTAATGTTCTGTGATTCTCTGTCTGCTTTGGATTTCATTGATAGATCAACTGCTTGAAAGCATCCCAGAAGGAGCCAATACAACAGCACAGTTGTCTGTACTGTATCCCATTTACAATCTTCAAGAAATCAGTCCAAATTTAAAAGCCATACCCAAATAACCTTCAGGATTCACAGTGTGGTGCACTAGCCTTGCTAGACTGGAAAACACCATCCTGGAGCATAAAAGTTAGACCACAAGCACTAACATAACCTGAGGAACACGGATGAAAAGATACTCTCGGAATGCTTCAGCGCTGGAAAACACCAGCCTTGAGGGCAAATCAGCATCAAATCTGTGTTAAGGCAACACCTTAGTGCCAGGTTCACAAAGCCCTGCCTAAGGGCTAGGAGAAAGTCTGCAGCAGAGGTTAGGAAGGAGCATTGATATAGCTCATTGCACTCACTCAGATCCCCTAACTAGCCTTTTTCTCTCCAGTTTATTACTCAATCTCGAAGGAAAACTGGCTCTGCAAATACATTAGAACCATTTTCCTAGCTCACCCAAAAAGAAAATGACATCTCTCAACGCTGTGAAAGCTTCCAGATGATGGCTAAGAGTGCTGTTTGGGCTTCTGGAGTGAGAAGGAGCCCAGACTCAGAGCAACCAACCTCAAAAACACCTTTTGTATAGCTCCTTCATTTATTTATTTCAGTCCTAAAGATTTTCCAGACACATCTGCAGCAAAACCACAGCATCATTTGGACAGTTCACTCAGTGCTCGGCTTCAAGAGCCTCTGAACTTGCCAACAGTAACCCAGTGGCTAATTATGCTGTGTTGCCGACCTAAGTTTTTTCCATAGAACACTAGATTCTAACAAAACTTTTCCATTCTTTCATGTCTGAACTCCTTTTTCTTTGCTGGTTTTGCTCATTCTTCCCATACCGGAGTGTTGGGGTTTTTCTTTCCCCTCGTTGTTTCATACAAAGGTGTGTTTTCTTTTAGAGAAAAACTGCCAGCTTGCAAATTCAGAACCTACAACATGAGCTCCAATCATACAGAATCACAGAACATTAAGGATTGGAAGGAACCTCAAAAGACCATCCAGTCCACTCCCCCTGCCACAGCAGGATCCCCCAGATCCAGTCACACATGAGCACATCCAGACGGTTTTTAAACATCTCTAGAGAAAGAGACTCCACAACACCCCTGGGCAGCCCGTTCCAAAGCTGGGTCACCCTCACCATGATCTTCAGAAAGCAACTGACAGTGTTTTGCCTTCCAGAAATCTCCAAAGACCCTCATCAGAAAGCCTCCACACCATCAGCAGGGAATAAAAACCCATCAGCACCTTCAGCCTGCTATTTCTGCTCTCTGAAGGGTCACAACCAGTGAGAAATCCAAATAAAATAACAAAAGCCACAAAATGACTGACCATCCCTGATCCTGAACAACACAAGCTTTGAGAAGCCTCCACAACTCAGCAAAACCAGAGCTTGGAAGGAAGCACAGGAGGAGCAGTGCCTTTGGTGGCTTTAGCAGATAGCTGTACTCCACACCATGAAGAAGCTAAAAGCCAAGGACCAACAGACAGCACAGGGAAACCAGTGGAGGTCACAGAGCTGAACTCCAGAAGTGGAACTCATGTGTACAGAACTCTGTGGTGACACTTTTACTGTGGGATGAATCCTACAGCTCTCAAATTTACTCAAATTCCAGCAGATAATTAAGGTCTCAGCATTCCCAACACATCCTCAGTATGAGACCTACCACTGCATCAGGGCTTTCCTAAACGTGATGAGGCATCTACACCAAATTAAAGCACAGAAAGGAGTGGAAGAAGTCTTTCTCCACATGAAAAAAAGTCTGGGAAAACCTGTGTGTTGTGGTTTAATCCTGATTTATATCTCAGGCAGTTCTTCACTGGTTTTAGACAGGCACTTCCATTGCTAAGTCACCATCACGCTTTCCACAGAACATGATTAACATTTCCCTGCAAAATGCTGCATTTTGTAAACCCATCGCTGTGTCCTGAGGCCAAGATTCCTGCTAAACAACCCAGGCAAGAGCCTATGTATGTGATCAAGAGCCAAATTTATACTCTGAACACAGCAGGGATTTCCCCATCTTAGGGGCTGCCACACTTCAAAGTTAGCTCAAGCGACAGCAGTGCTCAAGCTCTAAATGGAATTGCTCATCCCAAATCACAGAACCCCAGAATCATTCAGGTTGGAAAAGTTCCTTGGGATCACTGAGTCCAACCATCAACCCTACTATACAAGCCCAACCCTAAAACAGATCCCCCAACACCACATCTAAGCGACTTTTGAACACATCTAGAGATGAGGACTCAACCACCACCATCCCAGTGCCTGACCACTCTCTCTGGGAAGAATTTCTTCCTGATGGCCAGTCTAAACCTCCCCTGTTGAAGCTTGAAGCCTTTCCCTCTGCTTCTGTTGCTAATCACCTGTGAGAAGAGACCAGCACCAACATCTCTACAATGTTCTTTCAGAGAGCTGTAAAGATCAATAAGGACTCCCCTCAGCCTCCTCTTCCTCAAACTAAATAGCCCCAACTCTCTCTATCTCTCCTCAGCAAATTTATTCTCCAGCCCCTTCCCCAGCTTCACAGCCCTCTTCTACCCTTGCTCTAGCCCCTCGATGTCTCCCTTGTCCTGAGGTGCCCAAAACCAGATCCAGTCCTCAAGGTGCAGCCTCACCAGTGCCAAGTATAGCGGGACAGTCCCCTTTCTACTCTGTCTGAACACACAGTTTCTAGTCCAGGCTAGGATGCCACTGGCCTTCTTGGCCACCCAGGCACACTGCTGGCTCATATTCAGCGACCTTAACCACTCCAGATCTGAGCATCTCCACTCTAAAACCAGTGTGCACAGACTAGTCCTTACTGACCCAAACCATTCGCAAAGGAGCAGGGCAATGAAGCTCCTAGTATGACCTTTTAAGGCCAAGCAGCCCCTGCTTGACACCATCTGCTTTGACAACAACCTGGACCCATCTCTGAACCTTCAGCATTTGCTGCCGCCCAACAAGCTCAAGGGTTGCCGGGCCACCAAGCCCCTAAGTCCTCAGTCAGCTTGTGTGAAAGCACTGACAGCAGCACAGCTCCATGCTGTCATTTTCACATGGTGACAGGTAACCATCCTCCACCCTCCTTGGGAACAGCAGCACAACAGCACAGCCCCAGCATCCAGATAGCAGAGGGAGAGCTCTGGGCAAAGGTCAAAGAATCAGGGCACAAGACAAAAAGCAGAGAAAGTCCTTGTTAAGAGAAGTAATTGCCTGGTTGCTTTCCTTCCACAGAAGGGGAAGAGAACCCAGCCCAGCTCAGGCTGAAGAGTGGTTTCCTGGAAAGTATTCCCACAGATTTATGTCTGAAGTCCAGACAGAACCCAGATTACCTAAACAGCATCTAGAAATGGTGCTTCACACAAGTGACTCTGCATTAGTGGCATCTGCCACAGCGTCGCTTCTGCCTCACAGCATCTGTCACCACACGTTGTCTCATCTCAAAGATCATGTCTGTAATTCAGTGTACTTGTGAGAAGGCAACTCTTTAGCCTGTGCTGTGACATCAGGCTGCAGGACACAAACCGAGGCACCAGAGATGGAGAGACATCAGGACCAGACCTCATCTACAGTGTGAGAAGGAAAGCAGCCAGCCAGCAGGGTATGAGGGGACTTCTAGATGCTACTGACAGTCTGGGCTTCTGGGATAACAGCAAAGGTGGGGCTCTGAGAAAAAGCTGCTGGTATCATACACACAGACAAAGAGCACAAATATAATTCTCTCAGGAACCACCAAGTAGGCTGTATCCAGTTAGACAAGGCTCCCACCTCCACATCCACATCACCCTCCTGCAGGAGGAAGGTCAGACATCAGAGCAGAAGCCACACTACTGAGTCACATCCCAAAGGCTTCTGGTAGAGGCATATCCCCTACAACCTCCCCTGGTTTAAGTCATGAGACAGAAAGCCATGGGTTAGAGTTGCTCCACGTCTCCAAAACAATCAAATCTGAAAAGCTCACCTCTTTAAACAACAACATGTAAGGGGTAACATGTAAAGGGATCAGCAGCCATTTAAAATGAGGATGTGCACCCCCCCTTTGCAAAGTCTCCCTATTTGTCCTAGGGGAAACTTTGTGTTTGCAAATAACACCAAGACAGGTTTGGGTATCCATTACCTTTGCTCTCATAAAGGTTTTGTATGTGAGAATTGGAGTCTCCTTCTCTGGAGGACAGTTAAAACCCACTCGGCCATATTCTTCTGTGACTTGGCCTAGGTGGTCCTGCTCTGGCAGGGGGATTGAACTGGATGATCTTTCAATGTCCTTTCTGATCCCTGATGTTCTGTGATTCTGTGATCAGAGACCCAAGGCAGCAATGCCAGCAGCAAGTCCACACTGTTGTCCCTCTCTGTACTCCAAAATCAGCAGTTCCTTGACAGGTTTTGCCTTAGAGCTACTCCTAAAGACCAGAGATGAAACGAGATTTCTCCAATCCCTGTATTATTACCCAGACAGCACTGCCATGCTTTGTATGAAAGAGCTACAAATCCCACAGATTTGATGGGAGCCAACAGAACCAGCTTCTCCATGTAACTCTGAACCCAGCTGCCACATCTAGCACTGCAGGGAGGGGGAGCACAGGAACAGCATCAAAAACCACCTCAGAGGGAATGGTCAGCAAAGAGTTTTCCTCTTGACCCCAGTTTACAAGGAAGAATAACACATTACCTCAGCCGAAAGCATCTACTGCATCCCCTGGACCGGGTACATCCAACAGCTGGGTGCTTTTAAGTTACAAAGTCCTGTTCCAACCTGGCAATATGCTGACAGCATAATCCAGTTTGTACATTGGAAATCAGATCTGTCATCAATTCCAGACTTATAAAGTCATATTTCTTCTTGTAAAACAATATCAACACTTTTGATTGGCGAAATATTAAACAAAACACTTCTGACTGGATGGATAAAGATCCTTTTTAATTTTTTTAGCTGATTCTCAATAACTGGGGAAAAGCCAAGGGGAGAGGTAATAGATGGTAATGGGACACTTCATAATTTCCAGCATTTTGATTTCTTTTAAAGGGCACAGCATTGGATTCTCACTACATTTTTTCATTGCCACTAAAGGAAACTGCTGCTTCCAATGCTTTTCACCCAGAAACCCGATTCAATTTCATAGGGATTTGTAAAAGCAGAGACAGATTCCAGCTTTGTCTGTGGGTTGGACTTTTTTGTGTGACATCATCTGCTAAAATATGGGAAAATCTGAGCTGGAAGCAGAGGCAGCTCAGTTCAGGTCACCTTTGACACTGCTGTTGCTCTATTGTTCTGGAAACCTTCTCTGGAAGGTGGCCTTCCCTTTTCTTTGGAGCCACTTCTGAAGACAACTCCAGAGAATCACAGAACATTAGGGATTGGAAGGGACCTTGAAAGATCATCTAGTCCAATTCCCCTGCCAGAGCAGGATCACCTAGACCAAGTCACACAGATCTGGTGAACTTGGTAAAACAAGTGTATTGGCTGGACTTCATGATCTCAGGGGTCTTTTCAACCCAAATGATTCCATGAGTCTGTGACTGTAAGTTATACTTTGAACATCATAAATTACATTAACTTCTAGAAATCTCTCACAAATGATGTCACCCATTCTGTCCTAACAGGATTAACAGTACTGAGCTATGGAAAAAACTCATTTTCTGTGTTACTGTGTTTGGTTGAAACCTAATCAATCATATTCCATCCTTTATCAACTGATATGGAACTATTTCTGGCACTGGGAATAAACAAGCCAAGCAGCACCTGTTTAATTACCTGTGATCTTATTTGGTGCACATACTTCATCTTTTACTCACAAAAAACCCCCACATAAAATTAATACTGGTTCATGATAAACTGCACTACTTACATATGTAGAGTATATGCACATATCCAGAGGTGGTTGTTTTGATGTTCCTCTATACTTACATTTAACTACTCAGACATGAATGAAATATAAAGATGTACTATAGCTTTAAACTAGCAAATAAGTCTGTTTTAATTAGCCTTTCTGGTAACTCCTAGTGGTTTAATATCACATAAATATTGTTCCACAGGGTTGTTTTTGAAAGCTGGCGCGGCCTGACTGATTAAATTCTCCATAAAGCCTCCCAGTTTCAATTAAGTACATAAAAATATGTTCAAGTCATTTCAAATGAGGAAGAGTGCTCCATCTGACCTCCAGCGACTTTAAAACCACTTCTTTCCCTCTCTGACATATGGCTGCTTTATGCACATAGATAATTTCCAACAGCTATATGGCTTTAAATCATAAACATTTCAGAAAGAAAAAATCATATAGGAAAATCAGAAAAAGCATCTGATCCACAGCACCACTCCTACGGGTTACTGACGTAATCTGTAAAGAGGCAGTGGGCCGCTCAAGAATAAACAGCTAACGGATTCTGCACGAATTTGCGCAAAATCACTCAGAAGCTCAGGCTGGAAGAGACTTCTGGAGGTCATCTGCTTCAAAACCCTGCTCACACAGGACCACCTAGAGCTGGTTGCCTAAGACCATGTCCAGGTGGTTTTGGAATATCTCCAAAGGATGGAGATTCCATGTCCTGCCACCAGGCAACCTGTGCCACTGCTGAGCCACCCTTACAGGGAAAAAGTGTTTTATAATGTTCAGGTGGAACCTCCTGTTTCCATTTTGCGCCCATTGCTTCCGGTACTGGGCACCAGGGAAGAGCCTCTCAGCCTTTCCTCATATGTGAGATGCTCTGGAGCCAGGCTCTGCTCAGTGTCATCTAATGGTAGGACAAGGGGCAATGGCTGTAAGCTGGAACATAAGAGGTTTCACATCAATATGAGAAGGAACTTGTTCCCAGTGAGGGTGACGGAGCACTGGAAGGGGCTGCCTAGAGGGGTTGTGGAGTCTCCTTCTCTGGAGATATTTAAAACCACCTGGATATGTTCCTGTGTAACTTGGTCTAGGTGATCCTGCTGTGTCAGGGGGATTGGACTGGATGATCTTTCAAGGATCCTTCCAATCCCTAATGTTCTGTGAATCATACTGGTGACCCTCCTCTAGACTCTGCAGTACATCCATTTATCTCTTGGACTGGAGAATCCAAAAACTGGACCCAGCATGCCAGCTGTGGCCTCACCAGTGCTCAGTAAAGGGGAAGGATCACCTTTATTCCTGGCAAAATAAAGGCGTCTACCTGATTTGTTGCTGGTGAAATGAAGGTGGCTACCAGAGCTCCCAGATCCTTTGCTGCAAAGCTGCTTTTCCCTTTCTGAACTTTCTGGAGGTCCCAGTCAGCCTATTTTTCTAGTTCATCTTGACCTGAAGATGAAATTACCTTTTCCTGGGGATTTCTTGTTGTTTACAGTGTAATTTTCTACCTAATACAACCACATGAGGGAAGCCGGGGGCGTGAGGGAGGAGAGAGGATATGCTCATGCACAGATGTATGTGCCTGGTTACATCTGGAGAGTCGGCTCTTCCAAATTTCAGGGCAAATATTTACACCTGTTATCACCTCTGATTATCACATCTTTCAAGGAATTTAAACACCCACAGATTCTGTGATCTGAAGCCTTAACCAGTTGTGATGTTATTAGACAAGTTCAAGCATTATCCTCCATTTCTCGTAAAACCTGATAGAGTCATTTGCAGTCAGGCTATTGTGTGCTCATCGTAAACTTGATTACAGTTTTTCAGATAGGCTTTCCTACCTGTGTATCTAAAGCAACAGCATTTTAAATTATAAACATAAATCAACAGCATATTAAATTATGAATACTAGAAGAGCAACTAAAACCCCCTGACTATTAGCATCACAATAGAGCTCTTGCTCTGGTAACACTCAGAACACTCTGGCAATACAAACCTGATATATAGGTGATCCTACTCTGGCTGGGGGTTGGACTAGATAATCTTACGAGGTCCCTTCCAATCCCTAACGTTCTGTGATGCTATCATTTGTTTACACACCTACAGAGGAGCAGGAAAAAAAACCAGAATGAACTCCCATAAAAAACACTAACAAGCCACATGTAAGAACACAACGCAACTGGCATTCACGTGAAAGCATTCAAGTATTTGAAATTTAAATTCTTACTTTAACCTGGATGTCTGGAGCAAGAACAGGAAAATCAGCCTTAAACACACATGTGTGTTCCAATACCTGGTAAGATCTGTTAATACACTACTTAGAACCATCTTAATTAAACCACAGAGTTACATAATGTCAAGCTTCTATGAAAATGGTAAAATAAATATTCTGTTTCCTAATCACAGAATTATTAAGGCTGGAAAAGCCCTCTGAGGCTCATCCAGCTCAGCCCAGGATCTAACATCACTACAGTGGCCACACCAGGGCACTAAGGATCACAGCCAGGCTGCCCTTCAACACTTCCAGGGATGGGGACTCCACCACTGCCCTGGGCAGTCCAGTCCAGGCTCTGATCACCCTTTGCATGAGGAAGGGCTTCCTAACATTCAGCCTAACTCTTCTCTAGAGTAGCTTCAGGCCCTGCCCTCTCACCCTGGCGCTAGTTGTCTGTGAGAAGAGCCCAACCCCTACCTGACTACAACCTCACTTGAGGGAGTTGGAGAGAGGGAGAAGGTTCCCCCTGAATCTCCTCTTCTCCAGGCTAAACATCCCCAGCTCCCTCAGCCTCTCCTCATCAGACTTCCCCAACCTCATTGTTCCTGTGAACCTGCTCCAACCTCTCAATCTCTTTCTTGAAGTGAGGGGCCCAGAACTGCCCCTAGTACTTGAGGGGAGGCCTCCCCAGTGCTCCAGAAAGAGAATTACATTCCTAGTCCTGGTAGCCAAACTATTGCTGATACAATCCTGGATAAAATTTGCCTTCTGGGCCACCTTGGCACCATGTTAGCTCCTGTTGAGCCGGTTGTCAACCAGCACTGCCAGATCCCTCTCTGCCAGGCTGTTCTCCAGCCACTCACCCCCTAGTCTGGAGCTGCAGGAGGTTATTGTGGCCAAAGTGTGGGTTTGTGCCCTTGGCCCTGTTAAACTTCATCCCATTGGTCTCTGCCCATTGACCCAGCCTGTCCAGATCTTTCTGCAGCATCTTCCTCACCTCCAGCAGATTGACACTCCTCCCCTCAACTGGCTGTCATCTGCAAATTTACTAGGGGTAGATTTGATCCCCTCATCCAGGTTATCAATAAAGATGTTGAATAGAACTGGGCTCAGCACTGATCACTGGACACCAACTGAATGCAGCACCATTCACAATCACTCTCTATTCCCGGTCATCCAGTCAGTTTTTAACCCAGCATAACGTTTTACCCATCCAAGTCATAGGCTGCCAGCTTTTCCAGGAGGATGCTGTGGAAGACTGTCTAATACTCAAAGACATTATCCTTATCAAAAAGACTGTAGTATTATCAGTGTAAAACACCACTCTATTTGTGGAAAAATAAACAGTATGAATAATTTGTTTATAATGGGTTTGATACAATATTTGCTCTAATTTTATTGTATTTACTGATATACAGGGATTTCAGTCATTATGGTGACGCCATATGAATGAAAGGATGAGAGAAAAATACATCAGTCTATAAAATAGGAAGCCTATGTCAGAAGGGATCTAAGATCATGTAGTTCCAAACCCCCTGCCATGGGCAAGGACACCTCTCACCAGACCAGGTTGCCCAGAGCCCCCACATCCAATCTGGCCTTTAACACTTCTAGGGATGGAACAGCCACAACCTCCCTGGGCATCTTGTTCCAGTGTCCCATCACTCTGATTAGTGAGGAATTTGTAATCTAAATCTCCCCTCTTGAAGTTTGAAACTTTTCCCCTTGTCCTATTACTAGATTCCCTAATTAAAAGTCCCTCCCTAGCTTTGCTGAACCTCCAGGTACTGGAAAGCTGCTACAAAGTCCCCCTCAGGTCTGCTCTTCTCCCAGCTGCAGGGGACACTAAGTGTACAGAACATTAAGCAAGCAAGATGCCTCGAGTTATCTCAAGGATCTAAAATTCAAAAGTAATTTACTGAGCTGTGCTGCTATTTCCTTCTCAAACCTAAACCAGCATCTGTTTCCAGCAGTTCCCATGTCCACCTTACTTACAGATCATTTGTAAAGATCCTCTTCAAATTTTAAGTGAGGATTCACATAGTTCTGACTCTATAGTTCAGTGGTACTGACTACATTTGCATCTTCGGCAAAGCACTGCATAAGGTGGACCATGACAAAGCAAGCAGAAAGTCAGAGCCATAATGTGTAGCTGAGAAAGCATAGCACACAGGATGGTTTTAACTGGGCAATCTTTGCTTCCAGATGTACTGACAATTTTCTCAGACATTTACTAGTGTTTCTGCATCCCCAGTTATAGATTAGAAAATGAAACGATGGCCCACTTTTACCACCTTTACTCTTGGCACAAAGCAAGTGTTTCTAATCCGTTTAGAAATTGGACTAAATTTATAGTGCCTTTGCAACTCACAGACCATGTTCTGAACCACTCTTCTGAAAAGCAGTACCTCATCCAGGTACCAGTGTAGGTTTGGGACTGACCTGTTGGAGAGCAGTGTAAGAGAAAGGGAACTGGGGTCCTGGTGAACAGCAGGAGGGCCAGGAGCCAGCCGTGGGTCTTTGTGGCCAAGAAGGCCAACAGCATCCTGGGGTGGATCAGAAGAGGGGTGATTAGCAGATTGAGAAACCTTCTCCTGTCCCTCTACTCTGTTCTGGTGAGAACACATCTGGAATGTTGTGTCCAGTTCTGGGCCCCTCAGTTCCAGAAGGACACAGAGCTGCTGGAGGGAGTCCAGTGCAGAGCCACAGAGATGATGATGGGCGTGGAGCATCTCCCTTATGAAGAAAAGCTGGGTCTCTTTAGCTTGGAGAAACGGAGACCGAGGGGTGACTTAATTAATGTTGATAAATATGTGAAGTGTGGGTGTCAGGAGGATGGAGCCAGGCTCTGCTCAGTGTCATCTGATGATAAAACAAGGGGCAGTGCGTGTGAGCAGGAACATAAGAGGTTCCACATCAATATGAGAAGGAACTTCTTTCTAGTGATGGTTACAGAGCACTGGAAGGGGCTGCCCAAGGAGGTTGCGGAGTCTCCTCTGGAGATGTTTAAAACCCACCTGAACATGTTCCTGTGTGACTTGGTCTAGGTGATCCTGCTGTGGCAGGGGGGTTGGACTAGATGATCTTTCAAGGTCCCTTCCAATCCCTAATGTTCTGTGATTCTGTGATCGTTTAGTGGGCTGAAGATTTTGGTTTTCATCTCCTCTGTTAATTAACCACTAATGAAAGTAAGTAGTAGAAAGCCATATTCTGAGAGCCATTCAGAAGCAGTCACACTTAGAACAGTTGATTAATGAAGCATTAATACTCTTTCAGTATAAGGCAGAAAAAACCTAAAACACAGATTCCATTTTCTAAACTGTCAGCAGAAGCAGCAAATCCAACACCATAGCTGCAAATATGTACTCAAATCAGCAGTTCTGAGCATTTGGAAACCAGGAAAAGGATTGAAAACATATTTTAAAATATTCCTGTCAGGCTGCAAATGGAGATAAATCTTCAGTGACTTCCTACTTGGTAGAATAACAAAGGCATTGGGCTGTTCGATGTGGTATGACTTGGAGGCAGAAGAAGTGGATTTGGAAAGCAGAGACCATGAACAGAGAAAGCCATCATGCAGCCTTCTTGTCATGTTGTCCATTAGAAGATTAGCTGCAAGTATTTATCTGCTACTACAACAGTTTCTCATCTCAAGGTTGTCATGTTTCTCCTGTTGATTTCATCTCTGTTAAAGGTGATTAATGCTACTAAATTGCTCTTTGTGTACATTATCAACCTGCCTGGGAGGTTCATTCAGACTCTTATCCATCTTAACCACAGGAATGGAGTAGAAGTCCCTACCATCTCCTGGGAGACACACTGGTTTGGTCATACAGACTAAGTGACATGTTCCCTGGTACAACATCACCTACATCCACTCCAGCAACAGCAATGAGGAGTACCTTGGGCACTCAGGGAGAAAACCTTGATCTGTGCAGTGTCACAGTGTCTGCAAGTGACTTTTGGGGAGAAATGTTGGTTTTCTGTCAACATGTCTTTTTATTCATTGTGCCTTAAATCAGAAGTAGAGAGTGCACTGGGCTGACCGAAGGACAGCCTCTGTTTATGCATGCATAGGATGTGCACAGCCACTGGGATTAGCATCCTTCTTGTCTTTAGTTTCAGTCAGAAATGTTGACATGGGGAGTTTAATGGCTTAAAACCATTAAGCATGGCTGACATTTATAGCTCTTTTTATTACAGGAAGATTGTTACTAGCACTGCCTGGCTTAAAGGGGAGAATGACTGAAATGCTGTTACTACTGTGAGTTTGTCTAAGAGGTGCAGTCTGATGGCCCCATCACAGAAAGACAGGTGCCATCACAGAATTACTGTGGTTGGAAAAGACCCCTGGGATCATCGAGTCCAACCAGCTACTCTACCTTACAAGTTCACCCCTCAACACCTCATCCAAACCATCTTTAAACACAGCCAGGGATGGTGACTCAACCACCTCCCTGGGAAGACCATTCCAGTGCCTGACCACCCTTTCGGGGAAAAAATTATTCCTAAGATCAAGTCTAAACCTACCCTGTTGTAACTTGAACCCACTGCCTCTTGTTCTATCACTAATTGCTTGTGACAAGAGGCCAGCAACAACCTCTCCACAATGTCCTTTCACATAGTTGTAGAGAGTGATGAGGTCTCCTCTCAGCCTCCTCTTCCTCAAACTAAAAAGCCCCAGCTCTTTCAGTCTTTC
>JAOXOE010000784.1:8463435-8475459 GCA_028565055.1 Phoeniculus purpureus | reverse complement strand
TCATCCAGTCCAATCCCCCTGCCACAGCAGGATCCCCTAGATCCAGTCACACAGGAACATGGCCAGGTGGGTTTTAACCGTCTCCAGAGAAGGAGACTCCACAACCCCCCTGGGCAGCCCCTTCCAGGGCTCTGTCACCCTCACTGGTAGGGTCCTTCTCAAATTTATGTGGAACCTCCTCTGTTCCAGAAAAATGTGGAATGCTTCCCAGAGGAACTTGTTGCCTCCTCTCCCCACTGATGCTTCAGCTAATTTGAGTATTTTCTGCAGGAAAGTTTGAAGTTAGACTTGAAAAAGTTGTCCTGGGGGCTTCTCTTCCAGGTTGTTTATTGCCTGCAGACCATAAGAGGTTTTGTCAAACCCTTCCTTTGTGTCTGACCTTTCAGATGGGAGCTCTTGGTTGAAACACAGTTGAGATCTCTGACCCACGATGGCAGTGAGAGCTGTGGCATACATGGGGGTCCAGCTGAGGACACCCACAACATGCTATGTCACCAGGTCAGCCACACCAGCTTGCCAGTTTGGGGAGCTCTGGGGAGAACCAGACAGCACAGCCCAAGGTACAGACCTTGGTCAGAACAAGGTGACAGACTGATACCATTTCTAACTAGAGGCACAGCGCTCCCACAGCCAGATTAAGCACCAATATCCCACATTAGACAACCCCACCTCCTCTTAGACCTAGGTGAAGTTCCAGCCTCTCATTTCAGCCTGGCATCCAGGATGCAGCACCCACTGTCTTTCTGCAACAGAAACCCTTCTACTGCCTGTGGATGATGTCTAACGCTGGGGTTTTTGTGTAGCATCTACAGCCTCCTGAGATGGTTCCCAGCCTTGACAGCAACCAAAACCTCAAAACTGGCTGGTCACCTCTATTAGAGTTTAACTCTTCTGTTAAATACAGACCTGGTCAGTTCCAGACCAGAGCAGCTTCCTCAAGGCTCCTGTTTATATGTTTTAGGGGTTTGTGGGTTTGATATTTTTTTAAATGTGTTTGGGTTTGTCATTGTTTTGGGTTGGGTTTCTTTGCTTTTGTTGTTGGTTGGTTTGTTTGGTTGTTTCTTCACTTGGGTTTGTTTGTTTTTACATTTGTCAGGCACCTTTGAGGAAACCCAAAGAGTTTTAGCCACACGTTTTCAAGATGAGCAGAGCAGAATGTTCTACCAACACTTCACATCCCTTGGAGGATCCAATCCAGGAAAACACACACCCCCCTCCCCCGCTGAGTTTACTGGAATGCTGTGTCCAGTTATGGGCCACTCAGTTCCCAAAAGACACAGAGCTGCTGGAGAGTGCCCAGTGCAGAGCCACAGGGATGGAGGGGAGCATCTCCCTGATGAGGAAAAGCTGAGGGAGCTGGGACTCTTGAGCTTCGAAAAGAGGAGACTGAGGGGTGACCTCATGAATGTTGATCAATATATGAAGGGTGGGTGTCAGGAGGATGGAGCCAGGCTCTGCTCATGGGCACCCAATGATAGCACAAGGGGCAATAAGTGTGAGCTGGAGCAGAGGAGGTTCCACATCAATGTGAGTAGGACTTTCTTCCTAGTGAGGGTGATGGAGCCCTGGAAGGCGCTACAGCATCTCCTTCTCTGGAGACATTTCAAACCCACCTGGACTGTTGCTGTGCAACTGGATGTAATTCCCTACAATCCTCCCGTGGCAGGAGGATTGGACTAGATGATCTTTTGAGGTCTCTTCCAATCCCTAACGTTCTGTGATCAGCCCTAAGTGATTTTACCAGATACATGAAAGTAGCTGTCAGGAAACAAGTACCCAACACACCATGGTCTGCTCTTCTTCCTCATCTTTATGTTGCAACTAAACTATGGAAAATAGAAGCTACCTAGCTGTGTGTAAGTGCCATTGGGTTTGGGGTTTTTTGCCTGCAGCTCCTTCCTCAGAGTCCGGAGATCTCCAGGAGCACTTCCCACTTGCCCTGTAGGTTACAACTCATGTTGGGTTAGAAGAGTTTGCTGAATCGCTAGACCCAACTGCGTAGTGCAGTCACAGCTCTGCACTTCTTGTGGTGTTATGAGCTCTGGGAAGCAGCTCTGCACTAGTTAGGGGGTCTGCAGATGTTAGATGTGTGCAGAGAAGCCTCCAGACATCCCAATATCTAAACACTGAAAAAGAGCTATCTGCATAATTAACATTTTGGGGAGATCAAGTTGGCAGAGATATTCACATGGTTCTGATTAGGGCCAGATTTTTAAGTTGGCTTTGACTGTTGATGATCACAACATGAGGAATCTGGCAGCACATCTGGGCCAGGAGGGAGAGAGGCTGGAAGACTCAGCTGCTCCTGCATCCTACCCAAGATCCAGCCCTGAAGGATGCTCACCTGGTTCAGCCCTTTCCACCTCCAACCACCACAAGACAGCCTCCAGTACTGCTACGCATCTCTATTTATTCCCTTCAAGCCTAGTCATAGAATGGACAGAGTTGGAAGGGACATTCAAGATCAAGTTCCAACCCTCTGCAGAGGCAGGGACACCTTCACTAGAGCAGGTTACTCAGGGCCCCAGCCAACCTGGCCTTGAACACTGCCAGGCATGGGGCAGCCTCAACTTCCTTGGGCAACCTGTTCCAGCATCTCAGCACCCTCACAGCAAAGAGTTTCTTCCTCATGTCCAACCTCCCCTCTTCAAGTCTGGAACCCTTTCCCCTCGTCTCCCCATGTCAAAAGCCCTCCCCAGCTTTCTCGTAGCCCCCTTCAGATATCAAAAAGCTGCTAGAAGGTCACCGTGGAGCCTCATCATCTCCATTCTCCTCTATTCGGATTCATAGAAATGAGAAGCACAGAGCTACAGCAGAACATGAGTCCCAAACCCTAGAGCTGGAGCACCAACCCCAAGTTATCCTCAGCAGCTCCTCCTCCACAGAAGCAAAGTCTCTCTGGAAGTGGAGAGCTCTTGACAGCACATTACACCCCCCAGCTTTGGGAGTCCAGTTTACGGGTGTCTTTAACTCTTTCATGCCCCACTGCCTTTTATTTACCTCTCATACAGCTTGTTTTCCTCTGGCAATGCTTCCTTGTAGCTTTGAATTCATAAATCACAAGACCAGAGGGGCTCATGTTTCACAGAGGCCATGTGGCTTCAACGAATTAAGTTTTGTTTGAAGTAGAGTATCTTTCTTAGCAAACTAAACAAACTTCTCAACCTGACTTGTACAAGAGCAAATCGAGCCCAGAAATTGCTCCTGGCTGCAGCAGGAAGGTACTTTACTTGAGAAGTCAAGTGTAGCAGCTTCCTCCTGGCACTGCACGATCTGAGGAGACACCAGGTATGTTCTACTGGGTCCAGGACTGGTTTATGAAAGGACCCTTTACGCACTCCTGGTTGCCATCAGTGCCTTCTTGAAGTTTTAAATGGGTTTCCTAGTGTTATGTTCAGTCCCACTGAGGACTTTTTCTCTCCCTTGGTCCCTGGCTTCAGCAGCAGCTGCTCAGAAGGTTTGAATGGACACAGCCCCAAAGCATGGAGGCTTCACAGAGCTACACTCACTGCACCTCTGTCCCTGTGCCTTCCTTTAAATATAAAGGAAGGTTACTCCATAACCAAACATGACTGCAATTTATTTTCCAGCATGATATTAGAACTTATTGCTAACTGGACCCTCATTTTACAGCCTTCCCTAAGACCCACAGAAACTTCATTTCTCCAGTGATGCTTTTCCACTCAGCCAACAATTTCCTTCCAGCTCACATGCAGTTCCCATGCAGGACTTCCAATGCTGACTGATCCTATAATCATCCTGGCTGGAAAGGACCTCCGGGATCAGCAAGTCCAGCCCTCTTCCCAACAGCTCCCTAATACCTAGACCATGGCCTCAAGTGCTCTAGCTACTCAGTTTTTAAATGCCTCCAGGGATGGGGACTCCATCTCCCTGGGCAGCCTGTTCTAGTGCCCAGCCACTCCCTCAGTAAAGAGCTTCTCCCTAAGATCCAATCTAAACCCCCCCCACACAACTTGAGGCCATTTCCTCTCATCCCATCATTAGCAATTTTGGAGAAGATCAGTTCTATAGGCAGGGCCAGGTACCCAGCAGCGTGAGGTCTGAACTCATAGACTCATATGACTCAACTCATAGAATGTCAGAATCCCAAAACATTAGGGATTGGAAGGGACCTTGAAAGATCTAGTCCAACCCCCCTGCCACAGCAGGATCCCCCTAGACCAAATTGCACAGGAACATATCCAGGTGGGTTTTATACATCTCCAGAGGAGGAGACCCAGGATGGGAAGTTCTGTGACTATTTGCCCCAGCACTCTGCTAAACCAGCTATCCACACAAGAGGTGTTTTAGCACAGACTCCACTTGTAAGGACCTATGTATTTAAGGCAGAAGAGTCCTCAAATGAAGGATTCAATTGACCAAGGTCACCAGCAAACATGACTAATCCATTACACTGTTAAACAACTCAACACACGGGGGTTAATCAATGTTAGCCCAAGGTCTAATCCCTCTCTCTGCTAAATAACTCCCTGAAAACAAACTCTGCCTACTAATGTTCTGGAAAGGAAGATAAATGCAGACAAGACTTGAGAGAAGGTTCAGCTTTCAGAGCTCTCAGTTACTATAAAGCCTGACTACTGTCAGCCTAGCCAGATGTTCTTTCCATCTGCACGAGGCTATGGGTTAGGTTGTGCTGGCCCTCAGCCAGTTTACAAGAGTCAAAGCACCGGACTCCTCCTCAACCTGGGTTAGCAGAACTTGTCCTGCAGACAAAGCAAGAGGCACTGTTCCCTTGGGGTTTTCCATGCATATTCCAGACCCCTATTTATAGCTGTGATTTGTGCTTTTACAAGATGGTAATTTCGTGCTGCTCATAAATCTCCCCCTGAAAACTGGTCTTTTGTAGGTCAGCGAGGAGAGGGGAGCCAGCAACCAAAATTGCTGAACCTCTGCAGAAACCCTACAATCGGGCTGCAAGCATTGAAATGCAATTAGGAGGAATCAAAGAACCTTGTGTTGTCTCTGATGTTGGAAGGGGACATGTTTGTTCCATGAGGATCAGCAGCTGCTGCCTACACATTCAGGAGGTTGGTTGGGGATCTGGGAAGAGGGTGACACCATTTGCTTACCCAGTGGATACAGCTCACTGCCCCAATCTGGCAGCCAAGTTTGGACTGGCAAGTCACATCGCTGACATCATGTCATGGATGTGTTCATCCCTTTTGGGGTTTTTTCTTGCATTTCTTGCACTCCTGGGATGGCATTTTCCCCTCAAAAGGGAATGGAGGCTCAGCAGAAGGTTATTTCCTTTGGCACTTAAGGATGGGGGAAGAAGCTAATGCTGGGTTAGGCTGTGCAGTGTTGGAAAGCCCACAAACCCCAGCCTTAACACCCTTTCATGTCCTATTGATTTCAAGGCAGGCTTGTAAAAATCCAGTTCCTTGGAAGAAAAGGCCACACAGACTTTTAACAAGCAGGTATGGCAAGCTGGGATCCAAAATGCAGGGTCCTGGACACCCCATTTCTTCTTTTCCCCTGGCACTGTTTCCAACACTAATAACTAGAGGAAACTCTTAGGGCTAAGTCCATCTTTGCAGTCATTACACTCATTGAGAAGGAACTTCATGGTGAGGGTGATGGAACACTGCAAAGGGCTGCCCAGGGGGGTTGTGGAGTCTCCTTCTCTGGAGATGCTTAAAACCCACCTGGACATGTTCCTGTGCGACTGGATCTAGGGGATCCTGCTGTGGCAGGGGGACTGGACAGGATGATCTTTTGAGGTCCCTTCCAATCCCTAACATTCTGTGAGATCCTGCATCTCTATAGTAAAATAGAGGGGGTTTTTTTACCCCACATCCCTTCCCATTCCATGTAAACAGGCTTTTCATGATTAGGAAACCAAGTGAACCATTATTAAAGAAAAATTATGAAGCCAAACCATTTCCTAAGTCTCATTCAATTGCAGGGACACTCCAACTTCCACATGACTTCTCTGCAGCAGTCTTACCTGCCTCTCATCA
The DNA here is from genome assembly GCA_028565055.1 of Phoeniculus purpureus. Lineage (NCBI taxonomy): Eukaryota > Metazoa > Chordata > Aves > Bucerotiformes > Phoeniculidae > Phoeniculus > Phoeniculus purpureus. Next base: position 8,469,478 of record JAOXOE010000784.1, on the reverse strand, counting down.
GCAAATAGTGACCTGCTGCATGTTTGCTGTTTGGCTGAGCACCCAAAGCACTGCTTTTCTGAGCTGATTCTCTTTTTCTACACCACTGGGAACAGCAAGATTCACAGAACAGCTCCATAATGAATTTGCAAGCTGCTTCTTCCTGAGTGCCTCTGCAGTCTGATCCACCAGAGGCACCCAATGAAATGAGGCAAGAGTTAGTCTAACACCAAACCTCTCAAAACATAACTGAAAGAAATACTGGCCTGGATTAGAAACTGTGGCAAGCAGGAAAAAGGAGGGGATTGTCCTCCTGTACTCAACACTGGTGAGGCTGCACCTTGAGGACTGGGTCCATTTCTGGGCATCAGGACAATGGAGACATCGAGGGGCTGGAGCTGGTACAGAGGAGAGCAATGAAGCTGGGGAGGGGCCTGGAGACAGTTTGGGCTGTTTAGTTTGAGGAAGAGGAGGCTGAGGGGAGACCTTGTCGCTCTCTACAACTATCTGAAAGGACACTAGAGTGATGGCGGTGCTGGTCTCTTCTCACAGGTAATTAGCAACAGAAGCAGAGGGAAAGGCTTCAACTTCAACAAGGGGAGGTTTAGACTGGCCATCAGGAAGGAATTCTTCCTGGAGAGAGTGGTCAGGCACTGGGATGGGCTGCCCAGGGTGGTGGTTGAGTGCCCATCCCTGGATGAGTTTAAAAGTCACTTAGATGTAGTGTTGGGTTTAGGGGTGACCTTGTAGAGTAGGATTGATGGCTGGACTCAATCTCAGGAGTCTTTTCCAACCTGAATGATTCTGTGATTAGCACCAGAGGACCTCAGCTAGGTGGGTATCTATGGAAGATGGAGGGGAGTTGGAGTCTCACCCAGCAGCTCTGGGAACAGGGGGCAGCAAATGTAGAAAGCAGATGTGTGAGTAGAGGGAATGAAGTTTGCAGAGGACTAGGAAAAGCAGCACAGGGCAGCCTGCAGGAACAGCACCTGTCCTGCTAAAACTAGCTGTATGATCCTAAAGAAGTGCCTTTGTAGCAGAGGCAGACATAGACCAAGCAGTTCTCTCCCAGATCCTCTGCTAATTTGCCTTAATGCAGCAGGAAGCAGCCCAGCCCTTAAGAGACCAAAAAACATCAACAGGGACCAGGCTGAGGAATTCCAGCAGCAAGATGTGCACAGCCCCTGCCTGAACCACCCACCCCATCACAGCCAGAGGAAAGAGCCAGAAGAGCCTCTCGACTGAGTCACCAGCCTGGGGAGCAAACCTAAAGCAGTTCCCAGCTCCTCTACTCACTTCTTGGTGAATCAGTCACAGAAGTTGAACAGTAGTCACAGCACTGGCTGCAAAAGTTGTGCTTTTTGAGGGGAAAAAAACCTCTGGATCATAGAATCATTAGGGATTGGAAGGGACCTCAAAAGATCATCTAGTCCAGTCCCTCTGCCAGAGCAGGATCTCCTAGACCAAGTTGCACAGGATTGTGCTGCTTCAATCATTTCTCAAAGCCACAGGCTGACCTCTTCAGCACCTGCATTCCTGCATCCCCCCAGTGAGTAACTAAATACCTCTGAGTATCTCTTACTCCTCAGGTCTGTAGTTTGAGCAGGTATTGAGCCAATTCCTCAGGTGGGAAACACACTGATGAAAATATCAGCCTAGAGTCCAGTGTAAAATCATTATCCCCCCACAAATCCCCAGGGTGTAAATTAAAGCAGACAAGCCCAGTTGCTGCTCTGTATCCTTCCTGCTGCAGCCCAAATTCTCAGACACTTAGAGAAGGGGGTGCCAGCCTCTCTCGGGGGCTGTTTTTGAAGACCAAGAACAACCCACAGACCCCAGTAGTGACACACTTCCCTACATTTGCTTCCTGTGGTTCATTCTATCACAGGCAGCACAACTCCCATGGGACACAAAAGTCTGCTTGGTGGCTGTTCACCACCAGCTGCATCTTGTCCTCTGAGTGCTGCAGCATCTGATACACAGAGTCTGATAAGCTGGGTGCACATCTTCCTTATCACCCTGCTCCAGCTTTTCATTTACTGAAGCCCCATGAACGCAGCAGCACAGAAGGAATCAGATCTTGCAATATTCAGTTTGGCCTTCAGACACACAGAGCATCTCTGTTCCCTGCAGATGTTCAGCATGGGGAGCACAAGTACCATTTAAGAGCAAGGACTGAGATCAACAGTTGCTGCTAGAAAGGTCAACGCAGTGTAGCTGAAGTTAATTCACACAGAGATCCTCCCCACACAAGACAAAGATGGCAATTTGTGCCCAAAGCTGAACTTTGCCAAGAATTATCCATTCAGCAGAGCAGAATCAGCATTTCCCACAGCAGCAGCACCACCACCAGAAATGAGAGTGAGTTTGGGGTGAAGTTTGGGCTGGTCACACAACAACCTAGAGGCAGATTATTTGCAGGATTCATTGCAGCGACTCTGGAGGAGCTGTGGGCAGTGAGAGCACAGACAGTGAGAGAAGAGGGGAGCTCACCGAGCTATGAACCCAGGCCCACTGCAAACACTGCCCCAAGGAAAGCTACAAGCCCTCTGAGGAGCCTTTCATTGATTTTATCACCTTGCAGATGTTCCAGCTGGCTGCAGGGTGTGCAAACAGGAGCATTTAAAACGTGCCCAGTTCTGGGCCCCTCAGTTCCAGGAGGACACAACTGCTGGTGAGAGTCCAGCACAGAGTCACAGAGATGAAGGGAGGGGAGCATCTCCCTGCTGAGGAAAGGCTGGGAGAAAAGGAGACTGGGGGGTGACCCCATGAATGTTCATAAATACAGAATGTCAGGAGGATGGAGCCAGACTCTGCTCAGGGGTACCCAATGATAGGACAAAGGGCAATGGGTGTGAGCTGGAACAGAGGAGGTTCCACATCAATGTGAGAAGGACCTTCTTCCTGATGAGGGTGACAGAACCCTGGAAGGGGCTGCCTAGGGGGGTTGTCCTTCTCTGGAGATGTTTAAAACCCACCTGGCCATGTTCCTAAACAAGTGGATCTGTGGGATCCTGCTGTGTCAGTGGGATTGGACTGGATGATCTTTCGAGGTCACTTCCAATCCATAGTGTTCTGTGTGATTCTGTGATTGTGGCCATCACGCACCAGTCCTTCTGGCTCTCCTTCCAGCAAGGACCTCTCCATTTCCCTTGCAAGTCTCCATCTACCCACCCAGTGCCCCAGAACCAAGCATCACTGTCATTGCTCCTGCACAGTGAAGACCCTACAATATGAGCAGCATGTTTTCATCATTGTGCTTAAGCCCAATGGCAATTAACTGCCCAGGGTTATTCATCCCCTCACTGACTATGCTCTGACATGGTTTTAACATTATTAGTTGGAACAGGAGCTCCGTTGTTTCCCCCGAACGCTGCGTTGGCATCAATAGCCCTGGGGATGAGGGAAAGAGCTGCTCTCTGTAGCCATCAACTCCCATCTCTTTTAAAGCACAGTAATATGAAGAGGAGATAATCTATGGGCTTTGTTAGAGAAAGGAGAGGCTGCAAAACTCCACTTTTCTATGGCTTTTGATAATTCTGTGAGCATCCTGCCAAAAACTCCTCTGAGCCTGTCAAATGGCCCTTTCTAGACACACTGTCCCCACTGGGACACTCACTATTTGTTTCTTCTGAAGAGCAAGAGGCATTGCCCCAGTGATCCTCTCCTACCCCCTTTTCTCTGGGCCCAGCTGCCATGGTGACTGCAGCAGCTTTGGGGGCCTTAGAGAAGGGGGACTACTTCCAGCCTGCACTTTGGAGCCACCATTTCATAAACCCTTCTGTGTATAGAGGTGCAGAAAACCAACACACAAACTCCTACTGCCACAGACCTTGGAGTCAGTGAAAGGTTCTCATCACCCTGCCATGGTTTTGAGTCACTACACTGCAGGCTTCTCTTTCCAGCTCAGGGTAGCTGCCTGCATGAAGTGCACCAGCATGGAAAAACATCTTGGTATTAAGAGGTGAGAGACATGACTGCTGCTCCATTCCAGGGAAGATTGGAAGGAGGAAAGTGCTGCTGCAACTGTTTTCCTCCTGAGCCAAGTCCAGTGCTGCAAGGAGGATTAGAAGTTCCACTGTTTCTGGGTCTAGTGAGCAGGCACCAGGCACAAACACACCTGAGCAAGGGCATCATTCCTTATTTTCATCCAGGGAAGGGTTAATCCAAGTTGTTCAGTTTGGAAAAGATCTTTCAAATCATTAAGTCCAACCTTTAAACCTAACTCTACTAAGGTCACTGATAAACCCTGTCCTTAAGCTCCAGGTGTGTGTGATCTAGGGGATCAAACTGGCTGATCTTTCCAGGTACCTTTCCCATCCCTAATGGCTGGATCTAGGGGATCCTGCTCTGGCAGGATTGGACTAGGTGATCTCTGGAGGTCCCTTCCAATCCCTCATGTTCTGTGACTGATTTTTAAACACACACAGATGGTGATTCAGCCCCCATCACCTTCCCCAGGCAGCCTGTTTCAACCCTTTGAATCAACTTTTTCCTAATGTCCAATCTAAAGCTCCCCTGGCACAAGTGGAGGCTGTTTCCTCTTGTCCTACCACCTATCACTTGTGAGAAGAGGCTTCTATCACCCCCTCCAACACATCAACACTTCCCCCCCAAATATTTTCAGGATGTTTAACTACAGAAGAAACCTCTGGCAAGGAAAGGATCACCACAGTGCATCAGCCTCCTCCTAAGAGAAAAACTAGTCCTGGCTTTACCATGTTCCCATCTTATTCTATCCTGTGTGACTGGATCGAGGGGATCCTGCTCTGGCAGGGGGATTGGACTGGATGATCTTCAAGGTCCCTTCCAACTCCTGATGTTCTGTGATTCTAACCAAGGGTTCAGCAGTTAGAGCTGACGATTCACACGGTGCGAAGCAGCAGGGCCAGGGTTCAGCCCTACACTGTGGGCTTCCAGCCACGATCCTAGCTGCCGAGCCCCAGGCCAGCCAGGCTCTCTGCATTTCTCACACACAGCGTGGCTGGCTCTTGACGCAAGAAGACAGAGAGGGATTTCTTCCTGCCAAGCACATCTCGCAGCTCCAAAAGATCCTAATGAGTCTACCAGCCCTTCGATGCATGAGAAGGTATCGCATGGAAAAAGCTACAGTCTGCTGGACAAACAGGACTTTTTCCCCTTGTTAGACCCGAGATGGACACGGGGAACAGCTGGGATGTTGTTTTTAAACCAAGAGCAACCCATGTAATGAAATGTTAAATTTATGAGTGGGACAGCTTCAGGAATGATTAGGTTCAGAGACCCTTTGGGACCCAGAGGGGTTCACAGTAGTGGAAAAATCAGCTGTCTTCCTCTACGATCTATAGTCTGCGAGGAAGAAACCCGTAACCCCTTTGGGTAACCCAGAGACTGATGAACCAACAACTGGCATCACGATGGAGAAGTGAAATCCCAGTTGTGACCCGGAATAGCAAACTCTCAGCACTTCTTCTACACTGCACAGCTGGGTTTTCCATCTCTTCGCTGCTTTTGTTTTCTTAACTGCCTCCAGTGACATGAGCCTGGAGTTTTGTGAATCAAAGCTGCAGCAGGGGTCCAATTTGGACTCTGAGAACGTAAATCCACCAGCAAGATCGTGCACGTGTGCGAGCACCAGTGAGTGGAAGAGAAGGAACTGGAGAGCTGAGGATGGGAAAGGCCCGTCTGTATCCAAGGCAAGGAGGAGAATGAAACACATTCCTGCTCTGTTCCTTTCACAGAACATTAAGGATTGGAAGGGACCGACCTCAAAAGATCATCCACCTCGCTTTTGGGATAATCCTGGAGGAGCAGAGCTTGATGCTGGTGATTATTTGAATCACGGAACATTAGGGATTGGAAAGGTCCTCAAAAGATCATCCAGTCCAGTTCCCCTGCCACAGCAGGATCCCCTAGACCTAGTCACACAGGAACATGGCCAGGCAGGTTTTAAATATCTCCAGAGACGGAGACTCCACAACCCCCCTGGGCAGCCCCTTCCAGTGCTATGTCACCCTCACTGGCAAGAAGGTCCTTCTCACATTGATGTGGAACCTCCTCTGTTCCAGCTCACACCCACTGCCCC
>JAOXOE010000784.1:8437384-8459035 GCA_028565055.1 Phoeniculus purpureus | reverse complement strand
CTGTGTGACTTGGTCTAGGTGATCCTGCTGTGGCAGGGGGATTGGACCAGATGATCTTTCGAGGTCCCTTCCAATCCCTAATGTTCCATGAGCCTGTGATTCCCTGCCTGCCACATCCACCTCGAGCAGAGGATCCCCAGGCACCCACGGTGCCAACCAGCCTGCACCAGTGATGCTGGACCCTTTCCTGTGCCCGGTGGCACCAGAGCTGGGTGAAAGACCTGCCTGTGCCCCTTGGGATGGCGCAAGTAGCACATCACTGGGCAAACTGGGAGTCACCCTGTACCAGCTGAAGCTCCCTCCTTTCTGCAGGCTGCAAAAAGAGCCCCACCAGCATCCCCAGGAAGGTTCCCATCAGCAGCGACCCGGCCATCCACGCGGCCTGTGGGAGGGTAAAGGCAGAAAAGAGGGAGGGCAGGGGAGGGGAGAGAGATAAACAATTTCCTACACAGTTCGTGGCTGGAGCCCATCTTACAAGAAACACATGGTCCCTGACACAATATTTAGCTCTACTGTAACATGGTCCATTTGGAGGCTGGTGGCTGTGTGGAGAGCTGTAGTAAAACATTCTTTGCTGCTAACACACGCACGGACAGCAAAACCCACCCTCAGCAATAACAATCGCGGTTAACTCCATCCGGGCTGCACAACAGGCTGGGGGGAGCTCGTTCTGCACCGGGGAGCTGCTCCTGCAGCGGGGAGCTGCTCTGGCTCCTCATCAGGCTGAGCCAAGCAAACCCTCAGCTCGGCTGGTTTGAAGCGCTTGACCCAACGGGCTAGTGGCCCCATTGGCTTTTGCCCCATCAGGTGAACCAGGTGGCTTTGGAGGGGTAGGGTTGGATTCTTCCCTGGTTCTTTGTTGCTCAGAAAACAGTCCCGGGGAGGGTCGCTCTGTTAAGCCAAAGGAAAAGTCATTTTTTTCCCCTTTTTTTCCATTTTTTAAAAAAAAATCTTATTCAACTTCCCTGCTCATTACAGTTGGAGCTGTCAGGAGGCTCCTCCTGCCAACATACTGCAGGGCTTCGCGGGAGTGACATCATTTGGCCTCGGAGGAGCAGCTAAGTGGAAACACATTTGGGCTCGCTCACGCTGCTCGGGCTCCTTCGCGCTCGCTCAGAGCATGAGGTCAGGCGGCTCTCGGTGGAACACGGGGCCCTGCTCTGGGGCACGCACTGCCCTGCAGCTCCTGAGCTCCCCAAAACCATCCCATGTCCTCCTGCAACAGGCAGCGCCTTGAGCGCTGGGGGCAGTTTGGGCACTGCAGTGCAGGAAGGATGTGGAGGGGCTGGAGGCGAGGCAGAGGAGGGCAACGGGGCTGGTTAGGGGTCTGGAGAACAGGACTGATGGGGAGAGGCTGGGGGAGATGGGGCTGCTCAGCCTGGAGAAGAGGAGGCTGAAGGGAGACCTCACTGCTCTCCACAGCTCCCTGAAAGGAGGTTGGAGTGAGGCAGGTGTTGGCATCTTCTCCCTGGGGACTGGCCACAGGACCAGAGGAAATGGGGTCAGGTTGTGCCAGGGAAGGGTCAGGTTGGATCTGAGGAGAAACTTCTTCCCAAAACGAGTGGGGAGCCCTTGGAACAGGCTGCCCAGGGACGAGGTGGAGGCACCATCCCTGGAGGGGTTCAACAACCGGGCAGATGGGGTGTTTGAAGAGATGGGTTAGTGGTTGGGGGTTGGAGGGCAGATGGTTGGACTTGATAACCTTGAAGGACTTTTCCAACCTGGATGATTTTATGGTTCTGTGATCCAGATCATCCCTGTCCCAGTGCTGAGTGAAGAGACGAAACCCTGGGGGTTTGGTTCATCCTGGCCAGCTCTGGCAGGGAATAATCCCTTCTGCTTTCTCATGTTTGCCCTCAGATTTCTGCTGGACCCATGTCCTTCCCCTCCCAGCCAGAGTGACCCCATGGTCAGAGCACTTTGCCCTCTGCCCACAGGCTCTGGTTTGCCAAGATAAAACATCTCCTTTTCCTGCTGTATCCCTGGGAATTGTTCCTTCCCAGTCAGCTCCAGTGAGCAACTGGTTGGATCCCATGTGAGACTTCACTCTGGCCCCACATGAAACCAGTGGGACCAGAGCTATCAAGAGCACGAGGAATGAAACTTGGGCTAGGTGGTCGCCAAGAACTGTTTGCTTCTTTAGACACCCACAGCAGCAGCAGCCTGTCAGCATCACCAGCCACCTCCTCCCCGAAGCAGACATCCCCACTGCCAAACGCCACACAGACCAGGAGAAGGGAAATGCTCTTTGCACGAGGTGCTGCAGCCACCCAGCACCTTCATCTCAAGGCTGCAGCTTCACACTTCAGCCTTTGCCACATACAGAAGGCCAGTAGCCCGTCGGAGATGTCCCAGGCCACTGTGGGCATGTGGAAATCTCTCCCATCCTCAGTGGGAGACTTTTCATCCCTGTCCTGGCCATCAGCTGCCCAGCGCTGGCTGTGGGGCAGGGCGCTGCTCAGTGTCATCTAATGGGAGGACAAGGGGCAGTGGGTGTGAGCTGGAACACAGGAGGTTCCACATCAACATGAGAAGGAACTTCTTCTCAGAGAGGGTGACAGAGCCCTGGAAGGGACTGCCCAGGGGGGGTTGTGGAGTCTCCTTCTCTGGAGATGTTTAAAACCTGCCTGGCCATCTTCCTGTGCGACTGGATCCAGGGGATCCTGCTGTGGTAGGGGGATTGGAGTGGATGATCTTTCGAGGTCCCTTCCAATCCCTAATGTTCTGTGATGTGGAACCACCTGTCAGACAGATTTTCCACCCTTTCAGCATCAGGACATCCCAGGGCAGGTCCCTGCAGGAGCCCCAGGGCTGTCTGCCACTCCTGGCTGGGTGAACATCTTCCCCTTAGTGCCAGAACTTGGGCACCTGAGGCAAATCCCCACCCAGACTATGCAGTTTGCTCCTTGACCTCCCATGGGGGAGTTAAACCCTGGACGTCAACGGCCCGTTCACACCTGCTCATTCCGAAGGAAAGAAATCAGACCTCACTAAAAACAGGACACGTGTTGCTGGCGCTCTCCAACCCCAGCAGAAAGGGATGATCGAGCAAAAAAAAAGACTTGAGGGTCCCACTGACAGCCTGGGGTGGGCTTTGGATTAGCTGCTGGTGCCACTGGCACAGGGCACTTGGCTGGCAGCAGCTACTGCTCTGTCTGTGCCTCAACCTGCCCATTGATGGGGGTGTGCAGCCAGCCAGAGCTGATTTGGAGCTACGTCAGTGCAGTCCCGGCTGCTCCTCTTCTCGGTGCCACTGAGAGCTGCTGATAAATAAATCAGTATTTAGAATCCTAATGCCAAGAAGCTGTCAGCTTGGAGGCCACCCCTGTGGACCTCCCCGTGTCCCAGGGCGTGAGCTTGCCACAGGAAGCTCTTTGTAAGGAGTTTGAGCAGCCCTTACCAGTGCAACCAACCCACTTCCTGCATCCTCTCCGCTCTGTGACATCGACCCCAGGATTTCCCCTGGGCTGATGGTTTTGAAGTAAATTTGTGTTCATGGTCCAGTTTTTCTATACGGTGACATTTAGCCATGAGAATTGTCTGGGAGGACATGGTGCAGGGGTGGCTGCAAGGGTGGCTGCAGTGACTCACTGCTCTGTGAGCCCCACAGGACCCAGAGGACCCTGTGGGGAGGACCCTGGTGCAGCGGGGCTGGCACACAGCCCTCGTCATGGAGAAAGCTGCCCCTCAGCCCTCATCCTCCTTGCTGTGTCCTCTCTGCCTCTGAACACAGCAGCACTGAGTCAGCTGTGTGGGAGAGCACTGCTCCCTCCTCCCTGTGTCCCAGCATCTCCCCAGGGCCCTTCGTCCAGCGGAGAGGGGTAAGATCAGCCAGTCTGTAGCTCAGGCTGTGCCTTAGCAGCCAGACATTTGGGAGAGGAGCTCCCAAAATCCAGTGATCCTCCTACAGCAGGGAAGTCCCCATCACACCAGCTCCCATTTCATGCCTGACTCCACCAGTGATGGGAGAACAGGACCTTCAAAAGGCTGTGCTCCAGCAGTAAGGGCTCGGGAGAGGCACAGCCATGTGGATTCCCAGTTCATCACCAGTACAGGGTGCAGTGATGGGGAATAGCAGCCAGTTGCCCCTATCCACGCTGCAGCTTTGCTCTGTCTGTCTCGACAAGCAGAATCACAAAGTCTCTTTATCTGGAGGAGACTTTAAGGTCAACAAGTCCAACCTTGGATTCAGCACTACTAGGTCACCCTAAACCACATCCCTCAGCACTAGGTCTACCTGTCCTTCAGGGTGTTTAACCCCGTTAAGGAATTGAGTCAGGGAAAACCGATGCAGAGGGGGACTGGGGGATCCTCACACCCCATCTCAGTCTCAGCACATCCAGCCTCAGGGGAGCAGCAGTAGGAAGGGTGGGATCCCCTTAACACCTCCTGCAACGTGCTGAGCCCAGGCTTTTCTCCTTGAGAGCGAGCATCTTCCTCATCGCTGCTATAATTAACGACAACACCCCCTAGGTCTCCCAAAACGCCGAGGAGCGGTGTCCGAGGATCCCCGGGACCCCCGAGCATCCCCTCGGAGCTCCCGGGCCGGGTCGCGCTGCTCGGACTCTGCTCCGAGGCTCCCGGAGCTCGGAAAACACGAGCGTTAGCACCATCTAGTGATGCTGGCTGTGGTCCTCCCGGAGAAGGGATGCCCGGACAGGCCACGAGCCAACCGATCCCCCAAACGCCCCATTTTAGCCGAGCTGGGTGCTGGGTGCTGGACTGGAAGCTGTGAGTGATGCTCCTGTCCCAGGGAGGGAGTGAGGGGAGGGTCGGAGGTACCAGGAAATTCCATCCCAGGGACCACCAAAGGACATCTAGTCCAACCACCCTACAACAAGCAGGGCCAGCACTCACCAGACCAAATTGCCCAGAGCCCAGCCAGCCTGACCTTGAATGGCTCCAGAGATGGGGCCTCCACCACCTCTCTGGGCAGTTCCAGGGAACCCCCACCCTCAGATCCAAGAACATTTTCCTCCTGTCTGACCTAAATCTGCCCTTTTCCAGCTTCAAACCATGATCCTTCCTCCCGTCACTCTCTTTCCTTGTGAACAACCTTCCCCAGCCTCCCGACAGCCCCTGTCAAGGGTTGGAAGGTCACTATAAGGTCCCACTGGGTCCTTCTCCTCTCCAGGCTGGCCAACCCCTCAGCTCTCTCAGCCTGTCCTTGTAAGAGGGAGGCTCCAGCCCTCTGATCACTTAAGGTTCTCTTCAACCCAAGCGATTCAGTGATCCCATGCAGGATGCTGCTGCAGCTCCGTGGTCTGTAAGTCCTTGAGCTGAAAGTGCCAGATGCAGACGTCAGCAGGGTCCCATCCGGACACCTGAGACACGACGGCACCTGCTAGGAAGGGTCTTGGGCAGCAGAGACTATTTGTAAAGATCCATTCCCCTGAATGCCGTGGATTTGATCCTCAGCTTTCAGTGGATGGTATTGATCGGCAGTGCCGGGCAAAGATGAGCTAAGAGAGGGCCAGGGCTTCCGAGACCTGAAAAGCCGAGTGAAAGGTGGGTGGCAGATGCTGAATTTTAGAGATGGGTGGTGAGAGTGAAAATGAGTGAATTTCCTGTAGTGCAAATGTCTCCTAGCCCTTTGCCCAATTCCAGCTGCAAATATCCCAAACACCTTGTCCCAGAGCAGCTGATGCCTCAATCCCAGTGGAGGACAGGCAGGCAACGTGTAGAGCACAGATTGCTGTCGTCGTAGCAGCAGTGGGCATCTGGGGGGGATTTTCCACCTTATTCTTCAGGGTTTAGGATGATCTGTTGCAGGATGAGACACGATACGGGCAGACACACACGTGCTGCTCTGAATCCTGCCTCTGGAACAGCAAGAGATGCGGATGGGCTCAGGTCTCGTTCAACCTGGGTTTTCTGATGTCCTCCCTGAGCAAGGTTTGATCCTGTGTGACTTGGTGGCCTGGGGTCTCTGGCAGTGCTCGGTGGGGCTCAGCTCCGTGTGCAGCAGAGCTCACGAAAGGCAAAAGGCAGTGGGGTGAGCAGAGCACGGAGCTGCATCTCCAAAGCCTGAGCTGTGCTTCCTGCCAGCTCAACTCCACCTCTCCCCTTTTTTTTGAGGAATACACAGCATGTTCCCAGGCTGGGCTGACGAGCAGTTTCCCCTGTGTCCAGGGGCCCGCTGGCCCTATCCTAGGTGAGCTAAGCAAGCACAAATGTCCTCCCTATACAACAACAGAGAGGAGACAGCTGGATTTGCCTGCGTGGTGCTTGTGCAGGCTCCCTTTCCAATGACTCATAAAAGTTCCTTGGCAGCCGCCTCTGTAGATCTAATTGGGATCAGGGTAGGGGCAGTGTGGATAGCTGAGGATGGAAAATATGCGTCGAATTTGCTCCTCTGTCCCACTGCTGATCCAAAGGCTTGGGAACGCTCCTACTAGAGCCCTCTGCTATGCACCAGCTACTCTTGCTCTGCTCTGAGCAGCTCAGGAGCTTGTTGTCCTTCCTGTTCCCTGTGCCTGTCCCATCCCCTGTCCTTCCATCCTCTCCCACACATCCCTCTGCTTCCTGCCCTGAACCATGAGGCAGAAGCCTTGGCGTGTTGGTGGGGCAAAGAGGCAGCCACTGTGCTGGGGGAGTCAGTAGCCTGGGATGCCCTGAGCACTCAGCGTGACTCACGCTGCTCAACCCACAGAGGAGAAGTGAGGACTGAGGCTTTTCCATCTCTTTCTTCGTGTCTGAAAGCAGCAGCAGCTGGCAAACAGTCCTGTCACCTCTTGAGAGGAGCAGCAGCACCCTCCTGCCTCGCTCACTCCTTAGCAGAGAGCCCTAGCAGAGCTCTGCCTTGTGCAGAGCTCAGTAGTTCCCCCAGACCTTCTCTTTGGTGCAAACCCATTAGGTCAGGCTGGCATTGCCCAGCGTGTCCTGCCCCTTGCCCACTCAGCAATTACTCCAATGGAAACTAGATGTTCACATCTCCAGCACAGGCCAGCTTGAGCCAGTGCAAAGCAAACCCAGTAAAGAGGCTCTCGGTCTTCTCTGGGCATCGCTTGAGCTTGAAAACATTGGCAGGGCCTGGAGAAAGCACCTCATGAGGAGCAGCTTGGATGTGGTGCCCAGCACCTCAGTGCATCAGCACAGCTGGATGAGAGCACCCCCTGTTCCTCAGTCTGGGAGTCTCGGTGACCACCCCAGCATAAAGCTGTTGGAAAATCATTCCCAGGAAACGGAGACACTAAGTGGACCCTGAAATGTCTCTTGGCAGAGAGCAGAGCCTTGCTTTTTAGGAGATCTATTTGGTTGAGAGAGAGAAGAGCCTCTCTAAGGAGCCTCTGCTTTCAAGGCTGTAGACAGCACCCTGGTCTGAGCAGAGCCTGGAACTAAGGAGGGAGATCCTGCCAGAAACAGCCAGAGAAGCTGCAAATTCCCCCCTGCACCCCCTTATCACGACATCTCAGCTGTCAGTCCCACCACCAGCCATCACTCTCAGCTGTCCATCCGCTCCCCTCCCACAGCCCTGCGGTCGCACAGGAGCTGGGACAAACCCTGGGCAGCACCGCTGCAGCTCCCACTGCTGCTGGGAACAGCCCTCCCAGCCCCACCATCACTCAGCCAGAGACTCTCCAGGCTGGTGGCCAGAGCAAGCTGCTTGCTCTTCTCTCCCCAGCCATTTCCCTGCCTGAAGAGGACATTTGAAGAGGAAAAAGTGAGGAATGAGCAGAGTGCTGGGACTCACACATCAGGGCCAGATGTGTGATCCCTCCCGGCCACACTCCCTGCTTGCTTCTTCCCTCAGTGAGCCCTTCCTGGTGGACACTTCCAGGGGCTTTGTGAGGTGTGAGCCTGTGGCACTTGATGCTTTTTCCCCACGAGGATGCTGAAGACCCCAGGAAAAGTGTAGGCTCGGCTTAGGCAGCCCCACGCCGGTGATGCTGAGCCGTCGCGCGGTGTCTTCAAACGTCTCACCTGCTCGAGCCAGGGAGAAGTCACGCCGGAGCTGCTCCTCTCCAAACGCAGACTCACCTGGCAATATCCCTGTAGTTAGGTAGGGGTTGCAAGGGACCTCCGGAGGGCATCTAGTCCAACCCCCCCACAACAAGCAGGGCCATCACTCCCCAGACCAGGTTGCCCAGAGCCCCATCCAGCCTGACCTTGAGTGGCTCCAGAGATGGAGCCTCCACCCCCTGTCTAGGCAACCTGATGGTTCCTCCCAGATTTGGGAACCGGCACTCAGCTCACAGCAGCAACATCCCAGCCCAAGCTCATCACAGCTGCTTGTGTCCATACAGGACCCATCTCTATAGTGGCCAGCAGGCAGCCAAGACGGCAGGAGGATGTTTAGGAGGGGCAGGTTTGCTTGGGCAGAGGGAACGGGACAGCAAAGGCTCATCCCAGCAGGATGACCCAAGCAGATGTTCACCCCAGGGGCTGCACACAGAGCAAAGAGCTGGGTGGTGGATGCTCCTGCCTCCCAGCCCAGCAGAGGCTCCCTGCCCGTGGTGGGGATGAGCTGGTGCGACCAAGTTTGCAGCTTGACCAAGAGCTCATGCGCTGTTATTTTTGGAAGCCTGTTCCTGTTGGCGATCACCAGAGGAACTTTGCCCTCTCTCAGCTCACACTTTTCTTAAGAAAATAACTCTGGCTCTTTGCCAAGAAGCTGTCAGTGAAAAAAACCTTAAATATCTTAAACTTGAAGCCTTCGGTGGTTTTGGTGTTTGTGAAGCTTTATAGAGGAAAACTTCCAGTTGGAATTGGCTCCAAAGAAAATCCCCGTGGTAGTGTTTTAGCAGGAAACGTGGTGTCGCTGGAAGTCCTCCTGGATTAAGGGTGGTTGTTATTGTTATTTAAATATTAAAAGACTGAAGAACCAGCTCATCAGCAGTGATGGTCCTGTAGCAGGCGGCACCCTCATCCGTCAGATACTCATGGACTTGATGCTCAGCAGCTCTTTGGAGAGGAATCATAGAACCATTCAGGTTGGAAAAGACCCCTGGGATCATCCAGTCCAACCATCAGCCCTACTCTACAAAGTCACTCCTAAACCGGGTCCCCCAGTGCTACATCTCAGCGACTTTTAAACTCATCCAGGGATGGGGACTCAACCCCCACCCTGGGCAGCCCATCCCAGTGCCTGACCTCTCTCTCCAGGAGGAATTTCTTCCTGATGTCCAGTCTAACCATCCTCTGTTAGAGCTTGAAGCCCTTCCCTCTGCTTCTGTCACTAATCCTGTGAGAAGAGCCCAGCACCAACATCTCCACAATGTTCTTTCAGATAGCTGTAGAGAGCCATGAGGTCTCCCCTCAGCCTCCTCCTCCTCAACTTAAACAGCCCCAACTCTCTCAATCTCTCCTCATCAGATTGATTCTCCAGCCCCTTCCCCAGCTTTGTTGCCCTCCAAAGACTACCTAGGCAAGGTAAGAAGAGGGACCTGCCTTGGAGAAGACGGACTCCAAGGCAAGGGGCAGCTATGGTTCTTGTGTTTTAGGACACTGGCCCCTAAAGGATGGGAACTTCTCGCCAGCAACAGGAGATCGTTGCTGGGGCAGGATATTGGGTAATATGGACCACTGGTGTGGCCTCAGGTCTGCTCAGCAATTGTTCTAGCCCTAAATTCCTAAAGCTTCACGGTGGAAATAGCTTTAGGTCCCCCCCATATTCTGGTAATCTGTGGGATAAGGAGCGTGGAGCAGCGTCTCATCGCTCTGGGTTAGCGGAGCCAACGCCGGGTCTCTGCTGCTCTTAGGGAGCTATTTGGAAACCATGGAAGCCAATAAATCTTTGAAGTTATTTTGGGCTGGAACCCAACAATGTTTAATCAGAAGCAGATGCTGGTGAAGGTCTTTCCTGGAAGGTTGGTGTAGGGGCAGACACATGGGCTCTGAAACGCGGAGAGCTTTTATCATGGTTATTATAAGATGTACTGGGATGTGCAGTTGCACCAGCAGCTACTCAATGCAGAGCAGCTCAAAACCAAGTGAGAACTGGGCTGTGATGAAAACACCCTCCATCAGTTTGTTTACTTAGACTAAATGTTCCTGCAGGTTCTGCTGGAGTGGATGGATTCCAAGGATGGGTGGTTGGCGGTGGGTTCCTCCATCCCTGGTGGTGGGTTTGCCTCGAAGGAAACCCTCTCTGCATCTTGGACTGCCTCTAGATCTATGGAAATGGCTTCAATATAGTTAAACCTGCTGCTTTCTGGTGGGGAACCAGGCTGGGAGTGGGATGCTGCTGGCCAGAGACCGTCCCATCCCATCCCAGCCGGTGAGACATCCCCCATCACCGCTCTGCAAGAGGCTCAGGAGATGCCACAGGCTTCCCTTGCAGGCATGAGGCAGACCCCACAGTCTCTACAGCCCTCAAAATTAGGTTGAAAGAAAGGAGAGGAGGGATCCTCAGCAAGAGATCCCTCACTGTGAGGGTGCTGAGGCACTGGAACAGGCTGCCCGCTGGTCGTGGTTGCTCCCTGGTCATGGCTGCTCCATCCCTGGTCGTGGCTGCTCCATCCCTGGTCGTGGCTGCTCCATCCCTGGCAGTGCTGAATGTCCAGGTTGGATGGGGCTCTGAGCAACCTGCTCTGGGCAGAAATGTCCCTGCCCATGGCAGGGGGGTGGGACTGGGTGATGTCTGAGGCCCCTTCCAACCCTAAACCAGTCTGTGATTCAGTGCATCCGTGATCCTACGATCCACAACCCTACAAGGAGCACAAGGGGAGAGAACTCGGCTCCCACCGCTCTTTGCTGGAAGGAGCCACAAGAGGGCATTCGGTTTGTACTTTTCCACACCCAGAGAAATCCAAGGCAACTTCTCTGCACTTGCCTGTGCCCAGGTAGAGCAGTGGGAATATTCCCCGGTGAATCCTAAAGCCACCAGGAGATGGGCTGCTTGGTGATGCTGAGCCTGACTTCCTTGCAATGCTGGCATCGAGCAGCCTGAGCTGGGAGGAGATGGTCCCTACCCCAGCAACATCTGTGCTCACGTGTGTCTGGTGTCACTCCAAGACACCCCACTGTCCTCAGCCGAGTTCACTGTCCCGACACAAGAAGGACATGGAACGGTTGGAGCGGGTCCAGAGGCCACACGGATGCTCAGAGGGCTGGAGCCCCTCTGCTCCAGCGACAGGGTGAGGGAGTTTGGGCTGTTCAGCCTAGAGAAGAGGAGGCTCTGGGGAGCCCTCAGAGCAGCTTCCAGTACCTGAAGGGGGCTGTAAGAAAGCTGAGGAAAGGCTATTTACATGAGTTTGTGGTGATAGGATGAGGGGAAGTGGCTTTAAGCTGGAAGAGGGGAGATTTAGTTTGGGGATTAGGAGGGAACTCTTTGCAGTGAAGGTGCTGAGGCCCTGGAACAGGCTGCCCAGGGAGGCTGTGGCAGCTCCATCCTTGGCAGTGTCCAAGGCCAGGTCGGATGGGGCTCTGGGCAACCTGGTCTGGGGAGAGGTGTCCCTAGGAGGACAACTGGATGATCTCTGGGGTCCTTCCCAACCCAAACCATTTGATGCTGATGCTGCTGCTGAGTCTAATTACATCTGCTGGACCAGGGCCATGAGCTGTAGGTGCACCGAGGTATTTCTCAGCCCTACAGCACCACTAGGCTTTGCCCCCTTGCTGAAGAGATCATGCAAACCAGACCAAAGCCATCGAGCTGAGGCAGCAAACAGATCAGCAGCAGAGCTGCCCTTCACCTCCACAGCGGTTTGTTGGAGCAGAAATAGGTGAAGAAGTCGATGTAGATCAACACAAGTTAAAACGAACCTTCCCAACTGGTGTTTAGAAGAGGAAGGGGCTGCTAGACTCACTGCAGCTGCTCTGTCCATGCAGAGGACAGGGATCGCAGTTGGGCTGCTGCAGGGGCTGGTGCAGCAGAGTGTGCAAAGAAAACCCACAGGGCTTCGAAGCAGTTCTATGAAGATTCATTTCTGGACCTTGGGTCAGGACATCGCTCTGACACATTTCTCCTGCTGTCACAAATGGGCAGGTTGAACTGTGGGCACCCGAGAATCTTAGAGTCACAGAATGTTAGGGGTTGGAAGGAACCTTGAAAGATCATCTGGCCCAATCCCCCTGCCAGAGCAGGATCCCCTAGATCCAGTCATAGAACCATAGAACATTAGGGGTTGGAAGGGACCTTGAAAGATCATCCAGTCCAATCCCCCTGGCACAGAAGGATCCCCCAGATCCAGTCGCACAGGATCCTAATGATCAGACCCATCCTACAAGTGCTCAACCTTCATCAAAACTGAGCAAATCTCTCAATCCTCAGATGCAGAGGGGCAAAACAGTGGAACGTGCAGCCCTTTGGCCACGAGCAGTTCAACCTCCAGACATGCCTGAGTGTGTCTGCAGGTGTCTGGAGCTGAAGCGCCCCTGAATCCCTTCCACGAGGAGCCCTGAGGTCGTGATGGAGGCCTGGAAACTCTCTCTCAGTTCCTCGGGGGGTTTGATGTACTTCCAGAGCGTTCGGAGGCTGCCAGCTTTTCCAGCTCAAGGGGAAGCAACAACAACAACAACGTGCAGGGATCAGATGAATTCCGTGTTCCTGCTGCCAGCACGTGGCTGAGGCACATTGGCTTCCTGAGCTGACATCTGCTGTCATGCGAAGGCGTGTGGGTGCCAGCCCTTGGACTAACTACACAGCCACCTACCGCAACCAACCCACCCCAGGCGAAGCTGGGATGGAGCCCATCACACCTACTGAGGGTGAGAAACAAACCCCAGCTCTGCCAGCAGCAAATCCTGGTGGGGAGGGCTCCTCTCCAGTCTGCCCAGACACCTCTGCTGGTCACAGAATCACTGACTGTCAAGGGTTGGAAGGGTCATCTAGAGATCATCTAGTCCAACCCCACTGCCAGAGCAGGATCCCCTAGATCAGGTCACACAGGAACAAACCCAGGTGGGTTTTGAGTGTCTCCAGAGCAGGAGACTCCACAACCTCTCTGGGCAGCCCCTTCCAGGGCTCTGTCACCCTCACGGTGAAAAAGGTCTTCCTGATGTTCAGATGGAACCTCCTCTGGTCCAGCCTGTCCCCACTGCCCCTTGTCCTATCGCTGGATACCCCTGAGCAGAGCCTGGCTCCATCCTCCTGACACCCACCCTTTCTGCAGCTATCAACATTCATGGGGTCACCCCTCAGGCTCCTCTTCTCCCAGCTGAAGGGCCCCAGTTCCCTCAGCCTCTCCTCACCAGGGAGATGCTCCAAGCCCTCAACCAATGGCAGGAACTTTTCTCACCACCACCCCAGAAGACTAAACCACTTCCAAACTCAAACACATTAAACACCCCCACAGCCCTCTGCGGTCCAGGGCAGAGCATCCCTTGTGTCTCCTGCTCTCTTCAGGGCTGCCTTCTCCCTACCTCCTTGATATGATCTATTTGGAAGGGCAGATAATAAGGCCATTAATTCTTTGGCTCTGGCCACAGCCTGTTTAATGGGACATGACAAGAAAACAGCGGTTCTTGCCTGGGAGTAATTAGGGTTTAAGCCTTTACCTGCAGCCACAGCTGCGATCCCATCAGAGCCAGGTGGGGACTCTACATCCTTAGAAACACAGCCCGTTCATTAACCTGAAAGACTTCATCAATGACCACAGCCTGGCCAGTTAATTTGTGCCTAAGTTCAGAACCTTTAGGCTCTTCCCATCCCTGAACCAGGCGCTCGGAGACTCTAAGAGCTGGAGCGATCCCACGTTGCTTCTCTCCCAGCATCTGGGGCCAGAAGAGGCAGTAGGCAGCAAACTCTCCTTCTCTACAAGGACCTTCCGGAGAGCTGCCAGCTTTCTCTTTCCAAGAATCAGCCTTCTTC
This sequence comes from Phoeniculus purpureus, assembly GCA_028565055.1. Lineage (NCBI taxonomy): Eukaryota > Metazoa > Chordata > Aves > Bucerotiformes > Phoeniculidae > Phoeniculus > Phoeniculus purpureus. Next base: position 8,445,282 of record JAOXOE010000784.1, on the reverse strand, counting down.
CAGCAGCATGTTTCAGGATGAAAGATTTTCCCTGGGTCAGAGCAACTGCCCCTTCCCTCACACATGCTGCGCCCAAGCCCAAGCATGTGCTGCTGTTTCAAGGAGGAGCTCGGTTCAAGCCTGTGGTGGGATGCACCGAGCGGTCAAAGCCTGATTCAGAGGCTGCTGCTGGATCCCGACACGGTCTGGCCATGGCCAGCAGCTCTGACTGAGATCAGCTGGGCTCTGAGGGCATTTTGCATGGCCAGGGGGGACCTCTGGGGGTTCCACGTGTCAGTCTGTGAGCTGCAGGGCCAGTAAGAACCTCCCCGTGAAAGGGATTTAAAAAAACCACTTTAATGGATGAGGAAGAACGGGGAAGGAAAAGAAGGAGGGAAGAGGTGTGAGAGCAGCTGTCAGACAGAGCCTTGACCTTGAGGCTGCTCCAGACGAAGACTTTGCTCCTACTTTCCCTCCTCACTATAGCAGATGCTGCTGGCTGCCCGCTGGAAACTCCTCATCAGACATAATCAGTTTACAAGGGTTTGCTGCTCAGGGTTATGAGAGCTTCTCCCTCTGGTTTATTGGGGCCAGGCTGCTCCCCATTGCTAGGCTACGGGGTGTTGTGCTGGCGCTGGGGGATGTTGGCTGCCTCGGAGCCCACATGTGCAGCAGTAGGTGACTCATGAGATCTGGACCGAGTGGTTCAGCAGCCTTTAATATTTCTGAAGCAGAACATTCCCTTCTGCTGAGGCACAGCCCCGGCCACTGCAAGTCCCCAACATCCCACTCCGGCTCCCTAGGGAAGAGTGAGTCCCAGGCAGAGCTGAGCACCCACACAACCCTCAGACTGATGGGTGAAGAGCTCAGGAGCCAATCCCCTGCCCCTGCACATCCCACACTGGGTGTGCACAGGGTGGTGCTGGGCAGGACCCTTCAGCACTGGGGCAGCCCCACTCCTCACCCACACCCCCATCTGCAAGCTCTCATCACAGCCCTCTGCCCAGGAATCCTGCAGCACCAGCAGATTTCCCTCTTCAGACCCTGCTTCTCCATGAAGCAGCTGCTCTCTGCATGCCCAGCCCAAAGGCTGCTTCTACCCTTTTCTATCCATTAGCTGGATGAACATCCTCTGGCTCCTGCTTTGAACTTGCGAGTGATGGAGGCTCCTGGGTGAAAATTCTCCCCCTGGGGAGCCACGTCCCCACGTCCCTGGAGCCAGGGCCAGCCCCGGGGCTGGGCTGCAGCTCTGGGAAGTGTGTAGGAGTTCAGGAGTTCAGCCGCAGCTGATGGGAAACATCTCCAGTTTGCAAAACTGGCCTGGAAGAAACCCATCTCCCAGCCACTGGCTTCTCTTGAAAGTCAAAATCCCAAGAGCAGCAACAAACCCAGGGCTGACCAACCCTTCTCCAGGCAGGATTTGCACTGAGCTCAGCTCGCAGCCAGCAATCAGCATCCCGCCGCTCCCATCTCCTCTGTTAACAACGTGTTGCTCCAGAAATCAAAGAGCTGCCACAGCTCCCCAGCAGCTTTCTTGAGCACTGACCCAAAGCCCAGAGCTGTGCATCGTGTTTGGTCCCTGATTTCTAACTCAGCTCCCCAGCCTGCGGCTCCTGGCAGCCCTCAGAGGGGCTGCAAACTACGTCCCAGGCAGCCAGAGCCTGGTAACCTCAAGCATCCTGTTAGAGGATGGATGGCCCTACCCCTTGTCCCTGTCCTTAGAAAATCCTGGTGTCTCCTCAGCCCCTCATGAGCCTGTGGGGTCCCTGGAGAGTCCTAAGCCTGGAATTCCAGCAGAAATGTGGAGAAAGGAAAACCTGTTGCCCTGCAGGGGCACAGGACAGAGCACGACTGAAATAATCCCCTTTTCAGCCTGGTTTTGCCTCAGATAGAGTGTTCAGGCCATCACCTTGGCTGTGTAGCTGCCAGCTTTCCTCTCAGACCTCCTTACCCGCTGCTGCCAAAGTCATCAGAGGCCCGAGGGGGAGAGTTTTTGCGTTTCATGCAAAGATGCAGCTGGATAAAGCTGGAAGGATCCTGCTCCCAGCCCATCTGGGAGAGCCAGAACAGCTCTGTAAGTCACCAGTGCTCCCACACCAGCCTTGGGTGGGGATGAGCTGGCAGCCGGGTGCTCAGAGGTGGCCTCAACCTGCCATCTAGTGTTTTCCTTCCAGCTCCAGAGCCTGCAGCAGGCAGGGAACCAACTCCCATGGTTTGGTTTAGCTGCAAGGCAGGAGGAGCTGCAGCAAGGACTCCAGTGGGATCCCCTGAGAGCAGTGGGGCACGAGGCTGCTGCCTGGCTCCCATCACCAAAAGCACAAGGCAACCCTATAGGACCACTGGGTTAGACTCTATAGCACCACTGGTGCCTGGTGGTCCCTTCCTGGTTGCTACCGAGGATGCCCTCAGCCTGTCCCAGCTGTGCCAGGGATGCTCTCAGCATCCACCTCCTCCCAGTTGCTCTCCAGCCAGGACTGGGTGCTTGGAATAAACTGGGAAATGACAAAATCAGAGCTGATCTCTGAGGCTTTGTGGGTCTGGACGTCATGTTCCTGTGTGACTTGGTCTAGGAGATCCTGCTGTGGCAGGGGGATTGGACTGGGTGATCTGTCAAGCTCCCTTCCAATCCCTAATGCCTGGATCTAGGGGATCCTGCTGTGGCAGGGGGATTGGACTGGGTGATCTTTGGAGATCCCTTCTGATCCCTAATGCTCTGTGATTCTGTGATGTCCCCCTTGTTCCTCACACCAGGGTTTCTCCGAGGCCAGGAGAAAGGTGACCTGAAGACGTCGGGGTGAGCAATGCCATAGCATCCCATGGGATGGGGCTGGCAGAGCTGGGATGGTGGCACCCCCAGCCCTTCTGCAGACACGCTGCCTGGGCTTGGGGACAAGCTGTGGCCACATTTGCTCCTGTCCCCAGAGGCAGAATAGTGCTCTCAGCTCGACCATCTCAGCCTCCATTCATTAACCTCCCTTTCAAAACACAGAGGAGCTGGGCACCAGGTAGCGAATCACCCCTGGACCCTTTAGGCTAACAGAGAGCTCGAGCTCCTGAGCCACAGTGGTTCATTTGTTTCTTCAAGCAGGGCCCCTCCTGCTGCTCCAGCGCAGTCCCTGCTCCCCGAGCTGAAACCCAAGCCCCTCGCAAGGAACAGAAGAGCTATTCTTCATCTACCCGCTGCCCCGTCAGCTCAACCCCCTCCCGCATGCCCCTGGGTTCCCTCACGGCCATGGCTCATGCAGACACCGGGGTTTGTGTAGGGCAGCCCTGGGAAGCATGGAGAGGGGTTTTGGAGGACCAGGAGGAGGCTGGCACAGCTCCTGTGTGACGCTTTGCCCCTGCCCTCCATCCTAGGTTGGAGGTTTGGCCGTTGGATGCCCACAGGCTCCCCACTGCAGCTTGGGACTGGAGTCAAGCAGCCCTCTATGGACGTGGGAGCTGCACCCTGTGTCGGGGACAGAAGTGACACGGCAGCTGCTGGGACATCTCCAGATGCTCTGCACGACAAACATCAGGTCTGATAACCATGACACAGGCATGGGAATGGGAATGGGCTGTTGGTGCATCCCAGTGCCAAAGGGCTTCGGGACAGGAAGAAGGCGATCACAGGGGCTGACCACCTCCAGCACACAGGGAGCACAGCCCAGCCAGACACACTCATCCTCCAGTGCAGAAGGGGTGTCTCATGCCCCAGAAGGGTCTAGAATGTCCCATTTTAAATACAACAGCCAGCACTGTCTCCATGGAAAAGGGACGAAGTGCCCTTGTCATGTCCTCTCCCTTGAGGAGCAGGTGGTGGGAGATAAAAACCAGAACCAAAAGGAAAGTAGCCTCTTGAGAGGCTGATCGAGGCCTCACTGAGGAGTGTTTTCTCCTCAGTGCCGGTGGGAAACACTCAGGCTGGCTGTGGGGTACCACAAGATCAAGGCAGTAGGACAGCCCCATCCTAGAGGCAGTGCCTGGGTGAGCTCAGTCCACCGAGTGCTGCCCTTGTCTCCTCCCTTTGCACTCTAGACCAGCCCAAAGACCATCAATACTCTATCAAAACCATGAATTCATTTCCCTGTTATCTCCAGTTCGCTCTCCAGCTTTCCACTGTCCCCATCAACACTTCCTCCAGGAACCAGCAGGTTTGATGGGACAGCAAGGACAAGAGTCTCCACCCATCATGTCACCACCTTAAGGCTGTGCAGCACCACGGCTGGCTCAGCCCTTCTGAGCCATTTGCCGAGGGCTGGCTGGGCTCAAGATGTGGGGCTGAGCCACACGCTGTCCCAGACGGGTTCCAGATGGCAGCACAGCAGCACGTGGCAGGGTCCAGCTTTGCAGAGCTGATAGAGCAGCCCCTCAGCCACCCTTCACTGGCCACTGAAGTTTGACTCTGGAGAGGGGTTCAACAAACGGGCAGCTAAAGGTGTTTCAGGAGCTGGGTTAGTGCTTGGGGGTTGTAGCCACTCTCCACCCCTGGAAGCCACTATCTGGTAGCTGTGCCGTCCCCACCAACCCACTCTCCATCCCTGCAAGCAGCAGCCCATTGCTCAGCAGGGAGAGCAGGTTTCAAGGCCACGAGGCAGGGTTGTCCTGGCAGCAAGGAGTTTGGCAGTAAAGGAGCTGATCTTGTTGGAGGAGCAGTGAATGAAGAGAGGGAGGAGAGATCATTAACAATAACACCACATAAAAGTCAGCCCTGGTAACCCTGATTCATCGAGGATATATGGAGACATTTCAGGTCAGGTAATCACCTTCTCTATTAATAAAAATAATAGATCAGTGTTCACCTTCCTTCTCCCTATCTGGGGTGAAAGGGAGGAACTGGCTTGAATTAAGCAGCCCATCTCACTCCATCCAACGCAGCTGCAAGGAGCCATGTGGGCTCAGCAAAGAAATCTGCTCCCCACACTAGGCAAACACAAATAACCCACCGAGCAGATGGGAGCAGCTGCCTAGGAAAATGTGGGCTAATTGATGCTCTGCTGGAGCATCAATCACAGCATGGACGTGCCTGAGCTGGGGCTGGTCCTGAAGCCTTCAGATGGGAAGACCACCAACTCGCTGCCTGCGTGGGGAGGCTCTGCACAGAGCTGCCCTCGCAAAACCAGTCTCCAGTTCTCAACACCCTCTGCCCAGTTGCTATGGAGGAGGCAGAAGAGTCAGCACAGCTGTGGTGGGAAAACCTTGAGGTGATGGAATTGTGCTGGGTGTTTCCATTTTCCAGGCTGAGAACCAGCAAACTTGGGGAGCTTCAAGCTCTGCACCAGCATTTTTGTACTTCAGTGGAGTCCTTGGCTCTGATGGGCTTCGCAGGAGCTCAGCACATGGAAGATGCTGAGCACATGGAGATCAAAGAGCATTAGGGATTGGAAGGGACCTCGAAAGACCATCCAGTCCAGTCCCCCTGCCACAGCAGGATCCCTTAGATCCAGTCGCACAGGAACATGCCCAGGTGGGTTTTAAACATCTCCAGAGAAGGAGACTCCACCCCCACCCTGGGCAGCCCCTGCCAGGGCTCTGGCACCCTCACCAGGAAGATGTCCTAATACAAACAGCACAAAGAGGGCTGAAGACTTCTCTTATCCAGTCTGAACAGGAGAAGGATTCAGGGGGAACCTTATAGTGACCTTCCAATCCCTGAAAGGAACTGTCAGGAGCCTGGGGAAGGCTGTTCACAAGGGCAGGGAATGATAGGGTGAGGGGTGATGGTTTGAAGCTGGAAAAGGGCAGAGTGAGGCTGGACAGGAGGAAAATGTTCTTGAATCTGAGGGTGGGGGATCCCTGGAACTGCCCAGAGAGGTGGTGGAAGCCCCATCCCTGGAGCCATTGAAGGTCAGGCTGGCTGGGCTCTGAGCAACCTCTTCTGGTGAGTGCTGGTCCTGCTGGTTGTAGGGGACTTGGACTAGAAGACCTCTGGGAGTCCCTTCCAACCTTATGATCCTGTGATGACCCAGCACAATTAAGACCTCAATGACAACCGTTAGGCTCCAGTTTAATCTGCCAGGAAACCACCCAAACAAACTCCTTCATAACATCCCCACGGAGGTCTAAAGTGCTGAGCAAACCTGGAAATAAAAAGCCAGAAGAGTAAGACAGGGGCTTTCATTCCCTCTCCTGATGGATGCTCCCCAACCAGCATCACACGCTGTCGCTGACAGGTTCCTGCTGAGTTTCTCACGCCGCCCTCCCGCTTCCAGCGATACCTACAGATGGGCAGGAGATCTGGATGCGAAGCGGGGGGCTATTTCTAGTTGACAGCTTGTTTTCTTTAGTCAGTGCCACAAAGGATCTGGCTTCATTATTTCATGTCCCAGCCAGAGCCAGGACGGCTGAAGTTGTGGGGTTAGATAGGAGCTGAAGTTGTTTTCCTGAGCAAGATGTGCCTGGGGACATGGGAATGGATGAATTGCCGCAATCCAAGTCCTGGAGTCCTTAAATGAGTGTTTTAATTGGGTTTAAAAAAGGGGAATTCAGTGCTTCAAAGCACTTCTCAAGCCAAATGCCCTGCAGGGCATCCCTGGGTGCTTGGCTGAGGCTGCAGTCCCGAGGGACCATCCAGAGAGGAGATGCTGGAGTAGATGGAGAATGAGGGACCATCCAGAGAGGAGATGCTGGTGGGAGTGGATGGAGAATGAGGGACTATCCAGAGAGGAGATGCTGGTGGGAGTAGATGGAGAATGAAGGACTATCCAGAGAGGAGATGCTGGTGGGAGTGGATGGAGAATGAAGGACTATCCAGAGAGGAGATGCTGGTGGGAGTACATGGAGAACAGGGAGAAGGAAGAAGTAGCAGCACAGAGGTACTGGTAGGGATGTGGCTGATGGGGACCAGCAGCTCCAAGTCCCAGCCCTGCCAAGGCTCGTCCGTGTGCTGGGGTTGCTCAGCCAGGCTTGTTGTGCCATGGCCTTGCCTTCACCTTACCTGCCTAATATCCATTCATGCTTTTGGATTAGTCTTGGCTTCAAGCAGTGAGGCTGGAGCTGTAACATGAGCTGCAGTGGTGCAGGGTGACAGCCTCTGTGAGGAGCAGCAGTGAAGGAACTGCATTTTCTTCACATGGCAGTGAGGACAGCAAAGGTGGGACTGGGGAGAGGGGCTGAGGGGGTCAGATATTCCCCATTCGACATCCAACCTGATGGCATCTGATGTCACTCAGGTCCCTAAATATCTTTTCTGAGCTGTCTCTGCGTCTGTGAGATATAAAAGGACATTTGGATAGGAGAATCTTGCACAAACAAGGAGCTGGCTGTGGGACCCTGTGAGCTGTAAACCCTTGAATTCTCATTTGCACTCCTGCCTATCCCTGAGGACTTGGGAAGAGCCACGGAATCCTTTGAGGATGCTGAGAGCAGCGTGTGCAGTTGGTCGTGGCTTATTAGCAAAAGGCTTAACCTGCATCCCGGCAAACACATCAGGAGATGCTCGTTGCTGCTGCTGCTGCTGCTGCTGCAAAGTGGTTGGAGGTGTCATCCCCTGGACAGGGTTAACAGCCTGGAAAGATCAGGCTGGTAAAAACAGAAACACAAAGGACAGCTCAGGTGTGAACTGGCTGCACACAGCACATGTAGAATTGCACTCAGCACGGCCACCCTGAAAGCACAAGGTCTCCCAGAGGAGGAGAGAGGAGACAAGACCCACTGCTTCCAGTGCCTGGGATGTGTCCAGCAACCTGGGACACACCTCAAGCACCAAGATGTCCTGAAAGTCATAGAATCATAGAATGTGTTGGGCTGGACAGGATCTTCCAAGGGCATCACATCCAATCCCCCAGCACAGGAGGATCACCTAGATCACAGAACCCCAGAACATTAGGGGTTGGAAGGGACCTCCAAAGATCACCCAGTCCAATCCCCCTGCCACAGCAGGGTCACCTAGATCCAGTCACACAGGAACATGGCCAGGTGGGTTTTAAACATCTCCAGAG
>JAOXOE010000784.1:8412954-8425822 GCA_028565055.1 Phoeniculus purpureus | reverse complement strand
CGGCCGGGGCGGCAAAGCTCTCTCTCGGCTCCCACTCGACTACATCTAGCGCAGGGAAGCAGCGAGCGGGTCTTGAGACGCAGCAAAGTGACAGCAAACGGACAAGGGTGACGGCGGCGACGAAGAGGCCGGGACGGCAGCGGGTCGCCGCGGGTCAGACGGTGCCTCCAGCGCTGGGGAGAGGAAGGAGGGACGGGCTGCGGCGGCGGAAAAGCAGAGGAAGGGGGTCCCCCCCCCGCGAGACCCCGCCGGGCGAGGGACTGACCCAGCAGCAGTTCTCTAAGTCATTTGATGTGGTGCTTCCAGCATTTCCATCAAGAAGGTGTCGATCGGCGTGTCGCCTATTAGCTTGAAGAAGAAGAGGTGCTCCAGGCATTTCAGGCCGATGGACCGGAGGGCTGGGAGACGGAGCAAGAGCTTGGCGAACCTGTGGAGGGGACAGGATGCGGTCAGACGCGGGAGCACGGAGGCACAGGGTGGGTTCGGCTGGAAAAGACCTTTAAACTCATCTAGTCCAACCGTTAGCCCAGCTGTCCCGAGGCCACCACTGAACTCTGGCCCTAAGCTCCAGATCAACACGGCTTCGAAACCCGTCCAGGGATGATCCCACCGGCAACCCCACTACTGCCTCAAACCCTAAAGCTTCTGGGGTGACTTCTCAGAAGGGCCGGGAGTCAGACACCTCTTTTGCTGCCCAAGTCCTGGAGCTGTGCAGAGAAATCCCAGACCATTAGGAAGGGACCGACCTCCAAAGATCAGCCAGTCCAATCCCCCTGACACAGCAGGATCCCCTAGATCCAGTCGCACAGGAACATGCCCAGGTGGGTTTGAAATGTCTCCAGAGAAGGGGAAATCAGTGATTATGTCCCCAGCCTTGAAGATCAGCCATGGTGGATGTCCACAACAACCACGAGCTGGTAGCTGAGCTGGAAGAGTGAAATAAGAAGTGAAGGGCCATGCCTGGACTGGCAGCAGCATCACCCACATCCACGAGCACCCAGTGAGCACCTTGAGATGCTCACGGGGTCCCTACACCGCAGCCATGGGTGTAGGAGGTTCCATGCAGCCAGACTTCATTGAATCAGAGAACGGGTTGGGTTGGAAGGGAACGTAAAGATCCTTCAGCTCCAGCCCCCTGCCAAGGGCAGAGACACCTCCCAGCAGAGCAGGCTGGGGCTGCTGGCACAGCAGAGACCAGGCTCGGAGGCACCAGTGGAAGGAGACAAGGGCTTGGATGCAAACGCTGGTGGAAGAAGTGCTGCACCTCAGCCAGAACACGGGGAGCAACCTCTCTCCTTGCCCAAGGAGCCCCAGCTGAACAAAAGCCCTTTCTCTCCCCAGCCTGCCCTGCCAGCAGAGTCTCTCGTCAGGTCGCACCCGCTGACGGCTTCAACCCCAGCGAGGGGAGAGCCAGGGGGGCTGGGGAGAGCCGACAGCGTCACAGGAGCTGGCTGGGACAGCAGAGACCAGCCCAAGGCTCTGTTGGGTCTGAGCAGCCAGGAGAGACCCACCAGCTCCATGGACCTGGGTGCTCCAGAGCACCCCAGGGTGCCCCCACCCTGCCCGCCCATGCTCCAGGGTGCAAGGCAGCAGCCCCAGTCACTTCGAGATGTCCCAGACTGGGGGGGTGAAAGGCTCTGTAATGGGGGGGGGAGCACTCACTGCAGCTCAACCAGGGTCTGAACACCAGCAGAAGCCAGAACCAGCCCAGGGCGAAGGGAACTCTCTAGAAAACACACAGATATCTCTCTCTCTCTCTCTCTCACACTTCTCCCCTCTCTCCCTAATTTTCTTTTCTTCTGAGTTTTTTTGTTTCAGGGTTTGTTGTTTTTTTTTGCTGAGCTGGCGAGAACGGTGGGAGCGGAGCCAGGAAAAACAAATCAGTCCCTACCATCCCATTCAGGAAGTTTCACTTTAAACCAAACCAGATGATGGCTCCAGCCCTCGGATATATTTAACTGTGAGATAACCAGCCCGCAGCACAGCCCGTGCCAGGGCTGCAGCTGGGAGGGGAGGCAAACAGCCCCCATCCCACCCCCTGCGGCTGCTGGGTGTCACGTACGCACCCTGCGCAGGAGAAGGGGATGGGTTCTCCCCTGGGAACGGTCTCTCTCCATCCCACTGCTGCGGAGCAGCTCCCTCGTGGTGTTTACACGGTGCTGGCGAGCTCTGCAGTCACGCACTGGGCTGCAGTGGTGTGGAGCAGGGGAGGGCACCAGCCACGGGGATCCGCGGCAGGAAGGACTCGCTTCCAGCCCCAGATGGTGATCAACGCTGTGCTGTGAGACCAGGAGGGTGGAAGGCGCCCCCGGGAGCTGTGTTTAGGTCTTCTGTGTGACTCCCAGCTCATGAGTCAACCCTCCTGAACCTACGTGGGCTGGTTCACTGCCCTGAGCTATCGAGGAGATGGAGAAATCACAGAATCATAGGGTTGGGAGGGACCTCCACAGGGCATCTAGTCCAACCCCCTCTACAACATGCAGGGCCAGCACTCACCGGAACAGGTTGCCCAGAGCCCCAGCCAGCCTGACCTTGAATGGCTCCAGGTATGTGGCCTCCACCACCTCTCTGGGCAGCCTGTTGCAGGGATCTTCCACCATCAGATTCAAGAACCTTTTCCTTAGGTGATGTCTGACCTAAATCTGCCCAAGGAAGGTCTCCAGTGCCCAGTTCCAGCTCTCAGGACAGCCCTAACCATGCAAAAAGCTTTAAGGCCATCAAAGAAGGTTGTGAAGATCACATATGGAGGGCTCCAGCTCCAGGCAGCGAGAGATCGACCTCCAGAGTCCCTGGCGTGGCTACCAGACCTAAAGCCCTTCATTATGCACTGCGATCCCTGAACCCTGGGGAGCCTGGTCTGTGTCTGGTGGCTCAGCAACCTCATTCAGTGATTCCCAGGGGCTGGGTTGATGAAGAGCAGGGCTGTCCCCCTGTCCACCCCAAGCCTGCTGCAGCAAAGGCTGTAGAACTCAGCTGCGGCTCCTGGATGCCGGTGCAAAGCCAAGAGCTCATCCTACCGGGGGAATAACCCAGGAGAGCTGCTGGCCACCATCCCCATGGCAGCTCTCCTGGTGCCAGGTAGGGCTGGCTGCACGTTGTGAGCCCCATGGGGAGCAGAGCTCTTCCTAAATACCAGAACAGCCAAAATCCAAGGTCTGGATTTGCTTAGGAGCTGCAACTGAATCACTGTTTGGATGGAGCAGTTGGCTTGAGAGTTGGCCTGAGGTCCACACAAACCACCCCGCAGAGCAAAGGTGCTCTGCTCCCCATCACTCATTGCCCCACCTCACACCCAGAGGCACCTTCACCCCAACCCTAACCCTGCCACACACCACCCAGGAGCACTCAAGAAGCCTCCTCAGCAACTCATCTTTCTCCAGCACACTGGCACCCAAATAGGGGAGAACGAGTCCCCCCTCACTCCTGAGGGGGTGACCTGCCCACCCCCTTCACTGCTGGGACAAAACCCTCGTGGGGTTTTCTCATTGAACCCCCTAGACACGCAAGAGCGGGAATGTGGGTGAGACATAAATCCCACATCCCTGGGCTGGTGTTCCCAGACACCTGGGCTACTATTCCCAGTTTCTTGGGCTGTTATCCCCAGCTGCCTGGGCTGTTATTCCCAGTTACCTGGGCTGTTATTCCCAGATGCCTGGGCTGTTATTCCCAGTTACCTGGGCTGTTATTCCCAGTTACCTGGGCTGTTATTCCCAGATGCCTGGGCTGTTATTCCCAGATGCCTGGGCTGTTATTCCCAGTTACCTGGGCTGTTATTCCCAGATGCCTGGGCTGTGACTCACAGTTGCTTGGACTGTTGTTCCCAGTTCCCTAGGCTGTTGTTCACAGTTGCTTGGGCTGTTATTCCCAGTTACCTGGGTTGTTATTCCCAGATGCCTGGGCTGTGACTCACAGTTGCTTGGACAGTTGTTCCCAGATGCCTGGGCTGTTGTTCCCAGTTCCCTAGGCTGTTGATCCCAGTTCCCTAGGCTGTCATTCCCAGATGCCTAGGATGTTATTCCCAGTTGCCTGAGCTGTCATTCCCAGTTTCCTAGGCTGTTACTCCCAGATGCCTGGGCTGTTATTCCCAGTTCCCTGAGCTATTACATGAACTGTTGTTCCCAGATGCCTGGGCTGTTGTTCCCAATGTTCACACCTCAGCCTGGGCAGGAAGGGGCAGCAGCTCCCAGCGCTTTGCTGGGCTTCTCAAAGGGCTGTCGGTAACTTAACTGGCAGTTGCCAGCTTCAGGCTGTAACTGGGAAAATGCGCCCACTCAGCTCCGGAGCGGCTCCAGGAAAGCATTCCTAATTCCCCCTCCCATTCCCAGCTGGATTGGGGGAGGCAGGGAGGGGAGAAAAGAGCATCAATTGAGGCTTTCACTTCCCAGCAATGATGCTCATCTGCCACCGAAAATTAACTCCGTGTGCGTCTTATTTGCGCTGTGGTTTGCCGGCCCCGGCAGCCAGAAGGGAAATGACACCCCTTCCCCCATGTGCTCATCCTGCTGCAGCTCCTCAGGTCTCAGCACAGTTCCCCCTAGTCCTTCCCGACCCTGTCCTGGTTGCGTTGCACTTACTGGCATGGGAATACAGACCCCAGTGAGCTGCACAGGGGGGTCTTCTAGGGACAGCAGCAGCTGAAGCAGGTCGAAAGGAGAGTTCCCTGCAGGGAACCATTCCCTCCCGGAAGATCGTAGAGTCATTAAGGTTGGAAGAGAACTACAAGGTCATCCAATCCAACCGTCAACCCAACCCCACCCTGCCCACTAAACCCTGTTCCCCAGGGCTGCATCTAATGGTTTTTTGAAGCCCTCCAGGGATGGTGACTCCACCACCTCCACGGGACTGAGCCAGCACCCACACGCCGGTGCCGTGACCCCAGTGGTGGCTCCTGGACCCCGTTCGAGTGCAAAACCCATCGAGTGCACAGGGCTTGGCGGGTGGGCTCGGCCAGCGACTCACCTCCCGGGCTGGTCGGGGTATTTGTGTTTGCAATAAGCCTCTAGCGATGCGTACACCTTCTCCCGCAACGCCTCCACCTCAGCCGGGTTCGAGAGACCTTTCGAGTCTGAAAGGCAACCAAAGGACTATCAGCCAAACCCCTCTGGCTTCTCCAGGCAGGTAATGACCCCCCCCAACCCTCCTCTCTGTCCAGCACCACCAGAGCAGGGCACAGTGTGGCTGTAGGGTCTGAACACCCGGAATTTGGGGCAGTGCCCAACCTTCCTGGGGAGAGCTCAAGCCCTGCAAGGTTTGCCCTGCGCCTACAGCTCAGTTTTACCCCAATGCCAACCCGCTCTGGCTCATCCCAGTGGTCACAGAGGCTCGTTGAAGTCCCGCCTAAGTCCTGGGCTTGTGGGATTTCTCCCTGCAGCGCAAACCAGAGCCTCGTGGAGAGGATCTGTTTTTAGTAGGGTGAAAGGGAAAGTCAAGCAATCGATATCCCCAAGCTCATGCACCACGGGAACCTCTCCAGAGCCCCCTTCCTTTACCATATACGGCCAATCCCAAATCACAGACAATAAATTACTGGTGATTACAAGGGGGGGAAAGGATCGTTTTTAAGAAGTCAGGCAGAAAAACAGACCCAGGAGACAGCAATAACCCCCCAGCCCTGACATGCCCTGGCCTGGGTTCAGTGGGAAAGGCCAGAGAAAAGAGCCCTCTCCGGGCACACATCACGTCCCTGTGAGAGCAGGGAGGGGAAGGGGCAGCCGCAGACCGTGAAGGGGGAGTCTGGCCTCTGCTGCCATCTCCTTCTGCCCTGGAGTGGAGGGGTTGAACAGCCATGGAGATGATGTGCTGAGGGACACGGAGTAGTGGTGACCTGGCAGTGCTGGGTCAGTGGTTGGACTTCAGGATCTTAACGATGTGCTCCAACCGAACCGACTCTGTGACCCACTTGAAAATGTAGAGGAGCCCCCCAGACTGAGCTGTTCCTGCAGGGTGGGGGTCCATCTCCTGCTGTAGAGGGGTTTTGCCACTTGAAATGCCAGAAACAACCCCCAGCACTGAACCCTATTCTTCCATTAGGCAGCTGGGGCCGGCAAGCAGAGAGAAGCCCCCTGGAGCCTGCAGAACTCAGCAAGTTGTGGACAACAACCCCAGTTGTCTCTGCAAAGAGCTTTTCCAGAAACCATAGGATCACAGAATCATTCAGGTTGGTAAACACCCCTGGGATCATCGAGTCCAACCATCAGCCCTACTGTACAAGGTCACCCCTAAACCAGATCCCCCAACACCACATCTGAGAGACTTCTAAACACATCCAGGGATGGCGACACAAGCAGCACCCCGGGCAAATGCAGTTAGCGGAAGACCTTGGATGATGAGGAAAGAGAGGAGAATATTTTGGACCATAAAACACTGCTGTCCCCCACCAAGGGGAAAACACCCCTTGGAAAGGAGGTGGGGGGGCTGGAGAGCAACCCCAGGCACAGATCCAGATCCATCCCTGACCTGCAAAGGACACACACACACTTGTGAGGTGCACACGCAGCTCTTTTGACTTTCTTGCCCCTCTCTCTATATCTCTCTTTTCCTTCTCGCCCTGTCCTGGAAGGTTGGGGAACCCTCTTCCCTCCTGTCCTGTCCCAGGAGGTCTGGGGTACCCTCTTCCTTCTCACCCTGTCCCGGGAGGTTTGGGGTACCCTCTTCCTTCCTGCCCTGTCCCAGGAGGTTTGTGGTACCCTCTTCCTTCTCGCCCTGTCCCGGGAGGTCGGGGTACCCTCAGCTACTTGCAAAGGAGCTTTCCAGGTAAGACAAGGAGCCAAAAGAGAGGCTGGGAGAGAAGGCAGCGCCATGTACCGGGGTTGAAGAGGACAATGGCTCGCAGGCAGCCCAGCTCTGTCTTGTCCATCTGCATGTCTCGCATTTTGGACACGAGTTCTGTCAGTACTCTGCAAGGGACACAGAAATCACAGGCGTCAGCGTCACACGAACCAGCCCGGCCAGGCGCCGGCGCAGAGGGAGCCGCTCGGTTATAACGCGATCACAGGCGGCGCCGCTCGCTCCGACCCGCCGAGGACGTGCCCTCGTTTCCCTCCTGTCTCAAAAATAGCTCGTTAAGAACATCAATAGCTCCTGCGAGGTGCAACAGGGACCATAAAAACCCGGCTCCGTACGTTCGCTCGGGGCTGGGGGGGCCTCTGGCACCTGAGGAAGCTGCCTAAAAATAAAATATAATGTGATTTCAAATAAATAAAAGACACCACCCCCCCCCCCCAAGCCCCAACAGGTATCGAAAAGCAATTTCCTCCACCGGTAATTTTTATTAGTCCCTTCGCTCTCGGTGCAGGTGCCGCTCTTGAAGTATTTTCTACTGATTGCCCAGTTTTTCCCTTCAGCTCCTGCAGTGAAGTCATGGACTTGCACTTAGGACCTCAGAGGAAACAAATGATGTCACCCAGGTCCACAGGGCGACTTCCCTGCAGAGCGAAGCAGCCCAAGTTGTCTCGAGAGGAGACTGGGGCAGAGGAATCGGCCACCACGTCAGCGGCGCCTGGAGCCACGCTCTGCGGGTCAGACCTGGACGTCTGGCTTCCCAGCCCGGAGCCGCAGGTCAAAGAGCCCTCGGGACCCGCACGTGGGACCTGCTGGGTATCGCTGGGGCTTTTTGCAGTGCGTGAACAGAAGCGGCTCTTGGGCCAATTAGAGATGGGAAGAATTAACGGAGCAGCCTCCTCGTAACATCAGAAGGCATCTGCACCCCATGAAAGGGGCTTTGACTCGCGCTGGGCAACCCTTTCCCTGACTCGCAGGCTGTTGGGGTCTGCAGGTTTGAGAGGAAGGATTTAATGCCCTGCAGCAAGGACCGTGATGCTGCCCTGCACGGCGTGGGATGGACAACACACCATCCCGTGTGAGGGACACCTCATCAAATCATAGGATGATAGGGTTGGAAGGGACCTCCAGAGGTCAGACAGTCCAACCTCCCTACACCAAGCAGGGCCAGCACTCACCAGACCAGGTTGCCCAGAGCCGCAGCCAGACTGACTTTGAATGGCTCCAGGGATGGGGTCTCCAGCCCCTCTCTGGGCAGCCTGTTCCAGGGATCCCCCACCCTCGGATTCAACAACTTTCTCCTCCTGTTCAGCCTCAATTTGCCCTCTTCCAGCTTCAAACCATGAACCTACTGTTCTCTGCCTTTGGGAAGAGCCTTCCCCAACCTTCTGACAGCCCCTTTTAGGGGTTGAAAGGTCACTAGAAGGTCCCCCTGGAGCTTTCTCCTGTTCAGGCTGAACATCTCCAACTCTCTCAGCCTGTCCCCAGAACAGAAGGGCTCCAGCCCCCTGAGCATTTCTGTGGCCTCCCCTGGACCTGCTCCAAGAGGAGCCTCCTCTGATGATGACCCAACGTGCCAACCTGCCTCCATCCAACCCTTCGAGCAGGTTGCAACACAGGGAACAGAGGCCGAAGGAGCCAAGAGATGGGGACGTCCAGGTGAGGTGGCCTGAGGTGGTTCCCCACCGCCCACCCCTCCCTCTGCCCACCTGTCGAAGATGGCCCCGACGCCAGCACTGTGTGCGCTGTTCCGGTGCACGTGGAGCCCCGTGGCTAAGAGGATCCCGTCTTTCACGGCTATGGAGCGGTGGGAGAAGGAGGCGATTAGGAGCTCATTCCACCCTGGGGAGGAGAAAACAACCAAGGCTGGAGGTTAGAACCACGAGGTCCTCAGCGGGTTGGGGAATTCAGCAGTGTCACCTCCCCTGGTGCTAAAAAGAGAGGAGGAAACCACTCCAGAAGGACTTCGCTGGAGTAACGTGGCTGGCTATGGGGAGGGAGTGGGGAGCCAACCGTCTCTTGGATGTCAGGGCAGGAAAAAGCAGTTAAGGAACAAATGCACTAAAAATACAGCGCTAAAGGGAAGCAGCTTCCTCCATAAACCTCACAGGCACCAGAGCAAACAGCTCTCTGCCCTGCTCCTCCTCCTCTCGTGGTGAACCTACGCGGGGTTGAGGAGCCCAGTGCTGCCCCGCAACCTCCTGCTCTCTGCCTGTGAGCAGTTAAAAACCTGTGAGCGCTTTCTAGCAGCTAATTGCTCTCATTTTCAGGCCGTAACTGGGCACAAGGGTTCCTTCAGCTGTGCAAATCAGACCAGGAAAACCTCTTGTGGGTTTGGTGCTCCTGCTCCACCAGCCCTGGATGGGTTGGCTCGCCTCTCGCCTGCTGCTCTACGGTCCCACAGCCACGGCTGCTGCTGCTGCTCCAATAGCTTGCCATAGCTGTTTGGAAATTGCTTTGGCTTAGTCATTGCTGGATGGGCTACCTGAGGAGGCTGGAAAACGTCCTGTGAGCCAGGGCACCACGGGAGCAGATGGAGCTGGCTATAAACAGGGGAGATGCAAGCTCCTTCCCCTCCTTCGTTCACATTCCTAACTCTGAGTTCGAGATGCCCAAACCAAACCCAGAAGAAGCAGAAATGCTGTCAAGCCTCGAAGGGTGGAAGTCCTGGTGACTTTCAAGCAGGACAAGCACCTCCAGCAGGAGAAGGTGGGGTTTCTGCAACGCCCACCACGCAGCTGATTTCCCCACCCTGTAAAGGTTCTGCTGTCTGGAGCACAGGGTCCAGAAACATCAGGAGATTCGATTTGATTGGGATTTTAGTCCCCAGACTGGAAAAGCACTGCAGCAACACCCTGCAGCTCCTGTCGTGCCACGGGAACGGCTGTTCTCCCAAGTCCCACGTGTGATCTGTTTACCTTCAGTTGCAGAGGTGGGTTGTGCCACTCGAAATGTTGACAAGGAATAAAGTTCACTCTTTCCTAAGTGGCCACAGGATGTTTCCACCCCAATCACGGGGAACATTTATTTGGCTATTTACTGGGCGAGACCTGGCGCCTGCAGAGGGATTGCGACACTGTCAAACCCCCAGCGAGGACGGAGGAGACGTGGGACAGCACCCAGAGCCTGCAGGAGCTGTGCCCGAGCCTGCGCCTGACCCACGGACACAAGTGGGGTGCTGCCCCCCACTCGCCGTCGCACGCACGCAGCATCAACCAGCAAGACCACAGCTGGAGCGCAGTGTCCCTCCACAGCTTTCCCAGCTTGGCTCTGACTCCCAGCTGGCTCCCAACACCCTTCTGCCAGGGTTCTGCAAAGCCCCAGCGATGCCAAATCCAGCCTCCAGGTTGCCAAGGACATGTGTAAGTGGTGAGGCTGCCGGGTGCCATCAGCATCTGCGCTGGGCTTCTTCCAGCTGAGGAGCACCGGGTTGACCAGTAACCTTCAGCTGAGTGGTTCCCATCCAGAGCTGGGATGTTTCAGCTGAAATAGGGAACCTGTTTCTACTCGGGTTTTTCACCACAGCATCTGCAGTCACAGACTGCTTTGGGTTGGAAGGGACTTCAGAGCTCATCCAGCTCCATCTCCCTGCCATGGGCAGCGACACCTCTCACCTGTCCAGGTTGCCCAGAGCCCCATCCAACGTGGCCTTGAACACTCCTAGGGATGCAGCAGCCACAGGCTTCCCGGGCAGCCTGTTCCTCATCAGCACCCTCACAGGGAGGAACTTCTGCCTCAGATCCCATCTAACTTTTAGCCTGAACCCATCCCCCTTGTTCTATCACCAGACTCTCTCATAAAAAGTCCCTCTCCAGCTGACAACAAGCAGTAAGGATTAGGGGATTGAGATCAAATCCATCTACCCAAAGAGTTCTGTGTTTCAACCCAAGCTCTGGAGAAGCAGAGCAGATTTCTTTAGAATCATGGAATCGTTCAGGTTGGAAAAGACCTTTGGGTTCATCGAGTCCAACCTCTATTCCACAAGTTCACCCCTAAACCAGATCCCCCAAGACTACATTGAAGCAACATCTTGCCTCCCATCAAACAAGGTGGCTGCAGCCTCTGGGGATGCTTTGGCTCCTCTGGGGTAGGGAAAGCACCCAGCAGCACAACAACCATCACGTCGATCCATCTCACTCCCACAGTGCCCCACCAGTCCTATAAAATGAGATGTGGTGCCCAGCACCCATTGCCAGGCTGGTCTTGATGCAGAAGCAGCATCAGATCACTCCCATCTCAGCCCTAATAAGCTTGGAAAGAAGCAAACACTGGGAAAAAGAGGCTTAAAAAGTTGGGTTCCTCCAAAAAAGCTCAGAGAGGGCAGAGTTCTAAATGTTTGAGAACGAGAAGGAAGGTCCTGGCAGCCCATGCAGCTCTGCTCCTCCGAGGCCACGTGCTCTGCTTCACCCTGCCTCCCAGGACGCCCGACCGAACCCGACGGATGCTCTGAGCTAAATTTTAACACTTCAATATTTCATGGGCAGCTGTTCTCAGCAGGACGCTCTCTCCACTCAATAATAGATAAAGCCCCTGGTTGAAAGACTTGGGGGAGGTTATCTCAGGCCCCTGTGGAGATGCCTGGAGCAGGGAGACCCATGGAAGCTGCTCCAGGTGCTCAGTCCATCTCATGGCTGTGGGTCTAGAGATTCCAGGGAACCTGGGGTGTGGGGAGGGTCTGCACCCTGTGGACTGGCAGCTCCAAGATGCTAACTGGTCAGAAGCACCAGGGGCAACTTGCCTTCTTCTTGGTTTAAGGGAGCAAAACTCCTTGCTGCACCGAGCCAAAGCCTCTTCAATCCCTTACGTGATGGCTGGAGCTACATAAGGACCTCCTTGCCTAAAATCCATCCATGCTGAGCTCTGCTGTTGACTTCTCCACCTCCCCAGTCTTTGTGCACAACCTGCCAGCAGTAGGGGCTGGAATCCACTCGATGGCAGAAGACCCTTGTCACACCTAAGTGCTCCTCACCCCTCACAGCCCCTGTTCCTGCAGACCCCCTGCCGCCCGAGGAAATTTGAAGAAGCCCAGAGAGTTGTATTTTCATCTCGGTGGGTGGGGAGGGTGGGCGATACGTGTTGCTCCCCCTTCTGCTTTTCATTATGATCAGGCACTTCGAGCTGATGACACTTCATGGAGCCTCAAGCCCACTTGGTCTTTCAAGTCTCAGTCTGGGAGGAAGGCAGCGAGGAGCTCCCTTGGTTTGAACCAGCCCTGGGGCACTTCTCCTCGCTCCTCACCGATGAAGCCAGGGCCATACTTCAGCTGACTGGCAGCTGGTGCAATGTTTTGGATCCCATTCAGCCACAGGGACCTTGAGGCTTTTAAAACCCTATTTAGCAACAGAATTCCCCGAGGCTGCTGCTCACAAACAAGTTACTGGTGCTCAAGTTGCCAGGAGCTGCATCTAAGGGCAGTACCTGTCACTGGTGAGATGTCAGGCTCTTATGGCCCCGTGCTGGAGCCCACATGGAGATGGTTCCCACTCACCTGCTCTGAGCAAGATGACCTGGTCGTCCAGGGGCAGCTCGGAGAAGTGGGGGATCCTCTTGGCCCACTCCACCAGGGTGAAGAGCTGTTTGTCTGCTGCCTGGCAGATGTTCGTCACCGGGTCGTTGGGCTGCCGAGACAAGGAGATTGAAAGGCTCAGGGAAGGCAGAACAAGGTGAGGGGGGAAGGCTGGGGGAGCATGGAATCATTTAGGTTGGAAAAGACCTCTGAGATCATCCAGTCCAACCATTAACCCAGCTGCACCCTGGCCCTAAGCTCCAGATCTCCCTAACTTTCAAACACATCCAGGGATGGTGGTTTGGCTGAGAAAAGGAGACGAAAAGGTTCAGAGAAGGCAGAGCAATGAGGAGAGGAGAGGCTGGAGGAGCACTGATGGAACTTGTTGCCTCCCAGTTGCACAGAAGGACCCCACAGCTGGGAGCACCCCAGAGTGGCCATTAGCAGCGTCAGAGGAAGGAGGGGACTTGGCTTCTCCACCACATGGTTTTAAATAGCTTTTAGCAAACCAGGAGTGCTGAGACCTAAGATCCATCACACTGCCTGATGAACCAGCCGAGCTCCAAGCCCAGGGCAGGCTCC